>OZ010703.1:9435054-9925675 GCA_963932265.1 Thymelicus lineola | reverse complement strand
TCCTCAAGAGGAGAAACCCGAACTCAGTAATGGGCCAATCATGGTTGAAGCCAAGAAAATAAAATAAGAATAATGGTGTAAAGAATCTTACAACTGTGTCCTGTGTCGACAACAAAATATTGGACGTATGTCGATTGCCTTAGAGAAATGAAAATGAAACTACATCTCTAATAAAGAGTACATAAAAAATGTTCTCAAGCTTTAGAAGCACTATTAATTGAGTTGTTTGTATTACTAGCTGTAATAGAGGCTGAAAGATCCTATCATATAATTTTCCGTAATTATAACTTCGATCAAGGAGAGTTTGCAATTAGTTCCGTTTTACAACCAATAATCAATAATATACATACATTCCATTCTAGGATTCCCTGTAGTGAATAGCATAGACTCTTTCGTGCGGTTTTCAGATATGAATCACAATTAAGACATCAAATATTTTATTGCATTATCAGGTTCATTAAAATAATGAGGATATCATTCGTCGGGTTCTTTGTTTTTTTCAACCAACTTCAAAAAAGGAGGAAGTATTCCATTGGACTGTATATTTTTTTTATGTTTGCTACCTCAGAACCTTCGACTGGGTGAACTGATTTTGATTATTCTTTTTTTAATCGAACGCTGGTGCTGGTAATGTGGTCCCACTTAAATTTGAGCGAGATCTGGTGATTACTTTTTGAGTTATTCCTAATTTTGAAGTCGGTTATTTTTTGTTAAGAATTATTATGTATGTGGGATACACCTTGTAATTTAGATAAATTGTACTAGAATTCCAGTTTAACATATTAAACAGTAGTGTTCTGTAACGAAGCTATCCTATTCAATAAGAAGGACGAATGACTATGTAGAAGTGTTATCACACAATTCGAGTCACGAACGTATTATATCGTACGATATATTGACACGTAGTAAAGAAGAATGACTGCTATTTAGCAATCACAACTTGGAATCATAACTTAACGTACTCTCTGGAACACGGAACTGTTCAAGAAAAGCTACTAAGCGTCACTTATCAGACCGCGCGAAGTAACTTATTTGATCTTTCATATCTTATTGAAGCAAAAACCTTCGCCTAGCCTAGCTTATCAGCATTTCTTCCTGTACGTCTACTTTCGTATCTAATTATTGTCCAATAAAAATAAACACACACTAATATCCATTACACATCCTATAAAAATCCTTAATTACAGAAATTAAATTATTACAATTAACAAAAAAACCACCTTCAAAATCCGTTAACCCCAAAATGTTGTCATCGAAACACACTTTTCTACGTGTTAGTACGTCTAAGATAAATAAGGAGTTTCGTCATAGGTCCGTGACATATGAGTGAGGGGGGGGTAAGCAAAATAAAACTGTGCGGGGTACAGGCACTTTGACAATTGAGGCTCGGCTTGCAAAGATGAAAGCTATCGTCTTATTCTGTGCACTAGCACTTGTTGGGGCTATGCCCACTAAGGAAGATGGGGCTTTGGAGCGATTCATCTCGACGTTACGGGACTGTGCGGAAACGGATACCTTATTGTGCTTAAAGGTGTGTTGTGAAGTGAAGTGATTGTGTTAACGGAAATTGATCTTATCAGTTTTGAACGGAATTTAAAGAGTGGTTTAATTTGCGGATTCGATTTTATTACCGATTCTATTGATGAGTTGATTTATTAATGAAGTTTAGTTCTGTAGCATCTTAGGAAGTGGTTTTTGAAGTCTATATTAGCTGCTTAATTACAATCTAACAACTGGAATTCACAATTGATCGAAAACGATTATTTAGGTTACTGAAATATTTTTGAAAATCATGAAAAGGATAATAGTATTTCATTTCAAATAGATACATTCAAATGAGTACCTTATAATTATTTACTTTTAGTGATTTTAAATGCAGAATTAAAATTAATTTATGAAAAAACGATTACTAATATTTTAATGAAATAAATTATGACTTTCTCGTGATTTTGAAATTCTATTTCAACTAGATTTTGAAAGTAATCATACATTTTAGTTGTGATGGTAATTGGTCACCGATATCAAAAAAGTTTTTTGTTTCGTTAGCATTTCTGTTGTAATTAATACAAACAATCGAATCGAAATAATAGAAAAAAAAAACAGTATAAAAATCATTTTGATGCACCATTTCAATGATCATTAATATAACAAAATAATTATTCTCTTCTACAGGAAAAAGCATTGAAATACACTGAAAACCTAGCGGTCTCAAAAGACCTGGGTCTTGCTGATGGAGTCAAGTTCGCGAGGACAGGTAGCCCACGATCAGCTCGTAGCTACGACCCTCTCTCCGATGATCCGAAGACCAGGGAAATGCAAGTTGAGGAGAGAATCCTTGAGAATATCGTAGACTTTCTGGATTCCCACGCTCTTCAGCTAAGAATGCCGAAGTCTTTCACAGAGGACAACTCTATTGAAGAAGAAGGTAAGATCCACTATTTTATGAATACAACTGGTGCTAGACTTAGACTTTATGCCCTATTTTAAACCCTCACGCAATTAATTTTCAAAAATTATATAATAGGTTCTTCAATACATTCAGTATTATTCCAAGTATGTTATGCAAAGTTTCAAGTTAACCCAAGGACTTTTTTACCAATAAAAACTTTAATCTAAATTTTTTCTTTATACTGAAATAATTTTTAAAGTTCGTTGCTCCTAGGTCCATTAGTTTAAGCTATGTTAGCCTATGTAGCTTGTCTGGCAATTAAATAAAATTAACGATAAGCAGATACTTTTTCTTACTGATACGCTAATGGTAAAAATATAGTTCAGCAATCTTTGAGACAATCGCGTTCAAACAGACTATTATATTATACTAGAGACTATTTTCTGTGTAGATAATTCTACATAAATGATTGAATTGAATTACACTTTAACATAAGATGAACCACCTTGTTTCACTCCTTTTAGATATCCAGGTCATGCTAAACACAAAGGACATAGAAACACCGTTACAAACTAGACTAAAACCCTATTTACATCTGCACTAGGATCCCTTGCAATGCAGATGGCACAGACAATAGAAATACCCAAGATCTTATCACGGTTATAAATTAAAATGTTCGCCACGGTTGGATACGAATCTGTTACACTTCGTTTAGTATTTTGCTAACTAACTTAAAGTTAAATATAAACTAATTATGTAGGTATATGAAAAAGTCTGTTGATAAATTGAAACCTTAAATCAAAATTAATCCAAAAAATTTAGAGGCGTTTAATTATCCTTTATATCAATATCCCAATACTTAGCAATCCAGTCAGTAAACCCAATGTCAGAAGTTTTATGCCTGAATGCCTCCGACGTGGCTTAACACCTGTTACAACCAGGACCAATGAATGTGTGCCCTCTGAAGTATGGCATGGCTCAATTAATTTAATTTTCAATACTTATTATTAGTTAAGAGCGAATACTTCAGCAATACAGAGAAGTTTTTTTACACTGAAATAGTGCAAATTTTAGTATTGGTTTTATTTCTTTAACTGATAAATTACTCAAAATAATAAAACGAAGTAATCGGAAAATATTTCTGGACACATTACAAAATCCTATCCTGATAATGTGTAATGTTTCATTGTTCAATGTAGTTAGTATTTATCGTTTAACATTTAACTAAATTTTGATCGAGAACCGATTTTCTTATCTGTAAAATCTTTCTAATAAAACCACTTTATTTTATGAGAATGAATTGACCACCAACGCATATTTAAATTCGCTTCGGAATTCGATTTACCGCACCAATGCTTCACTTAAGCGTAGAATAGCTCAACATCTTTTACGCCTTAGTACCATTTCTATAGATTCTCGTGTTTTCCAACAGGTCGTGGTAAGAAGAAGAAGAAGCTGAAGAAACTCCTCCCCATCCTGGCTCTGATCAAGCTGAAGTTAGCAGCTCTGGTGCCTCTATTCCTCGGTATCATTGCCTTCGCTGTCTTCAAGGCCTACATCCTAGGAAAGATCGCTTTCATCGCTGCAGCCTTCGGTGCTCTGAAGAAACTCTTGGAGAAGAAAGGAGGTGGCGGAGGAGGCTGGGCTGAACCCTCTCATGAAGAACATGGTTGGGAAAGCGGCGGTGGGTGGGGAAGGTCCCAAGAATCCCAAAATCTCGCCTACGCTGGACATATAAAGCAGGCGTAAGACTTTAGTCTAAAGCTATTTATTGAATAATTTATTACAAATTTTGTATGAGCATGATTGCTTGAACAAACTATATTTGAGTCACTTGTATTGTAATGCGTTTCGTTCGACCACCGTTTTATTTATTGATTGTATTGTATTGTATTCTTGCGTGATGAGTGAATGATGTTACAGTATTTACTTTAGTTACATTTTTTATTTAAGTTCTTGACTGATTTTATTTTAATTTACACTTTTTTTACCTCCATTATTGTATCTACGTAGTTTATACTATGTATTTAAGTATACGTCTACCTTTATTTATACGAACATATTGTTATCGATCTTTATATACGTAAATATTTACATAATATTCTTTTTTAAGGAATAAGTAGTGTAATCTGTTTTTTACCAAATATTTTAAGTTTTTGTTCCAAAGATATTTTTATTTGGATTTAGTTTATTTTTATATAATACTATCTAACTTTTTTATCAATTTTGAGTTCATGGAATGCGAGCGAGTGAAACGAGTCATTTATTTATTACGGAATGTGTTGACTTTTTAAGGGAGTATCGTGTTGATAGGTTATTTTAAATAACTGTGTTTTACGATGGATCCACGTAAAAAATAAAGAGATTTTTTTTATATTTGTGTATTATTTTAGACTTAGAAGTTAATTAAATTATTAAATATTATGTTAGGTTATAATAATTCAAACAGGAAATTTGTATCAAAAAATTTCGTAATTTTCAAATGGGTTTTTCGGTTGTAAATCATTTAAATCACTATTTACATACGTTACATATCTAAAAAAATTTAACAGTAAAAATACATTTTGGCATATAAAATTAACACTTAATAAACTGGTTAACTTTTTAAGCATTTGCCATATCATGAAGTTAATGTAATGAAAATTTTAACCGTGACAATGAAATGAAATTACTTTAATTTCTCTCATCTCACGCTTACAAAACAACAATTGCATTGTTAAACATGACCTGATAATAAAAACACGGGAACTGAACCTAAGACCACGTAAGCCATTGTGCGCAAAACGTGCAGTCTTCGCTCGCATCACTTAAGGCTTATTAAATGATAATTAAGAGAAAGTTTATTTTTTTGCCCGTTATCCGAAACACGTTAAAATTCACACAAATTTTCATAACTTACACAAATATAGAAATACGCTTTCATCAAATTCATGCGTAATAATTAAGTATACATCATTATAATTTTCGTAAAAATATACCTTGTAAATCAATTAACTATCATGCTATTTTTTTAATCAAGTTGCATCAACGTGACTTTCAGTTTTTTATCAAGTTGATAGTATATTCATCTATAAGCCCTATTTTTACATACCTTGTTACCCAGAATAGCAAATCTCCGACAACGAAATGACTGTCTTAAAAATACAATTACTCCTTTGGTTTTGGTTTTAACCTTTATGACCCGTACAGACCGACTAACATCGGGTCAAACTGCTAGGTTAACTTTCAATTCAGAAATAACTCTCCAAATAACCGATTACAATTGTAAGGTAAGCTAAGAGCGTGTAAATGTGTTTGAGTGACAAATTACTTTACCAAGAAAAGACATCAACGTCTACAAAGCTTTTTACTAATTGTTCGACAATACTTGGGTCTGTATTTGAAAATAACTCGTAACACATTAGCTGAAGAGTTATTTTCGATTGACAATGTAATGTACGATCAATAGAAAAGGTTTTATAGGTCTACGTGTCAATGAGCATCGAACAGTTTGAAGCTGGGGTCATCAGAAATGTC
Source organism: Thymelicus lineola (assembly GCA_963932265.1). Lineage (NCBI taxonomy): Eukaryota > Metazoa > Arthropoda > Insecta > Lepidoptera > Hesperiidae > Thymelicus > Thymelicus lineola. The sequence continues at coordinate 9,919,770 of OZ010703.1, read as the reverse complement.
CAAGACAAGTCACTTTCACTCTTAAGTAAATGAAAGTGGGGCTATAGTCGTACGACGATGATATAAGCGGAAGTGCTGCGATGTGTACAAAAAAACTTTCATTTTTGAGTAAAGAAATTCGATTACGTTACATGGGTGTAGCTTGGTCCTGAGAAATTAGCAGTCCATCTGATGATAGGCAGGAATGGACTTAAATCACAAAAAATAGTCGTACCTGTTTGTCGAGATAAGGTTGACGGAACCCCCATTGGCGGGGTACCTTCCGTTGATATACATATACTTATGCAATTACCAAACAAGCCTTAGTAATAAATTAAAAAAGTACACACATGTAACTTCTGTACTAAGATTATCTATATTTTACATTATAAAAAAGAACAAACATTTATTTTCAGCCAGGTAATATTTGCCCGCTTGGAATTGAACCCAGGGCCTTCCCTCGAAAAGACAGAAAGATCCAACCAGGTAGTTGCAGTATCGTTGAAATGAATGTCGTTGTACGTTTTCTTAATGCTAATAGCACTAATAGCATGTAAACAAGCTAACAAAGTGCCACCTAATGGTAAGTGGTCACGACCCTTTACAGTTTGTCGGATAAATGTGAAGACAAGTCAAATTTTAGTCAAGTTTATCAGTAACAGGTGGAGCACAATATGACATAATATATTAGTAGCATATATGAGGATTTGTATTTGTTTTGACTGATTTTGGCTCGAATTACCCTGCTATAAAAATGACATCATTAAATTTTAAAATGAATATATTTCTTATGAAGACGTCTTGACGAAAAATATTCTGCCACATTTTTTTCGCATATTTTGGTTGCAGTATAGAAACACGTGGAAATAGACTAGTCGGGGCTTTTTATTGAGGTTCATGAAGTCTTTTGGAGACGATGCAAGATATCAACCGGCTCGTCTGCTAATTTGGATAATACTTGACAATTTAAAAGGATGGGTAAAAGATAACACAACAAGTTACTTGTTTAAAAACTCAATACCGGGTTTTAGTGTACTAAAGAAAATAAATTGTAACTGTGTTTTTAACAGTTTAAACTGACCATACACGATCAAGTGTACTTGTCAAATCTGCAGTTTGACTTGTTTGACTTGTGTTGTGTTGTTTGGCTTGTGTGGTTTTTACCGTGGCCATACACCGTCGATTTTACTGAATTAAATAATAAAATAATTAAAGAATTTTTATTGGTCCAATAAATGTTACATATTTTACATGTTGTTGGGACCCACCTTTTAAGCATCAGTAATGCCTGTGTTAGGGGGTCCCGCTCTTCCATTTTGTACATCTAGATATGTTGGACTAAAACTTAAAATTATAACATGAAAGATAACTAGATAGGATATTACAAGATAGAGATTGTGTGTGTGTGTATGTGTGTGTGTGTGTGTGTGTGTGTGTGTGTGAATGCTGTGTCAAGTTCGCTGCAAACTTGACAAGTATTCTTGATCATGTAAGGCCAGCATAAAGGAGTTCCCTCGCCTAAATTCAAACCTTTATTTTGTGTCAGGTCATGCTTATAACAAAAATTTACATCAGACTAGACCCACTTAAACAAGGTAGGATAAATAAAACCGTTTAAAAACACCAACATGATATTAATTAAAAACTTTGATGGCTACTTTAACCGTTCTGGCTGTAGCAAAGGACTGTTATTTAGTCGCTGATTTTCATGCCGACAGTACTAGCAAACTCATCGATCGATATGACTGTATCAACTTCAAAAAATTGTAAGTCTAAGTAATTAATTCACACATTTGAGTTAACTTTTTTAAAGCATCTTTTTAGATTTCGTCCCTTTGGTACTATTTTAGCTCGTACCAATAAACATACTATTGGGTGAATTTCAACAAACTCGAATTTTGCCTAATTACAGTGGCGAATTTAAATTTGCTGTTTCTGATAAATTTTTTTGGCCTAAATAATAGATAAAGAGTAGTACTAATTAATCATATACTAGAGATCGAAAAAAAAATGATTAGTTCATGAGATATTTCCGTTTGAAATTATCAAATGCCACCGAAATTATTAAAGGACCACCGGAATTAAAATTCAAGCCACCGAAATTGATTAAATTTAAACTTGATATTTCTAATACACTTTATTTGGCATAAATAATATGTAAATAGTAGTGATAATTAGTCATATAGTAGAGATTGAAAAAAAAATTATTTGTTCCGGAGATATTATCAAATTACACTATCAAATGCCACCGAAATTAGGACCACTGGAATTAGAATTTGATCCACCGAAATTGATTTATGCCCATGAGAAATCATAAAGGCAGGATCATTTAATACTTTAAAGATATTATGTACATTTTGAAGAATAGGAGTCTAGATGAACGGACTCCTTTTAGCGGTAATTAGACAGGCCCATTGCACTTCTGAGCCACGTTTATAAGCTGTTTTTGAGGGTCCTCACAAATCGCATTGCACGCAGGCTTGACGACTTCCAGCCTCCCGAACAAGCAGGATTCCGAAAAGGCTACAGCACCATAGACCGATAGAGAGATAGAGATATACACACATTGCGGCAGATTATACAAGAGACCGAGGACTATAACTTGCCGTTATGTATAGCCTATGTGGACTATGAGAAGGCCTTTGATTCTATCGAGATCTGGGTGGTACTAGATTCTCTCCAGCGGTGGCGGATCGACTACCGGTATATCGAGGTGTTGAAGTGTTTGTACTCATCCGCCATCATGTCTGTCAGAGTACATGACACAGCAACGAACCCCATCCAACTGCAGAGAAGTGTCAAGAAGTGACAAGGATGTCATATCCCCAAAACTGTTCACCACTGTGTTGGTAGACATGTTCAAGCTGATGTAGTGGAAACAACATGGCATTAACATCAATGGCGAATACATCACACACCTACGATATGCCGATGATATAGTCATCCTGTGCAGGTTCCCTGGAAGAACCTGGAACAATGCTCGGGGACTTGAATAGCGCCTCAGAACGGGTGGGTCTTAAATCATGTCGAATGTCCATGTCACACCCGTATCGGTTGTTGTTGACGGCGTTGCTCTCACAATTACCCTTAGTAGTAATTCTCACAAATACAATTACCTGGGGCAAGTGATCCAGATGGGTAAGTCCAACTTCGAAAAAGAAGTCACTTGTAGAATCCAACTCGCATGAGCTGCGTTCGGGAAACTCCGTCATATATTGTCGTCCAAAACACTACCTCAGTGCCTGAAGTTTAAGGTGTTCGAGCAGTGTGTGTTGCCGGTGATCACATACGAATCCGAGACGTGGTGCTTTACTATTGGCCTAATCCACAACCTCAGAGAAGTGCAGCGGGCTATGGAGAAGGCTATGCTTGGTATTTCTCTACATGATCGCATTAGAAATGAGGAGATTCGTAGACGAACAAGGGTAACCGACATAGCTCGAAGAATTAGCCGGCTGAAGTGGCAATGGGCGGGCCACATAGTGCGAAGGACCGATAACCGTTGGGTAAGAAAGGTCCTCGAATGGCGCCCACGTCTCGGAAAAAGGAGCATAGGATGATAGGACGCCCCCCGACCAGGTGGACTGACGACCTGAAGAAGACAGCGGGCATCCGCTGGATTCAGAAGGCTCAGGACCGGTCAGAGTGGTATAAGTTAGGGGAAGCCTATGTCCAACAGTGGACCTCCAAGAGCTGATGGATAGATGGAGACACGCTTGTTTTTCTATGGCCTGTACTTCCCTATACACTTTGATTTGCCACCGGAGCCACCGAGATTGCGCCACCGGACTTAGAATCAGAGACAAAACTTGAATTTTAAAGAAAACTTTTAGTCACAGGTTAACTTTTATTTCACAGTTGTAACTGGAAACCGTTAATGGAACCCTCCATAAAATTTCTAGATAAACTGCTTTGTACTTTTACTAATATACATGACATCGGAATTGGATGATTTTGTATTCCTGCGCCACCGCAGTTAGTACTTACGTGTTTGGCAGGAAAATTACGCAACCAGTCGGTCATCCTAACACGCAGTTTGCAAGAGCACAACTGAACGGTGCGGGGAGAGCCAGTAAGGTGTCTTCCAAATCGTGAAGTAACAAGTAATTAAGTATACAAAATGCGCCACCGGTATTGCTTTTTTTTGTAGGACATTTTTAAAAGATGTTTTAAGAGCTGTTGTTTAATCTTAAATTACTCCATAAATATATATTAGTTGTGTTATTTAATGTATTTCTAAAAAACATTCCCTTTCAATGAAATTTATTTACCAAAAAAAATTAAATTAATAAAATATGTAAATAAACGCAGTTTGGACAGTACACCGGAATTAGATTTTAGGTCTTAGATATTTTTTTATTAAGAATCTATGTATTAAATACCTCTGAATACTTCACTATCATGTAGATCACTACTTAAACTATCTACCTATATAAAATTATGCATAATTGCACAATTTCCAACTCCACACATTAATTTTCAACCTCGCCGTCTCAAAAATGCACTTGGGAAATTCACCCTATTACTTTTTAATCCATACCCCAAAAACTATCGAACCGATTTAACTTGAACTTGGACGGATGAAAACTTTACTGTTCCCTAAGTTAAAGTGATTATTTCCCAATTAAAATTGGACTCTTTTGTATTATTATTATAGACTTAAACTGAACGAAATTTTATATTGCAGTTCTATTAAAAACCATATCGTATCGATCTCATATTCTGACGACGATTACTCGTAATATTATATCTAATGAATAAGACATATACATAATCAAACAAACCAAACCAATAGTTAACCTTAAATATTTAGAAGTCGGTCAAATTCACATCGAGTTCCATTCGAGAAATCTTTTTAAGTTTTCTTAACGGGATAAATTAAAATAACATTGGGTGCCGCGCCCCTACTATGAGTTCCGAAGTCTCACATTCCTCGACAGGACATTCTTTCGAGAAAGTGGATGAGTCAAACAATGAAATGGCCTTGGAACTAACGGTATTTGTAGATAAACCTTGTTTCACCTAGATTGCTTTGTGAAAAGTAAGTAAATTCCTAAGTAAAATTTCTGTGTTCTATTTCTGGAGAACAACATCGTGATGAACTAAATGGAAGACTGATATTGATAATATTTTCAATCGCGAATAAGTAGCTACTAATTTCTAATTCAGTAACTTATTTTAAGGTACATAGTGTAATGTAATATAATAATTATAATGTGATGTTTATTATTTTTAATTCAGATTTTTTACTTAAAATAAGCTAATGCTTGACCATAATCCCACCTGAATAATAGAATACAGAATACATTCTATAATTTTATTCACTAAAATAAATTCCATCATTCACAATTAAAAGATTTTTTGGAACGAAGTTCCTTATCGCGCGTTGTGAAAGGGGGCTAGACGGAAAATTACGACACTTTTTGATTTTACGAATGACGACACTTTTTTACAGCGCCATCTCTGTAAAACTCATGGCGCTGTACTGTACAGTTTTACAGAGATGGCGATCTACAACAAAAAAAATACTTAAATCGAAAGGAACTTCGTTCCATCCGGGTGTCCCTTAACACCTCTCATGTTTTTTATTACAATGTATACTTAAAATGTATCCATAATGTTAAATTAAAATTAAAAGTAAAGTTATAAGTAACGTGTGTTTATTATAATTTATGTTGTTTGAGCTTAATAAATTTTGCAAAACAACCACAGCCTATTTGGTAATGAATTTGAAAAATAAAATCAAATGATATAATATAATTATGTTCACGCTTTGGGGTCATCGTCTATCATTGAACCATAATTAAGTATATTTTTTATTTTTTCCAATTGACTATGTTTTTGATGTTCCTTTAAAACAAACATGACAAAATTTTGCAAGTGAGAATAGTGTGAAATTGTCGGGTGTAAGGTTTAAATGACGCAATCTGAGCGCTTGAGTGGTCAGACAGTTGCTCTTTCTTTTTTGTGGTATCAATTTAAGAGCTTTAATAAGCGTGGTACCAGTACAGCATTGACTTCTTATTTGTGTGCTAGATTTAATAAAATCAAGTAGATGAAGTAGATCGTCAGGTCGATTGTTGGCTGGTTAATTAATAATCTAAAATTTTAACAAAAAAAGAACCGACTTCAAATGAAATACATCCAATAAAAAAGAATCATTGGAATCGGTTGGCGTGATATTGAGTTATTCGTCCATTTATCGCACACATACTTAATGCAAATTTAAAGTTTTATATGCTTTTGACATGGATGCCATTGTCAGATCTCGCTCAAATTTAAGTAGAACTACACGACGAGCACCAGCTTTCAATTGAAAAAAGAATCATTAAAATCGGTTCACCCAATCAAGAGTTTTGAAGTAACAAGAAAAATCACTCGGCTTAGTACTGCGTAACTCCAAGGAATTTAAAAATCCTGACACGGTTATTCTTCTTTACAATGCTTTAGTAAGAAGTTCCCTAGAGTATTGCAGCGTGATATGGAACCCGCATTACAAAATCTACAATACAAGAATTGAAAGAGTCCAAAAGAAGTTTTTGAGGGTTTTAGCATATAGACACAGGATTCGTTCGCTTGCCAACTACACTGACAGGTTGAATTATTTTAAAATGAATGCTTTACAGGATAGAAGACACATGCACGATATGTTATTTCTATACAAACTAGTAAACGGTATTATTGATTGTCCAAATATGTTGTCGGAAATTAACCTTGGAATACCAACTAGAAAGCCTAGACCAGGTAAATATAAACTTTTTGTTCCTAAACCTAGTCACACACATTTAGGTTATTACTCTCCTCTTAATAGGTTATTAAGATCCTACAACGATATCACTGCCTCTCATTGGACACTAGACATATTTGGAAGTACATTGTTTAAATTTAAGAATCATTTTAAAAAAAGCAAATCTAGGATAGACTCATAACTTAATAAATTATTATTATTATTATTGTTTTTTTTTTTTTGTTTTTAAATTTCATTTGATTATTTTAATTGTAATGTAATAATTATTTCAGATTTTGATTCAATTTTAAATTATAATTATTTTATTGATTGTAATTTTAATTTTATTTTATTTCATTTGATGTTATTTTGAATTTTTTTTTTTTTAATTACCAATGAATTTATTATCTTAGACTTTCTTTTAAATCTAAATTATAATTATTTTATTTGTTTTAAATTTGATTTGATTCCATTAGATTTGATTTTGTTATGAATTTTTTTTGTTTTAATACTATTTTATCAATGTTATTAATATTTTAGATTTTATTTTAGAGCGTCATAATGTGAATGCTGTGCTCACCTATAATTGTATGTACACGATTGGAAGTTTTATTTATCATGTACCTAATATTTATATTGTAAAGTGTAACATATGTTGGTGTGCCAAATAAATAAATACTTAAATACTTAAGAGTTTTGAAGTAACAAGCAAAAAAAAAATACAGTCGAATTGAACACCTTCTCCTTTTTTTAAGGTCTGTTAAAAATTAATCTGAAAACGGTATTCCGTAATTCGAAAACCACGCCTATTATAATAGTGGTTAACAGGAAAAAGAAAAAGCACTAGACGTAGCGCAACCAATGAAGTGTTTGGGTTACATCATTCATTAATCATTTACAATTAGTTACAACTTTTATTCATATTCCCACGCACAGACACTTTGATATTCCGTTTTGTAAGGTCCATGATTAAGGAATATGGTTTATGAATATTTAATTGTCAATGGAATAAAAATCCTAATTATTAAATAGTCCTATTTAATAATTAGGCTTTAATTTGAGTACAATATTATATATAATTTGTTATTTTTATTTGGTGTTAAGATTATTTTAAGTTTATGTCTCTATGACATTTTAACTGACTTCAAAAAAGGAGGAGGTTCTCAATTCGACTGTATTTTATTTTTATTTTTTTATGTTTCTTACCTCATAATTTTTCGTCTGGGTGAACTGATTTTGATGATTCTTTTTTTAATCAAAAGCTGGTGCTTGTCATGTGTTCCCACTTCAATTTTAGCGAGATCAAATTTTTGAGTTATGCCTAATTTTGAAGTCGGTAATTTTTTGTCAAAATTATTTACATAAATAATAATTATAGTTCAATAGAGCTATGAGTTAAGGATTAAACTTAATGGTGATAATGAAATTATTATTAAGCTATTATTATATTAAAGATGTCCATAAAAACCTACATCAGGAGGCCATAAAAGAAAGAACACAGACAGCCTAACAAGCGGTTACATCATCTCCTCTCCCAAAATTTCTGACCCCATTCCCACCGTAAGTCGTAAGCCGTAAGTCGTAAGTCGAACTTTCTCCTTTGAAATGCAGTAACCAATGCTTACGCGTAACAATTGTACTTGAGCTCAATTACTTAATCGTCGTGATTCATGGTCAGTGTTTGATTTTGTGCTTCTTTTTGGCTATTTTTTTTTGTCTATTTTTGTTACGTTGACTTTGTTGTATCTGGGGCTTTTGACCGTAGTAATTTGCTAGCGAATATGGTAGATAAATGGATAATGGATACTCTTTATTATTTGAGCGCGATAGAACTTACAAATAAATGAAATAAAATAGAAACAAATAGAAAACAACAGGCGGGCTAATTGCTATGCAGTAGGTTAAATACGATAATTGTATTTTTGTTTCAAGCAACCAATTAAAGCAATAGGCACGAAAGTTAATGTATTTGCGAAGTTAGTGCCTTAAAATCTTGAACTTTTTTGTGTGGCTATCTTCGCCCATGGACATCAGTAACATCAAAGGCATCACCGATGCGTTACCAGCCAAGGAAAAGAGAAAAACTAGTATAAATTTAAAAATTTAAAAAAAGCCCGCCGGTTTCCAAAAATCTATAATGATAATACGTTTTTAAAATTCCTATGATGAGTTCTATAATTTTAAACCCATAATAATATTGCATTATTCGATTTGTTTTCATTTTTTGATACTTCAAGCCATAGTTGGTAATCTATGCTTCAAGCAATGGCATCTCACAGACACACCATATTTGATTTTTTTTTAATTTCACTTATCTAACAATAAGAACATTTGGGTTATCAAGAAGAATCAATGATATCTGAATCCGTTCAGTGGTTTGTAAGATATTAGGAAATAAATTATATTACATGTATACATACATACAAGATACGTGCGAAAAACAAACCTTCCTGGTAAGTCGAGTAAGAAGTAAGAAAGAACTGCCATGCCCCCAGCCGGAACACCACGAGATGTTTGACAGTTACCCTAGGATTCCCTGTGTTGTGGGTACCATGAACAAAAGAACACACAGCCAGACCGAGAACAGAAAATCAAACTCATTTTTTTGTAATTCGAACCGTGGACTCTTGGCACGGCGCGGGCGGTCCGCCATGGTAACCATTGCGCCACACGGCATTTTTGAGTTTAGATGAAAGATTAGTGGTCTCTGTCCATGGGGAACCCAAATCTGACTACAATGAGGAGTTGTTTAGTAAACCCACTCAAATCACGAATAAAACTGCTTGTAGTCTTATCTGCATGTGAAATTTATTCATGTACCTGAAGAATTTTTATGAGGAACGATGACTGGATACATTCCTTATATCTTACTTAGCCTTTGTTTTGACAAAGATGTTTGTAATAAAATTTTATCAAAGTAAAGTAAGTAAAGTAGTAATCGTTTTTTAGACGAGTTCGATCTAGTAAATCTTAGCAATTGATTTATCCATAAAGTCTCTTAATTTTATGCCTGTCTTATTCTTAAATTCGATATTACGCAAAAAAAATTAAGATTGTTGAGTAAGTAATAGTCAACTAAAAAACTCTAAAATACACATGGTCTCATTGACGACAATCTTACAAAATAATATTGTGAAATATAATTTCATTACCAAATATTTTAGTACTTTTTAAAGAGGTTACGTTGAATTACCCGCGCCCAGCAGTCTACCTCGATCGGATGTGAATTTCCGGAACCTTTCATTCGTCTATCAATACATATAATAAAAGTGTAACTGAGCGATGTCTGTACATGGAATGTTTTTTATTTTTTTATAATCTCATTTATTTTAAGGACTTTCAGTCCGATCGTATTACACATATAGAAGGTATTTGAGAAAAACTTTTACTAGGGGTATTTGTGAGATCAACAGATCCCATAAAAATATTTTTAGAATTATTGTCTGAATGTCTGTTTGTCTCTGCGTTTGTTGCGGCTAATCTCAAGAACAGCTTAACATATTTCAATGCGATTTTCACTGCTTGTAGGCAACTTGATTTAACATTTAGTGTTTTGTTTCAATCGGTTCACAAAAAAGTTTATGTACGAGTATGTTGAGTTTAGGGAATATCGTGTATACATTTATTCGAGTGTGTGAATTGCATGCTATGAATTTACTAGTCTACCTATGGCTTGAACCCATTAATGGACCACTACTGGGCACGGGTCTCTCCTCTTGAGGAGGCCTAAAGACTAGAGCATACTCCACCTGCTTCAGTGCGGATTGGTGGAGAGGTGGAGAGTCTACCTATACTAAGATGTTACTATTAAGGCTCATGCAATTGTCAACTAAATCACGTGTAATTAAAAGTGAAAGCTGAATGCATAAAACAAGATTGGTTGAATCACATGACATAAAATTTGATGAGGCGGTTACGTATAAAAGGTTCATTCATGTTCATTGGTGGTATTAAATAATTTATGAGGCCAGTTTTTTATGATAATTTATTCATATTTCTGTGATTTCTATTTTATCTGTTCATTTAAAGCCTGCTTCCGTGCTTACCTTTTTGTACTGTACGAAAGATTCTAAATAATTAAATACATATTTTGTGCATATAGAGCTGTGATGAGTTATTCTTGTTTGATACATGGATTTTCTTTTTTTTTGTTGATGTCTCGTAATGGTGGCATAGCAACCCAGGACTATTTTTTATATGTCACATAAATAGTCAGGATTTAGATTCTAAATTGATTTGCATTTGCATCAAACTATACTACATAATTTAAACTGCAAAGTTTTGTTTCTAAGTTTTGTTTTGGTTACTATGCCGGATCGCCGCGCCAAGGGTCCTGGGTTCGATTCCAAACGAGGCGGAAATTTGAATAATAAGTTTAAATTTATGTTCTCGGTCTGGGTGTGTGTTCTTGTCTTGTGTGTTGTCCATGGCACCCACGACACAGGGAATCCTAGTGTGGGGCTATGAGTGTAAAGCGGTATTATATTATTATTATTACCTATTATAAAATCCACACTACTCGTAAATTTCAATAACTTATAGGCTTAAATAACCTTTTCTATTCAATAGTCAATTCTCACGAACGTTATGTACATTTAGTTACATAAAAGATATCAAATGTTGTATCAATTCATGGCTATTGGCTTAATAACTAATCGATATCGCGTAACCAATTAGAAAGATCTTGATGTTATATAAGTAATCGGATACGTTAATTTATCTCAATGTTTTTATTTATTGACCAAAAACCAGTCTTTGCGTCGGATATAACGTACTCTCTTAGCCCTGCAAAGATTCTCTGTGTATTAGTGGTATACACACATATAAACCCATAAGTTTTTTTTCACACATAATTCACAGAGACCTTAAGCTTATACGTCACATTTTTATGTGATGAGGGTAGCAAACGGCAGCTGCCCATGGACATCTGTGACAAACTTTAAATAGGACTGTAGGACGAAATGTAATTGGTTAGTTATAGAAATTGTTGGTTACTTATAGTTAGTTGGTAGAAATAGGGTAGGTTTTATCATCAAGTCATGACTTTAACCCATTATTATCTGCTTACTACTAAGCACGGGTCTCTCCTCTTGACGAGACCTGGAGATATACTCCAGCACCCTGCTGCAGTGCGGATTGGTGAAGAATTTTGCAGCTAAGCCAGTAGTCGGAAGTTTTCCGCCCGAAGGCCTCCGAAAAGTTACGATAATAACCGGGACCAAATGCTTTAAGTGCATTCAAAGCACGGAAGCGTTTAAGAATTTTTTTCCACTAGCGGTCGCCCATCCAAATACCGAACGCGCCCGCAGTTGCTTCATCTACTGGGATATTGGATTGTCATCATAGTAATGAGTTTATCATTATAGGACAATTTATGTGTCCGATAATTGCTTGTTCTCAGGTCAGCTCTCTTTCTATCTCTCCTTTTCACTTTGGTTTTATGTGTGTGTGAGTTCATCTATCTTTTTTTTATTCCTATTTGTGTACCGTGTGTTGCTTTTGTAATATGAAAATGCATATTTTCTTTGTCTTATTCTTATTTATTACCATCGATCAGTAACCTTGTGATTCCATACTAATATAATGGCATACAAAAAACGAACTAAACGAAGAAAGCCGAAGATTACCGAACCCCGTAAAAATAGTAAGAGCGATGTTATTTTAAATTATTTTCCATACTACCAGACTAGGTCAGTGGCAACCAAACAACACGATATGACCTCACAAAACGGAATGGAAACATCATTTTTTTGTAACCTACTTATACTACCTATAACATAGCAATCTTTGTCACATATCGTTCTGGGATCAATTCCTAATCAGAAATATGTAACTGGTTTTTACGTCGGATATGCGTACTGGGTACGAATCTCTCTTCATTACTTCATTACTTAGTCTTTAAGCATTTGACGACCAGTTTGGCGCAATGGTTACCTTGCCGGACTAAGGGTCCTGGGTTCGATTCCCTGCGAGGCGGATATTGGAATGATGAGTTTGAATTCAGTCTGGTCTGGGTGTGTGTGTGTCTTTGTGTGTTTTCCACGGTACCCACGACACAGGGAATCCTAGTGTGAGGCTATGACTGTGTACTTTATACTTAAGTATCTTTTTTATGGAAATAGCCGGCAAACGAGCTGACGATCCACCTGATGGTAAGTGGCTATCGTCGCCCATGGACATCAGCAACACCAAAGGCATCACTGATGCGTTGCCGGCCAGGAAAGAGAGAAGAAAAAGAAAGAAAGAACGGCAGTTCTTTCTCAAGCCTCCAGCCGAAACACGACGAGTCGTTTGGCGGCTCACTCATGCTCAAGGGTGGTAGCTATCCAGGCGAACCCCACGGAAAAATAATAATAGCAATAATGGTATTAATTAACAATTAAAATCAATATTACGAATATAATCCCTCGAAGGGCCCTACCACCAGCGGGTCGGATTTAGTCGCCTCTTACGACACCCATCCGGCGTGGGATTGGGGTTAGTATTCTAACCCATGATCCCTTTTAACAGGAAGGATCATAAATTGATCTATGTAATCATAACGTGCAATTGTTGGATATTTGAGATGTAGAAATGCATTTTGTGTGTCTACAACGGTACAACCTATTGATTCTCTTATGTTTTATGTAAATACCTAACAAATAGGTAGATGAGCGACCCCATGGTAAGTGGTCCCTCGCTCATGGAGATCAGTACCACCAAAGGCATCACTGACGCGTTTCCTATCAAAAAAGAAGCGAACGATCCGTATTATTTCTGACTCTGCGATACAGCAACCGAAGTACGTCAAAAACATTTGACAACCTAATTCAGATGAAAGATGGTAGCTGTGCAGTGGCTTACCTAGACCGTTAGAACAAGGCAAGCCACTTGTGTCACCCAGTATAACCCAGGATCTCGGGATCTTTGGCCCGACAACACAGAACACTCCATACCATACGTAATATTAACCAACATATAATATGATTGTTAACAGCTGCAGAGATAGTAAAGAAATTATATTAAGCTGGGCTTTTCGGCTTGTATGGATGTATCACGACTGTAGCTGAGGTGGTAGAAAAATATCCCCAAATGCAATTACCACCGGGATTAAACTGGGTGGTACAGAATCAACCTTGAACATGAAGTATCTAGCAGCATAATACATAAAAGAAATTACTTCAGGGCTACGGTATATCCGAAATGAAGCGAACTTGGGTTACTAGTGAAATATTATATTGCAAAATATATATATTGTTTCCTATAATATTCTCATAGTTTACGAACTCGTACCTGTACCTACGCTTAGCAATTCGATGTAACTAAAAAACTATAGGATATAGAAGCGCTTATAGCCTGGCGGCTTCGATCCTTTATCGACAAAGTTAAGCAACAGCAGGCGTGACAGTTACATGGGTGACAGCTAGTGTCAAAAAATTCTTCAGCGTTTACGTGCTTCGAAGGGCACGTAAAGCCGTCGGTCCCGGTTGTTAACAAAAGAAAACAGCAGAGGCCCTCGGGCGGTTTGAAAACTTCCGACACTCGGGTTGGCCACTAACCCCTCCACCACTGGAGCAGCGTGGTGGAGTATGCTCTAGGCCTCTTCAAGAGGAGAGACCTGTTCCCAGTAGTGGGCCATTAATGGGTTAAAGCCAGTAGGTTAACTAATCGATAATTTACTTGAGTCGATCGTAAGTAATAGAGTTTTAATTTAAAACTGTTTGTCGGCTATATCAAGGAGCAGGATAGGTGACTGCTAGTAGGAGAGCTTTTATAGCTTCAATTGTTTATATGACATTATTTTTCTGCAAGAAATAAATTCCATTTGAAGACTTCAATTACTCAATACAATTAAGAATTAAAACTTAAATCCATATCTACGAGTATAAGCGGCGCGGCGCGGCGCGGGCGGTACAGCCATACAAGCGAAAAGCCCAGCTTACTATCATTGTTTTACTAACGTCACTCTGCAGCTGTTAACACTCATATTATTTCTTAGTAAATATTATACGTATGGAATGGAGTGTTCTGTATCATCGGGCCAAAGATCCCGAGATCCTGAGTTGTACGACACAACTGGGCTTGCCTTGTTCTAACGGCCTAGACACGCCATTGATATAGATTTTTCAGAGAAAATAGTTTTTTTCCTAAACGACATCCAAACTCAGCGAACATCCAAACGAAATGATGGAAATGCGACAGAAAGCGACAATTCCGGCCAGCACCGACCTTTCCGGTTTTGCCATGGTCTATCGTGACCTCAAAACCGATTATTAAAAAAGTAGCTACATATAAAATTAGAAGAATATCATGCAAGAGTAAGCAAGTCAGTTTTTTGTGTTTAAATAACAAAATTTTTTGTGTTTTTTTGAGACTTAACATCTACACAGCTACAGGGTGTTTTTATGTGTAGTTGCAATAATTGTCACTACTGAATTGATTTAATATTATAGGCTCTAAAATAGATAACTTAGTAAAGCCTTGCAACAAAAACGATAAAAACAACAAAATCCTCTCCATAGAACTTTAAACAAAATGTAGATCGGCAGATTGAGATACTATATTTCAAGCATACATCTTCTATTAAACGGCTATTTCAAAACTTACTTAACTCACTTGTCATTCATTTTCTCTACAAGAACAGTCATCACAACAAGAAACATTTATTTAACAGGTCGTGTGTATGCTATAGTAGGTTTTGTTCCTGACGGCATAAACGCGTGATTGGCATATACGAATAGCTCAATAGATGTAACTTGGGTGCGGATGAAAATTCAAACATTCGCACTTTTTCTTTCGTTTCATTTACACTGACTTCACAAACGCCGTAAGAGCAAGTATTTATTTGGATGTAAAGGCAAACTTCGCTTTCTAACATTCAATATTTATTTTTCTACTTATCCTTACGTTACTGCTTACACTGTCGATAAGTTAGCATGCGTCGTCAAAGAGTACATACACTTTACGTCACAATAAGAAAACTGTAGTGGGGAGTCGAAGGATAAAATCCATCAGTTTTTTGGGAAGACACCATAACAATACCGACGTTGGTTGTCGAGGTACATCTTCGTTTAGAAGGAAATAAGCAAAAATGTGGAGAAAAGCTATAGTATTAGCCATTTTGGCGACAGTGCATTGCAATCCCGTGGAACATGGGATAGCAGAAAATTTAGTAGGTGCGGTGTCTGAGTGCATAGAAAATGATACGTCGCTGTGTTTAAAGGTGAATAGTGAATTTCGTGATTCGTGTGAAATTGTGATTAAAAAGCTTTAGTTTAATTAATTTAAAAATCAATTAGTGAATTTTGAATGTATATATTTATCTGAATTCGGTATAGTGATTGATTAATATTTACACATCAATTTGTGTCGTGATGCTTTATAATTTGTTAAATTATAAAAGTTTAAGGGACCAGTTAACTAACTGTAAATTAGGTTCTTTACATAAATAAATATTTTATGATTAAAACTTAGAAATGTTTTGTGATTAAAATTTATCATAATAAGTCAAAAATTAATACTTCATCAGTGTCTCTTTAAAGTTCCTAAATAAGTGAATGAAATAAGTGTTTTTACTTAAAATATTCTCGGCTTATATCAAGAAATACTTTTTACTTCAAATAATTACGGATTTTTAATGGAACTATATTTAACCTATAGCTAACATTGTAGTAATACGTATTCAAAATAATTTGCTAACAGTAACATTTGTCCTTTTTTTAATATGACTCGAAGATGAAACAAAAAACCAAGTTATATTTAATAACAGCAGGAGAATATTTTAATTCTCCTTTACAGAAACACATTGTATTCCATTAAAGACTCTGTCATTCTTACAATATCAGCAACTAAGTTCATGTGCTAGCGCATGATGTGTTCAAAGTTTTACTTCCAGAATCCAATTCTGACAGTAGTCAATAGCTGGTGAAAATAACAAAATCTTGTTTCTCAGGAAAAAGCCTACAAATTCACGGAAAGACTCGCCGGTGCAAAAGACCTAACGTTCTTCGAGGGTGTGAGCCTGATCAACACTGGGTCAGCCAGGTCAGCGCGGAGTTTTGAGCCTCTAGCCGAAGAGCCAAAAGCAAGAGAAGCGCAACTCGAGGAGAGAATTGCAACCAACGTTGGAGACTTCTTAGACAATCACGTACTGCAGTTACGTTTGACAGATGGTGCTGAAGAATCACGGGATTTGGATGAGGAAGGTAATTATCAAGAATGATTTACCAAGAATGGAGCTCACCTTTTCAATTTTTTTTGTTCGAATTTCATTTTACTATATACTATTAGGTCTTTTGTGATTTTACCAAAAACTATTGACCGACGTCTTCTTTTAATTATTTGAAATATTTTTAGATAACTACATATATTTTGCCGATTTACAAAATAACTTTTTGCTATTGACCGAAGAATCTTTTGAACTTTTTTCATTTGCCAAATGATTTATTTGCCATATTTTCACCACACAAAAACAACATTTTACGAAATATTATTTGGTCACAAATATATAGCCGGTTACTTGGTAGCATTTTCAATATTGAATTAAAATAGTGTCATAAAAAGTCAATATGTTGTGCTACAAAACATTGTGACAGAAAGGTATCGCTGCAAAACCTACTACACGCAGTTTTGTCTGCACAATCCCTAGAGTGTAATGTAACCCACATAGTCGCGGAGAGGCTAGACGACCCGCGAGCTGAGGAGCAGGTGGTGAGCGTTAAAACCATGTTGTTTGTTTCCATGCTGAAAATATGGCAATTAAAACAGTGGTATAATGAATGTTCGGAAACATTATTTCGAAAGAATATTTCGACTAAATGTATCTTCGGTAAAAAGTTTTCCGACCAAATGAAACGGAGTAACGAAAAAAATGAAATTGAAAATAGGCCAACTTATACAATGGCAGACGAGACATTGATCAACTAAACAAAGATGAAACAATATTAGTTGAAAAGTTTAAGGTGAAATGAAATTCGATCAAATATTTTTCGAACTTATGATAGGTACCAAAAATTCACATTATTTATTTATTAAAAACATTTTTGTTGATACACCAGCTGTTTCTAAGGTTGATATTTAAAAAGATCTAGAAGGGTAAGCTAGAGAATTTGGATCATTCTTTTTTAAAACGGGCATTTAAAAGCAGATGAATGATCATTTTTAGGTAAAGATATTTATATACGTCAAAGATATTTAAAAAATATAGATACGTCATGCACAAATCAACCAAAAAATCTGTTCCAAAAAAAGCTACAATACACACACACATCTTTTGTTTCACTACACCAATCACACTACAATAATACACGAAGGCATTTTAACGTTGTCTGTTAAATCTCAAGCACTTCTGACAACAAGAAAAGCGTGCGTATTGTCTTGTATTGGCAGAGCGACTACGAGCAGACGAGGTCAATTGACTGCTCTTACGATCTTCATCTTCGGCGCGCTAGTGACATATCCTCTTTTTTACTTATAATATCATTGATATACGTATACTACTTAGACAACAGTACAATCCCCAGCAGCATTTAGTTGAGAAGGAGGCCTTCTCAAGAGTAGAGACCCGTACCCAGTAGTGAGCCATTAATGGCCAATAATATAGTATATTATTTGCCTTAAACCGTATATGTATAATGGGATAGCCATAATGCTTTTACAATCGAAAAATTAGCAGATTATTATGAGAAAAGCTCTTTTCAAAGTCATACAGCTTTTAGCATTTTCAACTTCAATACTAAGTTGCCTCATAATATCGCGGTTGTATTAAACAATGCATGCTTTCTCTTAAAGGCGTGTTTACATGCGTCAAGTTGACTTACCACAAATTTATGGCCCATTGGAATTTCTCACAACAGGTCTTAACGGATTTTATGTGCACAATGTATGGTGCAAGTTCTAGAAATTTTTGTGGAATGCATGTTTGGTCGCTTTTCTTTCTATTGTTACGAGTTTTTTTTCTGTACACAATTTTTTTTACGCGACGTTTAAATAACTATTCATTTGAAATTTAATTAACTCATTCTTGCATTTAGAAAAGTTTAATATATCATATTTTTATAGGGTTCCGAAGTAAAATTGGAACACTTATGGTTTCGTTATGTCCGTCTGCCCGAAGCAAAGATATAAATATTTATTAAAACTCTGAAATCTTAGAATTAAATATTGAAAAACGCGTACCCCATAGTGTGGGGTATCCTTGAAAAGGTCTTTCAAAAATATTATGGGTCTTTTTACACCATTTTTGAGGTCTGTTTGCAGAATATTTGGCTTTAAATTGCTAATTTTGGTTAGAGTCAAGTGTCCCTACTGGCTAAACGGTTGGAGTTGGACTAGTGAAAAAAAAATCTGATTTACAAGAAAAACTATCACGGCTATATTAGCATACGTAGTTAATGAGTAATAGTCGATAAACTTACTACTTCTGAACCCTACATTGCGCTCGGCCTGACACGCACTTGCTCGGTTTCATTATTTATATGTGAGCAAATATTTCTTTCTGAAGACATAATTCAAAAGAAACAGGTATCGCTTCCAAAAAAAATATGATAAAATATCTTCTTTAATGCTTCCCGTACTTTGTATTATCTTAGCGCGTGCGATCAGTTATAGGTAGGTACATGACAATAAAATCACACGAATGGGCACATCAGTATAACTTTATTGCAATAAGCATATCTTTGGGCTACTGAGAGATGTCATCTTCAATTATTTTGTATAATATTATATACAACTATTTAGAGTAGATAAATAATTTTAAATGGTGAAAATCTTTTCAAATTAAAAGATTTTCTAAACAGAAAATATTTTCACTATCTATCATTGTCTTTACATTATCTAATTTCTTAATTCTATTTCCAGCTCGTGGCAAGAAAAAGAAGAAGATCAAGCAGTTGTTGCCTCTTCTTCTTCTCCTGAAGTTGAAACTAGCTGCCCTGATCCCACTCTTCCTCGGAATCATCGCCTTCGCTGCCATCAAGGCTGTGTTCCTTGGCAAGATTGCATTTGCCATGAACGCGTTCACTCTGATCAGGAAACTGCTTTCAAAGAACCACTCTTCAGGAGGCAGTATCAGCTATTCCCCTGCTCATCATCATGACGAACACCCAGGATATTCCTATGAACCAGCTCAGGGCTGGAGTAGAAACGTCAATGATGCCCAATCGCTAGCATACAGCGGTCAATTATCTTGATTCTGTTTGCGTTGCGTAATGCAAAAATGTTGCCATGTACAAGTACCTCAACTTAATTTAATTATTTATTGAATAAAATATTTAATAACTGTCAATTATTTTGTTGCATTATTTTATTTCATAGCTAATTTGAGTGGCTTCCTTTGAGGTCCTAAGTTTGAACCTTGCTCGATTATTATTATAAAATATGATTCTCAAAAATGTTGTCAAATGTTTACGAGTTTACGTTTCACTTATTTATTTATCTTTTAATTAACAGTTAGTTATTTATTTAGGTTATACGAATGAATATACCTTTTCTTTGAATCGGAAAAGATTAAAGACTTATTACAAAGGTCATTTTTAATTTTGTACTTCTGTGATAAGATCATACTTATTTATTTATTTTAATTATACTTAAGCAAACTTTTTTTACGAAAGTAATAAAATAAATTAATAATTAAATAATAATTGTCATATTCGAAATCCCCAAATTAAAAAGTCAAAAGATGCCTACCTATCGCGCAATTCACTATGAAAAGAAACACACGCCGTGTATTAGATCTAATTTATTTAAGTTCTAAGAATAAACTTTTTTATGAAATTCATAAAATATGTTAATAACAATTAAATAATTATTCTAACATTTGAAATCCCGAAACTAAAAAGTCGAAAGATGGCTATCTATTGCATAAGCAATTCACGACGAAAAGAAACACGCGCCGTGCGCTATAGTGAAGTAAAATGAATATGTAAAACTATGTCACTCATTATGGCATAATGTGTCCGACGACTCCATATGGCATCAATTACTTTAAAATGTTAATGCGAAGAAAACGAGAGTGGGGGATTTTTAGATAAAAAACTGTTACCAATCAACCAAGCAACACAGTCGATTTGGATCCGCTGAAGGTACCACGAGAAGAAATATGAAGTTCTTCGTGATATTTTTGAGTGCTGTAGCAGTGGCCAGTAGTGGCCCCATCGCTCAGGAAGACTCAGTGTTGCGTCAAGTTGCCGCGAACTTTGTGGATTGCATCAATAGTGACGTTAGTTTGTGCTTTAAGGTAAAGTGCTTTATGGTGTTAATAAATATTGGACATTCGAAAACAAATAGTGCAAAAAACAAAAAAAAGTGTGTTAAATAAATCGCGTTTTTGGCTGTTACCAGTGTTTCAAAAACAATTTTAGGCTGTCAAAAAAACACGGACGTTCAATGATAGTTCGACAAGTGATAATGTCACATTTTTAGTTTTTGCAAAACTGCAATTTGTTTCAGAAGTGTTCATTCACGTGTAGTGAAAAATTAAACAGTTAAAATCTTAGTAATGGAGACAGTAAAACGAAAGTAACAACTGCTTTTAGAGGTATCAATTTATAAACAAGCCTTTAAAAAGTTTTTGATGAAATAAAATAGCTAAATCACTTGATTATTCGAAACATTAACGTTAAAATTTATTTAAAAAAATTTCATTGTCAGTTTTAAAAAGGTTACCCAAAAACGTGTAAAATAAATCATTAATTTTTTAACACGGGAACTACCTTTTGATCATATTTTGGTTCAAAATGACACATAATAAATCATTTTACCATGATGAGAAGTGAAAGGTATTATTTTGGTGCGAATCCAATTTTAAAATATAATTATACACGGTAAAAGTATAATATTTTTAATGTTTATACATATTATATTACTTGAATATAAAATTCGACTTTCACGATTTACGCAGCGTGAGCTTACTAGGCGGTTTCGTTGATGTTTTAATTAATTAAAGCAACTAATTAAGTACGGGTTACTTGCATATATAAATAATAATTTGCGAACTGCGTATCTATGAAATATTACTTATTTGCCTGTAACTTTGAAATCCATCCATCCCTAGGTGGCTACTAGGCCCTAGGCGGTCCACTGCTAGACATAGGCCTCCTCTAACTTGCGCCACTTTTACTGGTCCTGAGCCTTCTGAATCCAGCGGATACCCGCTGTCTTCTTCAGGTCGTACCTTTGAAAACAAGAGATAAATAACATAGGAAAATAAATTTCAAACCCAACCTAAAAAAACATTAAAAATTAAATTTTGTTACTTAAAATTTCGCTGATACGTCTTAAAATAAGACATAAATAAATAACACGCGAAAATAAATTTTAAGAAAAAACTAAAATAAAAACAATTTATTGCTTAATTTATTTTCGCTTAAGCACTTTTTCCGTCACAGCAAAGAATCTTCAAGGTCATAATTCCATAATGTTTTTAAATTGATACATTTTATTTGACTAATTAAGACTTAAAATAAGCTTAGAGGAAGCTTTCTTGTAATCAATTACAGAATTGTAGACACTATATGAACTAGCGTTAAACATTACTGATTTCATCAATTCGAAGCAAAAGGTTGTTCAAAATATCATCGTATGGTTAATCGCAGCATTTGGAGGGTAAGCAATGAGTAGCTAACAAAAATGTTTTACTGATTCTCAAAATTGCAACTGAAAAACGGAAAGAGTGACAGAGAATTTTGATTTACCTTTTTTATTCTAAATTACTTTATAATGAATATGATTTTTGAAACAATAGTTTATTTTTGTTGGAAGGATAAGTTAAGGTGCTTTACAAAAAAAAAGTAAAAAGCTTAACTTTTCAGTATACTCAGGCGATCGTAGGTTAAAAACAATACTTTGATCAACAATGAACACACCTTACCAAATAAAAACACATTTTACCAAAACCACTAACGAAATCTTTATTTTACAGGAGCGAGCATTAAAAGCGGCTGAACGTCTTGGAACTGTTCGTAAGCTGAACATCATTGAAGGAGTTACCATTTACAACAATGCTCCCAAAGAAGCCAGGAGTTTAGACTCCCTTCCAGCAGAACCTGAACAGAGGAGTAGACAGCTGACTGAGAAGCTCTGGGAGAGGACTTCTGACCTCCTGAAGCAGAGTGATCTTGAGATTAGTTTCAACGAAGGAGATGAAGAAGAAGATGAATCCAGAGCTCTTGACAATGGTAAGGATTTTTAAGATTTAACTAGTGAAAAAGCAGACGGGTCATCTGATGGTAAATAATTGGTCATCTATGGACATGTGGACATCATAGAAGTAGGCAAATCTATTCTGGCCTTGAAAAAGTATTTATTTTCAATAAATTTTATATTTACAATAGAGTAACAAGCTGTAACTGATGATTTGAATATTGCGGGAGATCGGCACAAGAGATTTAAGTTACAATTCATTGACCAAATACATTTAGTGCGCAATGTGTCTATATAAAAAGATTACTTCTTCTAAAGTAAAGTTCTATAAGAAAACGTTCCTATTTGAAAGTTCCATGATATTTTCAAAGGTTCACCAAGCCTACTCATACTCGGTAAGATCTAAGAAAGCTTCTTTAAATCTTTTCTTAATAAGTAGAATCCCAAGCAAAGGCACAGGTATGGGTTATTAAAAATGATGATGGTCATGGTAATTACGAAGAATTTCTTTAGTAAAGCTTTCATAAGATTAATAGACACGCACACTTAAAAAACACAAAGGTTCACGAAATGCACACATAATAAATCATGCTACAATAATGGATTGTATTCATCAGTATTTAAAGACTATTGTAGATTTTAATATACGATATTGGGGAGGTCCTAACGACAAACATTTTAGAGAAAAGCGGTTCACTCTGAATTGGTCTTGACGAGCAGGGTTCAGTTATCTGTAAAATCCAGAAATATTCCGTTTCCTGCTAAAATTGTTCCTTTACTCTTGAATTCCATGCATGCCGCGGAATTAAACAAAATATCCTCTAAAATTTTAAAGCCTAAATTTACCCTACAAAGATCACTCAACTTTATACAAATAATAAATCTAATACGATTTCTTATATATTATTCGACATAAATCACGACCGACATATACATTAAAATGTCTAATGGTTCTATTAAAGTCTGTTTTCGAAAATTTTGTTCCAATAATGCTATTTTTCTTACCAACTTAAAATTAAATCTACTCTCCTAAAGGTTACGCAATCAACACCATACAGGAGAAATAAGTGGAAATTACTACAATCTATACACCATGGAGAAATGCGTGGAAGGTACAGAAGTGTGTCATGGAACCGGTTATCAAAAATTATCGGTTTTCGGAACTCAAATCTCTCTTCCTATCGGATAGTGAACTGCGAACTGTGATTGAAAGTTGTTGACGAACTCGTCTGACCTTATCGAGTGGTATTATGGCTTTTGAACTCTGTATTCATGCCAGTTACTTTGATGAATAGCTTGTTTGAAGTCTATTCATCTTTTGTACTATTCACCTCTATATAGGAATGTACTTCTATGAATATAGTCTTGCAAATGTTTTCACCCACTTCCAATATTTTAATGTCAATACCGACGACCGAATGGCTAGTAAATACATGACAGTCATGAATGTTATATCAAATACATTGCCAAGGCTTTGTAAGGCACGGACGAAGTGTGAGCCTACTAATTACTTCCTCTTCGAAGCTTACAACCCACTTCAAAAGAGCTCTTTGTCAAAGAGTGGTCCATTCGAGTACCTAGTCCTTTACTTTGCTTATTATTGACAGGTAAGCAGATGATTATTGTTAGATAGTAATTACTTCATAGTGCAATAAGCACTTCAATTCTTAAATAGATTACATTTTTGACAAAATATTGTAACTGTCCCTCGGTTCATTAATCTATTTAGAGGTAATTAGGATTAAAAAATGATTAATTTAAAGATTATTAGACAGTTAAACTTCCATGAATAAAAACGTTGTTGTTGCGTTATCGAATTCATTATGGGAACACTTTTTATCAAAATATTTGCGTGCTACTGGTTCAATATGTCTGTAGTTTCTAATTACCAATTGTAATTTCATATACACACTTATAAAAAACACAAAACTTTGCCTATTTCACAGAAAAAATATCATATTTTAATATAATAGAAATTTTAAGTAGCCACAGTATGCAAACCAAAGTGGAGTTTACGACCAATAACTTTTAGTGTGGAGAAACTAGTTGTCATAATGTAGTTTGATGAAAGCGAAGATGTGAATTGAAATATTTCACCATTTGTTTCCATGCTATCACAAAGTTTTTTCACATTTCAGTTCTCACAATTAGTCTTTTTGAATGCATTGTTAGTTTTAATTAAGTTATTAACTTCATTTTAACTCATTCAACATTTCTAATAAATATATTCTTACTTATGTTCTCAGGTTTTGAACTAATTTACTCCATTTTGGGGGTGATAAAAAAATCTGCTGTGAGAAATCTTGTCCTAACTTAATATGCGATGCCTAATCTTACTACACAATAGAAACGTGATACACATTCATTCTATGAAATTGATATTTATGTCAAAATCAACTACTGAGTTACTGATTGAGCAATAGGAGGTCAACCAGAACGATAAATACATCCTCTAGGATCCTTCTAAAACCAAACGTCAAATATTTAGGAGGAAATTTTAGGTATTCTGTCGAAAAACATATTGACATGTCCAGAAAAAGAGTGATAGTTATTGAGTGGTGAAATCCAAAAAAGTCCTGGACTTAGCTAATACCATTTCCTCATTTATAAGTCACTCTAGCAATTAGGATCCAATTTCAACAATAAAATTTTCTTTCAGGTGTCGAAGAAGGCCGTGGAAAGAAGAAGAAGGCTTTGAAGAAGAAACTGAAGATCCTCATTCCTCTTGCCATTCTGGGTAAAGTGAAGGCTGTTGCTCTCGTGGTACTTGCACTCTTAGTCATCGCCGCTTCTCTCTTCAAGCTGGCGGTTCTTGCCAAGATCGCGTTCATTGCTAAGGTCATCGCCATTATCAAGGCGATTATCATTGCCAAGAAAAACGCCCATGAGGAGCACACCACCTGGGTGACAGCTCATGAAGAACATCCTCCTAGCCATGGAGGATGGGATGGTGGCTGGTCTAGGTCCAGAAACGAAGCTGCTAACAGCCTAGCGTATTCCGCCTACCAACAATAGAATTCGAATCTGAATGAATGATTATGATAATGACTTCTGTCTGCAAGTGTACTGATTGTTAATTTATTAGTGTGAATGCGTGTGTATGCGACTGTCTCAGACTAAGTTTTTTCTTTTCGGTCATTTTATTTTTTTTTCGTTTTGTTTCCTTTTTTTCGTACAGTAATCTGACTGAAAAGGATTTTATTTTATGGTTCGTTATTGGTTTTATTGTATTTTATTTTGTTTATTGTATTGTATTGTATAATATATTGTTTTATGTTATTTTATTTATATTTTTATTGTATTTATGTACGTAGTTAATATGTAGTAGGTGTATTATTCTACTTAATTTTTATTTTCAACTGTCGTTATTTTTTATGCCAAATATTTCTTTTTAACTTTGTTTTAAATATATTTATTTATATGTATAAGTATAATATATATTTTATTGCTATGCTATGTACCATACATACGTTTGTAATTTATATATTTTTATACTACTTTTGTAAATAATAATATGTTTTGTATATATTTTATTATAATATTCATTATTCTGTGTATTTAATATATGACGGGTATCAATAATATATATTTATTATGTACACATATAATATATATGTATTACCATTTATATAAATATTATGTAAATAGTTTTTATTTTATAACACTTTATTTTATATGATTTATGGTTACCAGTGAAGTGATAAAGGAAGTCACTTCCGTTATTTTATTAATGTTTTGTTTTTTGTTTTTTTTTTATTTGTTTTACATTTTTTTACATTGTACAGTATCGTGTATCACGAGATATGATTGTGTATAAACGTATAATTTATTAGTGTGTATGTGTTGTATAATCGTTTATCGTTTATTAGTCATAAAATAAACCAAACTGCATCAATTGAAATATGATTTTTATTTCCCTTAGATTTTATTTATAACAAACATGCATTGGAGAATAATTATAAAAAATATTTTAATTCCAGGAAACAAGTGTTAGCTAATAAACAAACAATATGACAATTTCTAAGTGCGACTAGTATTTTAAGTATTAACAGAGTCTACATTTTTATAATAATTTTTAATACAGAAATATTTTTAAATACACCCGGCCTTAAAGTAAGGCATAATACTAACAGAGGTAGCTAAAGTAGCACTTGAATTTACTGTGGGAATTTTTTTGCAACTAAATGCTCACAGTGATGCTCACATTACACAAAGGACTCTGTATCTTGAGCACCGACTACTACTAGTGATTAACAAAATAATTGCATGTGCGATTCTTTTACTGATTTCTGGTGCCTTATGCACCTTTAGAAAGAAGAAAAAGAGAGAGAAGTCACTCGTAGAATCCAACTCGGATGGGCTGCGTTCGGGAAACTGCGTCATATCTTGTCGTCCAAAACACTACCTCAGTGCCTGAAGTCGAAGGTGTTCGAGCAGTGTGTGTTGCCAGTGATGACATACGGATCCGAGACGTGGTGCTTTACTATTGGCTTAATCCACAAGCTCAGAGTAGCGCAGCGGGCTATGGAGAGGGCTATGCTTGGTATTTCTCTACGTGATCGAATCAGAAATGAGGATATCCGTAGACGAACAAGGTTAACCGACATAGCTCAAAGAATTAGCCGGCTGAAGTGGCAATGGGCTGGCCACATAGTGCGAAGGACCGATAACCGTTGGGGAAGAAAGGTCCTTGAATGGCGCCCACGTCTCGGAAAAAGGAGCATAGGACGCCCCCCGACCAGGTGGACTGACGACCTGAAGAAGACAGCGGGTATCCGCTGGATTCAGAAGGCTCAGGACCGGTTAGAGTGGCGCAAATTAGGGAAGGCCTATGTCCAGCAGTGGACCTCCAAAGGTTGATGGATGGATGGATGCACCTTTAGAATTAAAGTGGCTTATCTAAGAATTTTAAGAAAATGTTTGAACGACATTTGTATTCTATGCTCAATATATAATAAAAAATGCCCAATTCTTCAATTACATTTTTGGGGTTTACCAAAAAAATACGAATTTTGGATTAGCCCCCAAAAATTCTAAAGGTGCGACATGTTTTTATTCCGTTCAATGTATGTGCGACATGTTTTTATTCCGTTCAATGTATAAAAGTCATTTTGTTAAATTTTTTTAGATAAGCCACTTTAATTCTAAAGGTGCGTTAAATAAGTCGGCACTGACGCACCGAACGCGCCGCATTTGTATGAAATCATAATATTATTATGAAAGCTTGGCGAGTACGGTGCGGATATACATGTGCGATCACCACTACCATGAATTCTTAAAACATCGTCGGTTAAAAACTTGAGAGGTGTCAAGGGACACCCGGATGGAACGAAGTTCCTTTCGATTTAAGTATTGTTTTACGCGCTCAGCAGTGTGATTTAGCAATATGAAACTAGATGGTGCTGTACAACTTTCTGAATCACGCTAGCGTGATTCATATTACTGAATCACTTCAAAAAGTGTTAGCGTGATTCAGAAAGTTGTACAGCGCCATCTAGTTTCATATTACTGAATCACTTCAAAAAGTGTCGTGACAACTTTTCGTAAGAATTTTTTCCGTCTAGCCACCTTTCACAACGCGCGATAAGGAACTTCGTTCCAATATTATAATAATGTAAAATTTTAACAAAAAAGAACCGACTTCGAATGAAGTACATTCAATAAAAAAAGAATCATCGAAATCGGTTGGCGTGATATTGAGTTATTCGTCCATTTATCGCGCACATACTTAATGCAAAGGAGAATGCCAATAGCCAGTACTCTCAAAAAAATTATTGTGTCACAATGACACAACGCTTCGCTTCGGGAAAAATCGTAAAAAATAAAAATATAATATTGCCTATGTCACCCGGGGATAGTATAGCTTCCCAACAGTGAAAGAATTTCTCAAATCGGTTCGGTAGTTTCGGAGCCTATTCAATGCAAACAATCAAATCTTTCCTCTTTATAATATTAGTATTAGATTACAAACTACATGGCGTTTTGGGACTGTCAAATGAATTTGAAACTTAAAAGATTGACATTATATACGCAATCGACTTTAATACTGCGGAATAGAGTTCACATTACTGTGAGTTTACTATAACCTAAATTCTAAGTAATTTTGTTGAAAATCTCGTATTTCCTACTATTATGACTAAAGTTAGTATGTGTAATTTATTAAGATAACATAATGAAATAAAGGTATTTTTATCAGGACACAAAAATGTTAAAGTCGGTACATTTCTCCATACTAAATGGGATGCTTTTGACATGGATTCCGTTGTCAGATTTTTAACTTTACTGACATGACTATCCAGTGCCTTACAAAAGAAAATAGCAAGTTAGTTAGGTTATGTAAGTAAAGATCACTCACTATTTCCCACGCTAAATTACAAGAGTTTCTGTATCTCTTTAGAGCCTTCATTTTATTTTTGTCTCTTAATTGAAAGGTCAAAAAATACGCCACTGCACTGCAGCAGCGTGGTGGAGTATGCTCTAGGCCTCCTAAAGAGGAGAGACCCGTGCCCAGTAGTGGGCCATTAATGAGTTGAAGCCATTTGAAAGGCCAGGGTAAAGCATTAAAAAGATGCATGGTTTGGAACCGCTACTTATCCTTAATTCTTCTTACGGTCTTACGGTTTTCAATAATCTATTAAATCATTAATCTTTGGATAAATTTGTAAGTAATTAATAATAAAGACTGACCTCTTGACAGATGCTAGCCAACAAACTGAAATATTAAAGCTACCTAAAATATTCAAAATGATTAACTGTCAACGAATTGCTGATTCCTTTGGTGGTTTTATGTACAAATGAGTAATGACCATAGGTCAAGATGTTTATAATTATGTATATCTGGAGGGCAAGGTTCGAAAAGGTAAGATGGAACTCGTGACATTGAATGAATATCTTCGCCATATCATTCGGTCAGACCGACGACTTCAGAAAATAACGATAAACCTTGATTAAAAAGAGCATAGGACTAAGTGATGTCTTTGAATTAAACCTTTCTCTTTATTCATTTATTTCTTTCTTTCTTTTCGATGCTAATGAGAAGAGACATATGTTCAAAAGTGCAAAAATGTTAAATACATAATTATATCCATAGCATACAGTGTGAGATTTAACTACTGAGATTACAAATACCCAGCGCCTGACGCAATCTTAACTAGAAGTTGTTTGATTCAAATTTTTTTTTGCTACTAACTAAAGTATTATGGTGGCCATTTACGATCAATTAAATATACCTACTTATCAAGTCTGCAGCGGACTTGACGCGGTATCCAGTAAACTTGGCGGCGTATGGCCACGGTATGGCTATCTGGCCATATAGCTATCTCATGCAAACTGGACGCCGCATCAAGTCAAACTGCAAACTTGACAAGTACACTTGATCGTGTATGGCCAGCTTTATCCTAGGCTACGTTAAGCTGCAAGTGTTGCGTTGCGATGTTAGTATGAAGACAACATCAGGCGTTGGCAATATGTCAACTTTAAGGTAAAATAACACCTTTATAGTTGTTAGGACGTTACAGAATAACTTAAAGACGCACTGGATTTGTTTACTTATTTTGTTTTGTTCGAATGCGGTTCTTAGAAAAATTATGTTCTTTACGATAAAAATATATTATTTTACATTTTATTTCATAACCATTGGTACCCATCCATCTTCGAAAAAATAAGAATTCTACTATTATGGGCCGGAGCACCGACTTCTTGAAAAATATAATTAAGTATATTAATAAATAACAAAACCAAATTATTGTAAATATACAATACTCGATACAACAGGCGACACGAAGCGAACTCAGCCGAAGAAAAAATCCGTGAATACGTGAAAATGGTTCTTATTTTGTGCAATCATTTTTTTTACATAGTAAGGGGGAATTTTACAACAAAAAAATTCTAGATACTAATTTATATATATTTGGTCTTCCTTTTATTTTATTTACTATGTTGCTTTAAAGAAATCGATCCTTAAGAATGACCCTTTCGGCTTGTGACATAAAATACAGGAATCGGTGAAATGTGAAAAATATTTCACCGGTTCGATTCTCGGCTCAAGCAGGTGAGTTTCTTTGAATGCAGTTTTACTTATTTTTGAAAATAAAGGAATGTTTCCTTTCATTAATATTTGGGGTACTTTTCCTCCAACTACCGTCTTTTATTTACACCCTGTGTATTGGAAGTTGGTGAAAACGAAATAAATGCTAAGATACCTATTTTATCCTTCCTTAGGTGTGCCTTAAAGGAGCTGTTAGTGAAAACTGGCATAACACGCTCAAAAAACATAAGCTGATTCGTAAATAAATAAAAAATCCTTACCACTATACAACCAGTTTAATAATAGTAAACTATTTTGTACGTAATAGAAAGTCATTGTTAATCGTCACTGAATGACATTGAAAAAACTAACAGCTTGTATATCATAGTAAAACATAGTGAAATAATCACTGCAATTGTTTTAACTCGGTGCTATAATTTTATTGTACTTTCATAACAGGCTTAAGTCACACGTTGGGACGCCTTGCTGGTCTTTTGACCCATACTTGTAAACTACAAGAAAGGCATTAAAATGAAAGCGGTGTGAACCAACTCGTTCTAAGCTAATCTGTACACTACAATGCATTTCGCCGACCATTCCAGGCAAAGGTACGAGTTATCTCCTCTTTGTTTAAGGGCAGCCAATCTTGGGCTACATTCTCACGACCAAGATACTAGAACTACTCGTATATTTTGTTCATCGTGTAGCGTATCAAAGTAAGTAGTTTGAACTTGCAAAGCAAAGCAACAACCCATAATTGTCCCACTGCTGGGCTCGGGGTCTCCTCTCACAATGTGAGGGGTTACAGGCCATAGTCTACCACGCTGGCCAAGTGCGGATTGGTAGACTTCACACACCTTTGAGAACATTATGGAGAACTCTCAGGTGTGCAGGTTTCCTCACGATGTTTTCCTTCACCGAAGCAAGTGATAATTAACTTGTAATACGCACATAATATTTGAAAATTAGAGGTGCGTGCCAGGATTTGAACCCGGGCCCCCGCGTTCGGGAGACCAACGTTCTAACCACTAGGCTATCACTGCTTTTTACATTGCTGTTTGAACTTGAACCGAAACCAAATAATTTGCCAATCAGTGACAGTTAACTAAAACAATTTTATCACATGATTTTTTTTTCGATTTCAATTTGATCAATTTCAATTTGAAGAGTATGAATTCGTGTTTGTTTAAAGAAGCAGTATCGAATAGGAATATCGCGTAATCTGATTAATATTCTGGATTTTTTAAATCCATGTTAGACTAAAATTTTTAAATAGGTTAATAATAAAGCTGCTTTTCTTTCTCAACTGCTCTTGAAAATATTCTTACTCATGTGTTTCACTTCCTGAATTTCATGATTTTTTAATGTAAAAAATTGACAGAGGAGCCAACTAATATGAAGATCACCACAATCAACGTATTTAATGAAGATGGTAATGACAATGGTAAAACATATGTGCTGCTTGCTGGAAGTGGTGGATTTGCTCTAAGACCCAGTAGGTCCAGGCCTAGAGCGGCCAGATTTTAGGGGCGGCCAATAGTGATGTGGGGCTACACATATTTTATTTCATTATTCAAAAAACTCACTGATGATAAGAAAAAACTCAAATATACCTAAATATTCTAAAGACTCGCGATTCATTATGTTCTACTTTATGATGAGTGCTGAGAAAAGGGCGGCCAAGACTCCAAATCCGGTACTGCTTGCTGGCCAATGGGCGAGGTTATTATTCTTGGTTCTTTGACAGTGCAACTGAAACTAAAAAAAAATTTACGGTAGATCTTAGAAAGAGGTCGGTTGCTGGCATTGAATTGGTTGGCACAATTTATTTATTTATTTATTTAATCTTTATTGCAACAACCTAAGAATAGGCTTACAAAGGGCGGACTTAATGCCTATTGGCATTCTCTACCAGTCAACCCAGGGTGATGGTGAGAACATGTGGCAGGTGACAATGCATTAAGACCTCCTATAGAAGGGCTGGCGTTACGACCTTTACCGTGGTTAGTAACCACATCAGCATGGGAGGATGGGTGTGATTCAAGATGGATGGATACACATACCGGCTATAAATATCTTAGCAAATAAATAACTCTACACACTAGGATTCCCTGTTTCGTGGGTGCCATGGACAACTCACGAAGACAAGAACACACCCAGACCAGCATGAACTTTTATAAAACCATTCATGTTCCAGGCAATTCATTTATCGGGCTTTGAACGACGTATGATTTTATGTTTACACTGGAACATGGCTGGAATTAAGAGATCATAATAGACCGCCAGATTGTGAAGATACTTTTAACCATCTGCAAACAAATGTCATTCAGGGTTTGCATCAGTCCATCCATAAGCCCTTGGAAGTCTACAGCTGGCCTTAGTATAGTGCATCAGTACCTGAACCCTTGATAGCGGAACATCAACTTTCAAGCCTGTTCAATTTCTGTGCTTGTATAAATTATTAATATAACGAGTTTTAGCTTCCATATTTCTGACAAGGTTATAAATTATTTACCAATGATTTTACCAAAATAAATCATTTTAGAAAGTGATACGATCAGAGTGTACGTAACTCTGAACCTGCTTTCCATTCATTAAAATATTGTCATTTGAAATCTTTGCTTAAAAATTAAAGAGGTATTTGTAAAATTTCTAAAATGCTTTTAGTCTTTAGAATTTAATATTCGTCGTTTAGTTAAAGCTCTTTTGTCTTTGTCATGGGAATGCGAATAAAACAAAAGACCTATGTTTTCTGTAGCTCTGTTTCCTTTGATGTCTCATGTTTTTATTAAATAGTTTTATTTTGGTCAAATTTTGCAAGCTGAAATAAAACCTCCTTTCATCCTGAGATGTTTAAATTTTGCATATCGCTATGGTTCCGATGACATAACACTTTTATCATAAGCATGACCTAATAATACTTTTTGGATATAAGATCCAGATGAGGGAACCCCTTAACGGTTACCAGCCCGGTCACAATTATTTTAAAACCTACATGGCATTATAAAACCGTTTATTTAGTTTTTAAACTATAATCTTGTATATTAGTTTCATTTAGTTACATTAACGTGTACAACACTGATGTAACTCAAATTCCAGTTGAGACAATACATTCTGAGCAAGGGATCACAATTCGGATCCTGAGTGAGGCAGTTTGTGTGATATAAATGTTTATTCACATAACGTAATGTCATGTGTTTTATACATAAACCTGCTTAATTATCTCCATACTATATCCATGACATTACAATGTGAGTGTAGGATCATTGATAGTTGAAAATATTACTCGGTTCTACTATTTTCTGCGATTTATTATAAAAATTTTTAGTGATTTTATATTTTACTAGGAAATGCTCTCGCTTCGCATCGGGAAAAACAGTAACTAAATATAATATAGCCTATGTCACCCGGGGATAATGTAGCTTCCCAACAGTGAAAGAATTTTTCAAATCGGTTCGGTAGTTTCGGAGCCTATTCAATGCAAACAAACAATCAAATTTTTCCTCTTTATAATATTAGTATAGATAACAAATATTATTATACTTTATAACAAATTTCAGGAAAAAGAAGTCGCTTATGAGTAATCACCACCGGCCATGAACATTAATTCTAGTGGGGGCATCAAGCCGAGAAGGAAGCAAGTCCGGTTAGAAGACCCCACGTCGTTACAACGGAGAAACAATAATGAAGAAAGTTAAGCATAAAAATGTTACTAAAGAATCACACTTTAAAATCGCCATAATATTTGTACTTAAATGGGAAATATGAGACCAACCTGGAAGCATATTCTTTCAGATAACAAAATAATTTGCCAAATCGTTTGGAAAAAGTTCTAAAGTAAGAAACATAAGAAATACAACTAAATTGAGAATCTCCTCCTGTCTTAAAAATCGGTTAGTTAGATTATTTTTAAGTGGGTAAATTTGAAACTAAATTTAAACTTTTTTCCACTAAGGTAAAATAATTGAATAAAATAGCTCATCCCCCGAAAAGATCACTTCATTCATCAGTTAAAAATACAGTGTAAGAAAAATATGAAAAGCCTACTTAAGACAAAATCCAGCTATTCGAAGAGTGTTAATAGAATCAGAATGAATGAATGAATGAGATGAAATCACATTCTCCATTCCAAGCATCTGTGGGATTCCAAGGCAAATTTGACTATTTCTAATTTCTTGTTTTTCTTCTTTGCTTACAAAATGTAGTTTTGTTAAACTTGAAAATGGTATTCTTTTAAATACTGTTGTATTTAAAAGAATACCGTAAGCGCGACCCCAAAAGGCACAATTCATACATACGAATTTACAAATAAATTTTTTACCACACTTAAATTACACTTTATGAATAAATATAAAACGGGCACTTTATACCTAATAATTATAACAGCTTTAATTCATCTCCGAATATTACTGGACTTAAGTGGTATAAAAAGTTACTAAAAGCATCAAAGTAATCGTCTGCATATTTATTCTCATTTCTACTCTTATTACTTTAATGGATGGT
This sequence comes from Thymelicus lineola, assembly GCA_963932265.1. Classification (NCBI taxonomy): domain Eukaryota; kingdom Metazoa; phylum Arthropoda; class Insecta; order Lepidoptera; family Hesperiidae; genus Thymelicus; species Thymelicus lineola. Next base: position 9,884,416 of record OZ010703.1, on the reverse strand, counting down.
GCGTTGAAACGCGTTATTACCAATCTTCCATACCGTGTTCAAGTGAGTAATAACTTTAATAGGAACCATTAAAACTTGCGCTTTTATTCAAGTTTGATCCACAACGTAAATTGAACGAAATAACGTGAAACCAGTAGAAAGCCAAGAGTTTAATGAATCTCTACTCAAACCAGTTTTAGCAGTTAAGAGTGGTTTTGTTATTGGTCCGGTATGCGACGATTTCACAGCTGCCTAATATCATACTAATGAATATGTGGAACATATTTAAATACAGTCAGTAAGAGGTTTTAGATTATTGATGAAATAACACCGGATGTAGAAGAAAGACGGAATTCGGAACTCTGAAATGAAAGGTGATTGATGTAATGACTATGATTGATTGATATATCGATAAAGCAATCGTGTACTCGTATTAACGAGTATCTCGAGTTGATCGACTTAAAGTCGGGATAATAACACTTTTTATTATAAACAGTATAAACATTATGTCAATTACAAGTGAAATTTATCTGGAAAGTGAAAATTTATTTTTCAACGTATAATAATATCAGCAAAGCGCTTACCCGTGAGCGATTTCGATTTCTGTTTGAACCAAATACCTAACTAGTGGCCGATACTTATCATCTATAAATCATGTCTTTTACTACATTCGCTTTTACTACATTCGCTAATGTATCATTATTATCTGATACGATAATATCTGGCTTTATCACAAAGCTTATAGCAGGTCGTAAATTATCAGCTAATGAAGGAATTCCTCACATCGATAAAGTAAACTTTATGAGGAATATCGAAATTAAATGATAGGAAAACTTTTCCTCTTAATGAACACGTCTTCATCTTCAACTTTCGGCCACTTTCATTCATAATGACTTGCATGTAGGCGTTAGAAAACAAAACTGAGGTATGGAACTCAATAATTTATTCAGTAAAATAACGATAGGTTAATAAATAATAATAAATTAAATAAATTAATAAATAAATCTTTGTACAACAGAGGTTACAAGTTGGGTGGATAGATCCAACTAATATTTTTGGTGGTATTTTCTATCTACTTGCTATGTGGTGAGTATGCGCTGTAGGCAAGATTTTGTGCTTCGTCGATGTTCTTGTTCCAGTCTGAGCCGTAGCTGGAGTAGCCATGACCGTGGCCAGCGTCATGGGAAACATGTTCAACATGGGCAGGGAGATGAGTTTCATGATGATGCGGGTGTGGCACCACTTCGTATGTCGTTTTAGTCTCTTGTTTCAGACAGTAGGCAACGAAGAGGATGACAGCAAGGACAAGGGCAATCTTCGCAGTGGCCAACGCTTTGAGAGCAATCAGCTTGACGATGAAGAGTTTTCCGAAAAGCAACTTGGCACCCAAAAGTCCAATGATTCCTCCAATTCCGCTGCCTCCCTTCTTTTTGCCACGACCTGGAAAAATTACCATAGGATTTCATTAATAATGATAATCTATCATGATATTACAACAAGCTCAGTGTAACCGTCATAAACATTTATTATTGATAGTTTCAGTGATTACAATTCAAAATTAAATCAAGTATACCTCAGAATCTAAAGTTTGTTTGATTGTGTTTAAATTTAATACATAATATATTAGCTATCACATCACAGCTTCGTTCTAAATCTGGAATTATTAATTGGGAAAGTTGTAAGTTTAGATGTCTGTTCGTAAACTTAGTGCCTTAAAATTTCATAATACCCCAATATAGTTTATTCTACCGTTAGATTATTTCTTTTATAAAGTTTATAGGTAGAAAACTTTAATATTGCACGAAACATAGCAGATAATTTTATATCTTGAGTTTAGCGATCGTTAACCCTAATTAATTTATACTTAATACTTTGATTTGTAACTTATAAAATATTCATCACATCTCAATTTAAACTTTGTGAACAAATTGTAATTTTAATGTAACTTAGTTATCTCAAATTAACACTAGACAAAAGTCTATTAGGATTAAAATTATAATACTTTATTTCGACGATAATTTAGAGTTAAATTAAATAATTATCAAAATTTACGTACCTTCTTCCAAGGATCGTTTTACGGTGTCCTTATCAGCCTGGTTCATTTTGACTTCAAGAGCGTGAGTTTCGAAGAGGTCCACTACACCTTCAACGAGCCTCTTATTGACCTCCTCATCCTTAGCGACCGGGTCGGCAGGAAGTAAATCCAATTTCTTAGGAGCCCTCATTTCTGCATCAGCTTTAAGCACTACGCCTTCGACAATCGTAATGCTTCGAGATGATCTCAAATTGTCGACAATTTTCAGCAATTTTTCCTGCAAGCAATACGAAAAATCAGAAAACATTTTCACTAAATCGGTTACACACTAACATGACAAAACGAAGAAAAAAGACACGAAAAACAAATCCAAAGAATGTTTTTATCCGCCACATTAATTCCACCAGGAATCGAACCCGGAAATTCGATCTAACTAACTGAGCAAGTGCGTCATAATTCAATAATTCCACTGGTTTCGACGCTCTTAATTGATTGAAGTAATCTATCATCGAGCTATCAACTAAAACCACGCAACGTTGAATTAAGTGAAATTAAAATCGCATCTTGAAGCATGAAACTGGATCCTATAACACTATAATTACACTCTCACTTCACTTTCACTAGATTAAAAAAAATATGAACCTTCACACAAATTATGTAGTCTCCTTTGCAATCCTTTACGAAACCGATCGCAATTTCCATAGTGTTGTCACTTTCTGATGCAGCGAAGGCACTGAGGGCCAATACTAAAAAAGGAACGATCTTCATTTTTTAATTGGACTTATTCTTTCACCGGCCGAGAATTTTCTGACATCGAGAGATGTCAAGCAATGTTTGGTTCGCTGGACGGAACGGCATACAGTTTTATCATTTCTCCCCCACCTTTCATAATCTATTGCATATGACTCGGTCTCTTCTAGGTTGAGAAGAATTCGATTCAGTTTGGACCCTAATGTTTATGCAAATAAGTGTTGGTACATATTTATTTATCAAATTTGTGTTTTCGTTAATAAATTCTAGGGTAATGTCAGGACAGTCTGCGCGGAACCTGTTTGGGTATTTTTACTTTTGCGTACGGATCGTGTTAAAGCGTTTGTATTTTGATAAGTGTTATCCATATTTAAAAAGGAAGATTATTCAACTGATTTCAATAAAATTCCTGATTTTGGTTGGTTTCTGCTTATAGATAAAATGACTTAATATAAGTAATTGTTGTAGATATTCAATGCGGTCAGCATTTTAGATATAAACCATTAGGGAACATACCAAAACCACGTGACCCATTTTTTCCAACTTTTTACCCCCCTCTTCTCCCTTCGTGACCATCCGTAGTATATGAGAAGACCCCCCCTCCCCCCTAGTTTTCACGTGGTAATTCATAAATACGGTTTTCAATACTTATTTGCAAAAACAGAGTTAAAAAATAATTATTTTGCTTATATTTGAGGACTTGTGTGGGGCAATGGTTGCTAAAATATTGACTACGAGACAAAAACCTAACCCCCCCTCCCCCTCCCCTCTGTGACCAATCGTGGTGTTTTGAAGACCCCCCTCCCCCCCTAAATGGGTCACGTGGTTTTGGTATGTTCTATATTTCTTAGGAAACGCCTAAATTGATAAAATATTAGTGCACAACACTCATGGTATACTTTCAATGTACTTTCAATGATTAATAAGCTTATGAATATCAATACTTTGCTTCAAATATCACTTCGAAAATATTTCTTACCAGTATTATGCCCGCGTTTACCAAGATAATAAGGATACAAGTATATTATTCAAGATCATGACCTATCCGTGTGAAAAATTTCATGAAATCCGTTTCATGAAATTACGTGAAAAAGTAACAAACGTACATACATCCTCTCAAACAAAGATTCTCATTTATAGTATTAGTAAGATTATAATACAATACAATACAAATACTCTTAATTTGTACACCAGAAATAAATAGTAATAAAACAAGGTACGGTATACAAAAGGCGAATAGATTAGTTGGATTTTTAACCAACTTCAAAAAAAGGAGGAGGTTCTCAATTTGACTGTATTTTTTATGTTTGTTACCTCTATACTTTCGACTGGGGGAACCGATTTTGATGATTCTTTTTTTAATCGAAAGCTGGTACTTGTCGTGTAGTTCCACATAAATTTGAGCGAGATCTGATAATGGCATCCATGTCAAAAGCATATATAAGTCTTAAAGCAGTAAGTATTTGCGCGATAAATGGACGAATAACTCAACATCACGCCAATCATCACGTCAATCATCGATGATTCTTTTTTTTATTGGATGTACTTTATTTGAAGTCGGTTTTTTTTGTTAAAATTTTAGATTACGGTAATTTACTAGCTTATAGCAGATTTTTATAGCGATCTGATCAAACAAAAGGCCTCGGGTCTTTAATTTCTAGTTGGAAAATAATATATTCAATAGTTTTTGTTATACATTATGTTTTAATTACGTATATTTATCATATAAACTTGTATGCATGACGTGTTACTCTATGTAATTTCAATTCCTATAATACCTCGTTTGTTTAAATTAACATACTTTTTATAATTAGTGTATGTTACATTTTAATAAGTAACATTGAGTCGTAGGTTTGAAACTTCATTCAACTTCAAACATTTTTGTTATTTTCATTGTTATTATTTCCTACTAGCAATTGCCCTCGCTTCGCTTCGGAAAAAATCTTAGGTGCTTTAGTTAACTTACATAACATACTCTTAAAGCAGCGTGATCGCTCATTAGAACCAAGTTACTATGAAAGGTCAATACTCGAAATAACGATTCGATATTTTTAGGGTTCATTACCTCAAAAGAAAAAATACGGTTCCCTTAAGATCACTTATTACTCCATTGCCCGTCTGTCTGTTTGTATTTCAAGACCTTTTTTCTCAGGAACGCGTGAAGGTAACAAATTAAAATTAATCCAACACTCAGGTCTGCAATCCCTAGGAGCTGTGAAAACATATAATATTCTGTATCGTCAACGCAATCAAAAAACATTCGGCCAGAAGATAATTATGTCTTAGGTAAAAAATAGGTTGAATAAAAAATTTTAAAAATGTGAATTTGTAAGTATCACAAAAAAAACCTATTTGCAGAACTTGGTAATTTGTTCGGGACCCATATATGGGGACAACAGTTTTTCAACGGCAAAGTAAAGTGTTAGGTTTTACTAAATAGTTAAGTTAGGTTCAACAACCCTAGCGCACACTGAGCTGGTTGCTTTTACTTATTATTATTATTTCATCATAGTATTTTCTAAATTTTGTGTTTCCTACTATAGCTACCCTTCCCATTTCCCTTAGTACTTAAATAACATTGAATAAATAAATTGTACGATGACGTTTGCTGATCCATCAGTATTTCACGTTAGGTACCCAGACTTTAAAAAAAGAAGTAGTCTTAATTATATCGTTCTCCAAGGTACAATCTATGTCTATACCAAAACACATCAAGATTGGTTCAGCAATGAGAGAGAGTTAAGGTTAATTCGATGAGTTATGTGATACTTAATGGTAATAAAGGTGCAACACATTTTCGCATTCATTACATTTGTAGTTTCGGCAAATCAATAATTCGGCAAAGGGAAGATACTGCTTCACAGAAAATGAGAAAATTCAGCACTCTGCACCCTCAACACGATGTTCCTCAGGACTGCATTATAACAGAACTACAACATCACTACTACGGAAATCTAAAAATTACGGAACACTTAGTTATTTCAAAGAACAATCCTAAGCTTGATTTAACACGCCGCAATACGTTTTGTTTAGTGGAGTTATGTATTTTATTATCAATTATTCAATTTGTTCAATGTCTACTATTTGTGCAACACTAAATTACGATTTTCAACCCCTTCCAGAGTGAAATATAAAAAAATGCTAAATTTACGTTGGAGGTCATAAATACGCAATTAATGATTTAAAAAAGTGAATATAAATATAGATATTTAGTAAAAAATACTTCAGTGCCATATTCTAGCTCCATCTTGCGAAATATAAATAAACTAAGCAATGTATGTATGCCTTATTTTGTGTGAAGAAACGGTTTTTGTAAGTTTAAAACAAATTAAAAACTCGTTTTTCGGTTTTGGTATCGTGCAAGTATCGATTTACAACTTAAAAAATCATTTATTTCGAAATAACAGACATACACTTCAATTATATTTATGTGTATTTGAATTATTATAAATTTGTAAAAAATAAGTACTCCAGTGCCACGCTTTGGCTCCACCTTGCAAAATATAAAAAAAACTAAGAAATGTTTGTACCTATGCCTCAATTTGTGTAAATAAAAGGTTTTTGTATGTTTAATTATGGCTTTGTTATGGAACACTAAAAAATTGCCTATAATTTAAGTTGAAGACTCGATATTGTAGTAAAGTCCTGTTGAAATCCGTTCAGTAGCTTCAGAGATTAATGAAGACAAACAAACAGACAAACAAAAATTAAAAACTGATTTTTCGGTTTTGATATCGTGCTAGTAACGATTTATAACATGAAAAATGCTGTTATTTCGAAATCACAGACAGACATACTAATTATATTATATATTAAAGGTGTATGTATTAAAGGCGTTGGCGTGAATCAACACATACAGAGCCATCTAGTTGCCAAGATAGTAATCGATTATTTATTGGATATCGGTTACTCATACAGACTTAATTTGCGTTTTTCTACCTCTTCCCAGATGAAATTTATAAAATGCTGAAATTATATTGGAGTTCATAGATACGCAAACAATATGCTCTTAAAAACAAAATACAAAAATAGATATCCACTCAGTAATAGGGATTTTAATTAATGAAAAAAATAACCTTTAAATGCATTTTATGGCCTTTCCATGCAATATAAGTAAAATCTAAGAAATGCATGTATAACTCTTTTTGTACGGAGAATACGTTTTTAAAAGTTTAAAACAAATCGGCTGAATTTTTTTTATTTTTCCATACAAACTATCCCTAAGGAACCCTTTAGTATGGAACCCTAAACCATTGCTTAGTTGTTAAGTTGAACACTTTGCAATATCCTAGTAAAAGTGTTGTTACAATTCGTTCAGTGGTTTCGGAGATTAGCGGAGACAAACAAACAGACAGACAGACAAAAATTTTAAAAACTCATTTTTCGGTGTTGGTATCGTGCAAGTAACGATTTGCAGCTTGAAAAAATCATTTATCTCGAAATCACAGACAAACTCTTCAATTTTATTAATATGTATACCTAGATGTTAAATTGTGTGTCAAATATGTTCTTCTATGTGTCGTTAGTTACTTAATATCAATGTAATATTTTACTGTTAATTTTTCATAGTTAAATTCATATAGTCTACACCTACATATACATATTGTTTCTTATTTCATTGTTTCTTAGTGTGTATTATGTTGGTGTTCAATAAATATAATAAAATAAATAAAAAATAAAAGATTTTTAAGTTAATTTAAACATTGTTTCGTATTATATTTGTTAAGCATTCATATTATAATGAATTCCACCAAAAATATTTTCATGTAAAATGTTGCCAAGACGAGACCTACATCATATGGCTCTACATCAAAAAGTTATCAGATCTCATGTAGAGCCAACCTTCTAACTCTACAACCCCTATTTTCACAAATATGTGGCTTAGCCGTTTCGTTACTAAACGAACTATTGTATAATAGAAAAGTAATGAACAGCGAATACATTTTTCACCTTACATACATATGACAGGTAGCGAAACGGCCAATCCACATATTTTGACTACGGTGTAGAGTTTGTGAAAACAGGGTTTGTAGAGTTAAGGCGTATAGTGTTAGAAGCTTGGCTCTACATGAGATCTGATAACTTTTTAGTGTAGAGCCATAAAGTCCGTCTTGGCAACATTTTACATAAAAATGTTTTTGGTAGGATTCCCTTTCTTTTAATTTGCTTATGACAATATACGAAAAACCCATACAAATTTCCATCTCCTAATTTAAAGAGCGGAGGGTGATTTACTAAAAATCCTTCAATATAATTATATTAATATATTATATATAACAAATAGTCCCTATATCAATTTTCAGACCTCTAGCATCAAAATTTGCGAATGTCTCATAAAAAATTTCGATCATCTAGTTTAATGGCGTGGGGGGGGGGGGTAAAGTTCCAAATTTTAGAATTTTTTTTTGTTTGTGTACAAATTATTGCTCACATAACAAATACCTGCTTCTAGGACTTCAGGAAGTAAGAATTATTTTTTATATACATCAATGAGAGACTAAAACGGGATATTTTAGATATCAATAAAATCTAAAGTGTAAGAGTTGTGCAATTGAAATCCTATATGTTTAATAAGTCCACTATGAGTTATGAGGGTTTAGTGAGATTAGGGAAACTACAGAATAGTTGGCAAGGCGAGGAGGTAATAGAAGTAACACGTATTCTACGTGTTGTCGTCGCGGAAGCTCAGAAAGGAACGTTGGATTTTATAAAGTGTTCTTATGACGGTGGTGTTTATATAAAATTTCTTGTACTACCTTCTAGCAGCCAGTCTCCACCATTTATTATAATAGTTACATAATGTGACAATAAATGACATCTTATATACAAATATTAAAGTTCATTAAACTTTAATTTTTATACGCGTTACGCACGTCACTATCAGAGGGTTCAAAAAACGACGAAGCGCTTCGAGCAAAGGTACGTAGTGACCTCGTCTTGGCGGGAACACGACCGTGCGGACCCAGATAAACATTTGTAGGTGGGAACTGAAAAAAGAAACAACATGTTGTTATTCCACATACTCTTATAATATAATAAACCCTGACAGTTATTAATACTAAACATAACTAAGAACACTCGATTATGTATTGTCACCTTTCAAACAAAATAAAACTATTATAGATCAAAATCAGTGCATTCGTTTGGGAGCTACAATGCCACAGACAGACATACAGATACACAGATACAGAGATACATAGGCATGTCAAACTTATAACACCCCTCTTTTATATGGAAGTTTATTGATAGTAATATAATAATTTTGTAGACTACTCTTATTATTGGTAAACAATATTACCACTATTTTTATTGAAACATTAATTTAAATTAGTTTAAAAAAATATTAATAATAAACTTAAATTAGTTTTGGCATTCAATTATAATTATTTAAAAAACACCGTAGGATTGTTTATCAAGTAAGATAGTGTTTTAAAAATACTGACTAATGAAGATGAACACTTATCTATTTCCTATTATTGGCCGCAAATTTTTTCGCCGAATTGTACTTCTGACACTTCTGATAGATTTTATGCCATCAAAAACATAACTTGTAAAATAACCAAGTCTCGCAATTTAGTTCTTCTACCGTAAAAATTTGTGAGATTCTCATGGATACCAAGACTTAAGGGTCCTTATGTCTTAAGTTATTACGTAATTAGCTAACCTAACACATCTTACAGTGAGTGACCATATCAATATTAAAAATCTTTTATGTTCTAAATAAACAGATTGACGGCCATCGCATGTAAAACATGTATCTCACAAGTAATAATTAAATTAGATTGTTCTACGTTAAACCAAACAAATAATCAGTAGACGCCGGGAGGTCACTTCGCGCTGGGACACCCTGTATAACGAGTGGAAAACCACCCTTAATTTTTTTAAGTCCAAACTTATCAATTTTAGTACTTATAACTACTTATAACTAATAGAGTATTGTCAATTATCGTATTTATTATTATTTCGTTATTATAACGGATTAAGTATTAATTTTTTCTTCTTCTCCATGACAAAGAATCTTTCCGAAAAGCTGGTAAATTAAAAAAATGACGTGCATAAGTGTATCAGTGATACCTATATGAATAAATTTTGAATTATTATTTAAATATTTAGCGGACATTAATTAGTGGAAGATCATTACATATAGATAACTAAATACCTAATAGGTATTTCGGACCAAGGCGCTAACCAGTAGTGGCAAAAATTCTTGAGCGCTTTTTTCTTCTCTTGAGTGCTTCGGAGGACACGTAATCCGTAAACTGGTACTCCTCGTCAGCTATTTACCTAAATAAACGTGTTTCAGTTGATAGTCTCAGAAAGGCAGTATCCAATGAAATAATATAGTATATTCGTTCACTGGCAGTACCTATCTAATAAATGCTTCTTGGCCGTTACTTCAAAAGATCTAAGCTCCGAAGCGGTTATAAATTTTTCCCACGGTCACCAATTCGGTTCTCGATCGCACCCATGTTTTAACTCGGTCGATCGCACGTTGGACTCTGAAGTTGAAACTGACATACTGACAAAGATATCTCAGTGACAATTGACAGTGGTTTAAGCAATTTGGCATATTGTGCTGGGTCCGATTTCGAATCTCGCATGGGTTAAGTATCTGGAGGCACGGTCGCGCCCCCGCCAAGACTAGCCAAATGAAGTGCAAGGTCCTGCAATCTGCCTTTTCCCGAAGCGTTTGAACCCTCATTTTTTTGAACCCTCATAACTCGGGTTTGGATAATATCAGATAGACAAAATCTGCGAGATATGATGTCAATACTGGAATTAAGTTTCAATTGCATTACTCTTATACTTTAGATTTTATTCAAATTAGTCCGGTCATTTGGTTCAAAAAATGGGGTTACCTGAAAAGTTTTCCGGGAGTTTTGAAAATTGGTACTAACTACTTAGATTTTGATGTACTCTTTCCAAATTTCAACTTTGCCATCTCGTATCTTTGTCGCTCGCGTGGATATTGGAAGTATTGCGCCTAATAGCAGTTTTTCTACAATAACTTCTTTCATGTTTACAATTAAAACATATATACAAATTAAACTTGAGAAAATTTCCTATATGTATATTGTATCTAAATTTTTTTTTGTAAGATTAATATTTTTTTTTGTAGGACATAAATGTGAAATAAGAGCGAAGTTCAAAAAAAAAAGAATTGAAATCTAAATGGGTGCAAAGTTCTGTGTAGAAAAGCCTATAATTTTAGTCACAAGAACACATAATTCAAGTTCTACATTTGACTTGGTTAGTTTTCACGTACTTAACTAGGCTATATTATATTTGTATATAGTTTATTTTTATCTTCGTTAAGTCTCTTAGGTTGATGTACCTATGTTACTTTTCTATTTGGTTTGTTGGTTGCTAAGCAATGAAAACTAGCCAAGTCAAATGTAAAGGTTGAATTAAATGTTCTTGTGAATAAAATTTTAGGCTTTTCGACATAGAACTTGGCACCCATTTAGATTTAATTTTTTTTGAACTTGGCTCTCATTTCACATTTATGATTTTGATGAGATATTATTATGCCGGGTCCACACGCTTGGTGTTTGCCGCAAACACCAAACACAGCAAGCAACACCACAAACACCGATCACAATCACCCACACAAACAGCGCATCCTCACATTTGGCGAACACTATTCCAAACAGACGAACATAACGGACGATGAACTTGTTGCAGCGATTGCCTTAATTTGGGTTTACCTTCTCTTACTTTAAATTAAAACAAAATCAAATAAAAAAGAGAAAATCAAGGAAACGAAGACCGTGGTGAATGACCAAAATTATTTTTATTTACAATAATACTTATCCGCGTCCATGCATCTTTAGTTTTTTGCCTATTTTTGTGATTCACATGTTTAGGATTCCAAATACATGGCTCATTTTGATATGCTTCTAAGAACGTTAGAATTATATCTTCTATCAATCAGTCATTGTTTTTTCTATTTTAGCACAAAGACTAGATTCTACGTCCGCTTCCCTCAAGCTCTCGTTTAGTAATGATTGTTTGTTACCAAGCGTTTGGATACAACGCAAACTGTTTGCCGAACATCCTTTGATTTGTGAAGGAAAACCGACAACGATGCCGATCACTGGCGAACACAAACACCAACAGGCAAACAGAAACAAACACCTATCCACATGTTCGTGTTTGTTGTTTGCTGTTTGCCATTGTTTGCCAAGCGTATGGACCCGGCATTACATTTTGTCTATAAATTGTAACTGTTTATAGATAATGAACATAGCTTTTGTTATATGTATAATTACTCTATACAGTGGAACCGCAAATTCATAGTTTCATTAATTATCAATTATTTTCAGGTTGTAGATTTTTCCTTTACTTACACCTAACAGTCTATTTTGATGCCAAATATCAAGTTTCTAGGTCACCTCGAAGTAGGTTGTGTTTTTGATCCTATATCAGTGAGTCACGCACCAAAATGCGGGTTTGAACTTCATTTATGAAATTTTGAATTCTAAATAAGCTAAGAGTCCCATTGCGTATTTCAAATATCGCTCATGTAATCCTTTACCCTCCTCCTGTGATAATTCAAACTCCAATTATCCGGATTCGGGCATCTATCGAACCTACAGGCAGCTGCGTTCTTGGCAGTAAGGAGCGCCTTTCCATCATCCCGAGTGCTCGTAGCGACAATCGTTTGCCACTACGATCTCCCGAAACGACTCTAGGGTGGAAGAAACGTGGCTAGTGAAGGTCTGGATAGCAAAGTTGGCGTGCTCTGTCGTGGCGATGGTTTCAGTAATTACCTTCAGTTGAGGAAATAATTAATTACCGTTTTGGTACTGGACTGAGTGACACGAGAGTCTAAATGAATTAGTACCGGACGGTGATAAGAGTATAATAAAATTCATGTAGGAATGTTTCTTGAAAAGCAACGTTTCGGAGGACTGCTGTGTGCAAAACGCTATTCGTAGTCGTAGTATCTCACTGCACTCGTTGTCAGGGCAAAGCATATTTGCGCGCTCACTTACACTCAGGCATAGGTAATATTATGTTTCACCTTACTCGCACTTTTACGCCAATGGGTGCAGCGAGAACTGCGATTACTAGTTTACGACACTAGAATTAGTGCCATCTATAGTTCGTTTTTAGACGAATATTACTTGATATTTATCAAGTATTGAACAGTTTTTTGCTCTCCTGTAAAATTGCAATTTTCATCTTATGTCTTTTTTCCACTGAGGGTACGATTTGACAAGTCCTATTTGGTAACCAATCTTACAGAGTATTTCTATTAATTCAATAATATAAAGCGGTGCCAACATTAAATAATGTAATAATGTAATGTAATAATAATTTTTTAAAACTTATTTAAATTACTTAATTCAATAATATAAAGCGGTGCCAACATTAAATAATGTAATAATGTAATGTAATAATAATTTTTTAAAACTTATTTAAATTATTGAATTAAGTAATTTAAATAAGTTTTAAAAAATTATTATTATCTATAGTTAACAGAAATCTGTTTTTTCTTTAAATTATTTTCATTTCATGTGAAGATTATTCTTCAGTTACTTACGATAGAAATACTCTGTAAGATTGGTTACCAAATAGGACTTGTCAAATCGTACCCTCAGTGGAAAAAAAGACATAAGATGAAAATTGCAATTTTACAGGAGAGCAAAAAACTGTTCAAATATCAGTCAGTAGTCAAAGGAATTTACATTAGGATGTTTGGCACAAAACCGTCAAGACTTTAATGATAATTACAATTAAAAAAGTAACATGATTTATGCTTTTTTTCCACTGATGGTGCGAAATGGACTATAAGTATAAGCCCATATTTGTTCTAAATAGAAGATAGGTAGGTATTATATCTGTGCTACTATCTATCTGAAACATTAATTATTTCCTTCTAGGCTTCTATCACGTACATACCGGTCTTAGTATCTACGTAGTCCGTTCCAGTTTTCGAGATAGTGCAGATTATAAGATATTGAAGATAATAAGATACACGTCATATAATCTTCAGTCTTTACGGTTGAATTAGACGATCAGTAGTCGTATGAGAGTTTGTTGAAGCAGATAACTTTCTTTACTCATGGGTTAATAAACTCAGATCAACATCTAACCGCAATCAGTGCTTATAATATCTTTGTTAATATATTTACGTGTGATTGGTCTAGTGTCGACTTGGTTTAATAATAGCAGTAAAACTGTTTTTAATTTTCCTGAGTGTTTGATTTGTAACTTTAAGTAACAAAATAAATTGTTATACAAACGGTTATTTTACATAAATTAATAGAAGATTATCAATAAATTTCTGAGTCGATTTAAGGAGGAGAAAGGAATAAAGTCTAAAAAATAATATTTAATATTTAGCAACATTGTATTAGTTCATAATTATGTTAATTATGTTAGCTTAACTATGTTGTGTGTGCCAGAAATAAATCTTTTCTTTCTTTCTAAAAGGTACAGTAAGGTACACCATTCAGGATTACACTGAGTTGTGCATAGCCCAGCTATTACAGATACCTAAAATGTGAGTAGGGGACGTTGGGTTGGATTCAAAAATGGATGCAGGGTCTATATATACGGTAAATCCCAAATAAATAGGTAAACTTCGGAAGAAAACGCTCATAAATAAATATAGTTGCCCAGAATATTGAACGGATTGACCGGAACACGACGACTCTTTTGGCGGCTGACTCAAGCAAGAAGATGAATGAATGATATTACAAGTAAAAAAAGAGGTAGATATGTCACTAGCGCCCCGAAGATGAAGATCGTAAGAGCGGTCAATTGACGTCTGTCTGCTCGTAGTCCCTCTGTTATTACAAGACAATAGGCAGTTTTGTTGTTGTCAGAAGTGCTTGAAGTTTGAATTTGAAACACAACGTTAAAATGCCTTCGTGTATTATTGTAGTGCGATTGGTGTAGTGAAACAAAAGATAAACGTGTGTGTGTTGTAGCTCTTTTCGGAACAGATTTTTTGGTTGATTTGTAAGGGCATGACGTATCTATAGTTTTTTAAACATCATTGGGGGGAAGATAATAAAATCACTCCAGTTCACATGTTGGGCATTTTTTATTTTATTCTACCGTTTTATCGGCGTGATCAATATATATACTTACCTAATTAGCTAATGACGTTAGTACACGCGACTAACGGGCGCACTGAAAATCAGAGGACGTAGAAAGTACCTGCTACTCGCTGCGCCGTACTCTGAGTGCGACCATTTTCCGGCATGTTGGTAGCTGCAACTCCGAATGCAATTAATAATTGTTGTAGAAAGTTTAAGTTGTGTTGAAGTAAAGTAATAGATATACCACCGCTTTTTAAACATTGTTGCAGTGCCTATGTCGGATTAAATGTTACTTTCTTTCTTTCTTTCTTTAATTGCAACTCTTTAGCACTGATGGGTTCTGAGGCAAGGTGCCGACTGCTGGGACAGATACGAACGTGACGAAAATATACTGGTTCAGTTTTGACCAGGAAACCCTAAAAAAGTTCAGGTTCATGAGACACCAGCGGAAAATTTTTTTATTTGATTTATTAATTATAAGATGTTTTAGTGCAATTTTAATTATTATTATTATTATTATTTTTAACTATTGTAATTATTTGTACGCCTTTAAGGCAGGACATAGCGATCAATGTGCATATCTATAACATCTGTATATTACCTGTATGGTGTACCTATTGTCCACAATAAAGAATGATTTGATTTGATTAAAAATTGTCAAAAAAAATATGCCGCCAAGCGGAAGTTAATGTCAAAATTTGAATTTTCTTACGTAATATTTCAGCAACATCCGTTTGTAAACGGCGCGAAGAAAAAAATTATTGTAATTTATTCACATAATCATCATAGAATTAATGACTACACGTGCTTAGGCGGTGTATAAATAAATGAAATAAATAATAATTATTAATTAAATGATAAGATAAGAAATTTATCTTTTAATCAGTTTACGTAATTAAGAAATCTCTTTATATATTTTTTATTTCTTTCTTTGTCTCGTTGACAGTATAGCCATTTATTTCATACTTAGCGTCTTAGTGTACCATGAAGAGGCAAGTCAGTGAATAAATCTCCTATTTAAATATGCGTTATTCTCAGGATTTTTAGTGCTAACAATTCACACGTGGTAGAAGTGAAACTTTCCAAAATTTTGGTTTCAAGATAATGAGATGAAAAAGCAATAAATCGAAGCGCCATCTATGAATACAACTTAGCACTTTTTAAAAATCTATCTCTAAATAAAACGAATCTACTACCTTACTCCTCACTCCATCTATGAATACAACCTTCTATCTTATTCCGCGCGCCATCTATGAATACAACTTAGCATTTTTACTGTCTGTATAATCGGTCGGTCGATCGACAGAATGAAAGAATGAAATTCTTATTTTTTGTTGATAAATTCTTTGAAAATATTTAAAAGAGCATTTGAAAGTATTTAAAAACAGTATAAAAATAAAACTAAAAAAAAATCTGAAAAAGCTGAATTTAGAAGCTGGTGGCAGAAATAAACGGCTAGACGTTAATTAGATAGGATAATTCTTCTACAAAAATGTCGACTTAAAAATTAGGGATAAATGATTTTAATGCGACCACATGGCATGCACCAGCTTTCGAATATAAAAAGAATCATCAAAATCGTTACACACATTTTTTTGCCGTATTGGGGCGGCTTAGAATACTACCTCCAATTTCACGCCGAATGGGTATCGTAAGAGGCGACTAAATCTAGCTCGCTGGTGTTAGTTAGGACTTCTCGGAGGGATTATATTGGTAGGTAATATTTTTTTTTTACTTAAAAAAAGTTAATGCTTGACCACAATCCCACCTGATGGTAAGTGGAGATGTGGTCCAGGGTGGTGAGCGCACTAACTTAATAAAAGCCTATTCCAATCCTTCGTGGTGCGCATAATGTACGAGTATAACGATGCAAACCGCGTCGTCCGTATCGGCGGGAAGTTCACCACGAAAGGGTGGACTTGATACTCGCCGTGCGTCTTGTCGTTCGATGGAGGAACGGAGAAACTTGCTTTGAATTGCAATTGAATTATAATTACATTGTACAACTATTAAGATTATGTGACAGCTTGAAAAAATATTCTACTATCTGTCTATTAATTAAATAAATGAATAAACGATTACACACTCATACCCCGGCAGAAGGTTTTCACTGTATCGCGAGTGCCATGGAACGACACATACATATATATAAAACATCACAGCCATGAGTCCCATGACCTGAGTACAAAAATATTTATTCGTAACATAAATAGATATCTGCTCCAGCGGCCGGGAATCGAACCCGGGACGCTTCGCAGGCAGGGTCGCTAACAACTATGCTACGGTCGTCTTATCAGAATTCGATCCACCGATTAATTATCTCGCTCGTGGCAAATATCGACCAACCTGAGATATGCCTACGCGGGCCTTTCCGAACAGACAATTCAAATATTCAAATAGCATCTTATGGATGGCACCTCTTTTCATGACTATAAATAAGATATAGGATACCCTATACAAAATATAGGGTACTCTATATATTATATAGGGTATATTGTATCTATTTAATATATTTATAGGGTAACGTTATACGCCAGTTCGATGCATAACCAATCCATGTTGAAAGTTCATAGATTAATCGTGTTATACTGTTAAGAAACTTTTTATCACATACGATTTATCGTACGGCCTGACGAGTCGTGATTGTGTTTTAAGGCAGTCTTCCTTGAGCAATAAATATGTTAAATTCCTACAAGAGTAGCTAGTTATTTTCCTAAATTTTGACCCATAATTATAACAAAATATTTCCTGGTTGGAATTTTCGTTTATCTGCCTATTACTTACATGACCAGTGATGGAGTAAAAACAATTTTATTGTTTCCAAGTAAAAAGATTCCTTGCAGCGTTTCTAAGGTCCTTGATTCTAACGTAACCTTAAGTAAAGTAAAGTAAGATTAGGTACGTTTTGTAACAGTTACGTGTATTAGTTTTATTTCAAATACAAAGAAAATTAAGAGTTTTAAAAACCTATAAAATGTACAGACAAGAAATATTAATATTCACTATAATATTAACTTTAAAGTACTGATTTAAGGTAGTTTTCAAAAGTCATAATATGACTTTATAAAAGATACTCAGTAGTCTCAGTACCTTAAAATTAATTTAATTATAAGTCATTGCGAAATGACCGGATGAAACTGGGTAACATTTTTTTAAATACAGCTGTTATTTCTATTCGAAGAAGTATTTCTAGAATATAACACTATAACTGATCGATATCTGTACATAGAAGATATCTAAGAAAAATTTTTACTAGAACTATTTACTAACGCAATAGGTCCCATAAAAGTATTTTTTTAATTTGTGTCTATTTGTCTGTTTGTCTGTGCGTTTATTCCAGCTAATTTCAGGAATGATTTAAGAGATTTAGATGCAGTTTGCACTGGTGTAGTGAAGTAATCTTAGGTTAACATTTAGTGTTTGTTTTATTTCAATCGGTTTACAAATAAAAACTTTATGTCAATTTAAATAATAACGTCCATTATTCGAGTGTGGGCTTACCGAAAGGTTTACCGAAACGAAACGAGATCATGTCACTAGTAGAAAATTTTATTCTTATTATGTTTAAAAAAGTACAAATACTGCCAAATAATTAAACCAATCAGTACAGAAGTTTTGCACAAAAAAAATATTATATTGAAATATCCTCACCACTATCGCCACGACTTGTCGTACATTCTAAATGTATCTAACGAAATAATCTTGAATTTTAAGACTCATAATCACACAACCTGTGATACGAGTCTAGGCCTTTCGTTTTCTTGACTTCATTCTAACTTTCGACTTATTCTTAAGTAAATTCTTTACATAATCCACTTTCGTTATGAATGAGTTGCGGCCTACTTATAATTTTTCACGCATATTTACTATTACATTTCCGTGCAGATAATAGTGTGAAATTAACTGAGTTTTATAACAATGAATCACACAATTGGGAGGATTAAACTCATTAACGCGTAGAAAAGTAAACAAGAGTCTATCTATATCTACGGCATAATGTCGGAACATTGGTGCATTAAGTCAACCTTAATATACGAATTTTTATTATATTTTTTTTCTGATTATTAAATATGCGAATAAAAATAATGGTCCTCAATGTTAACGTCAGCCATTTTACAAGAATGTTTATTTTCGTACTTACAAAGTGTCAGTCATCTAGTTGGTACATTTGACTGTTGTAGTAAAGTTCAAGTCTAGATGAGTCTGTGTAGTGTATTGTGACGACAGACATGCCCGGCCTGACTGCCCGTGAGCAAGTCCGCGTAGTGAATTCCCCGCTTAAGTCCGGTTTATAGATCTAACCCGAGAAGTGTGCTTTATAGATCTCTAAAAATTATTGAAAAACCGACTTCAAAATTAGGGATAGGTAACGCAAAAACTCCTCGTCAGATCCAATGATATTATAAGTAAAAGAGGTAGATGTGTTACTGGCGCGCCGAGGATGAAAATCGTTAGCGTAGTCAATTGACCACTGTTGACCACTCTGCTTCTCATTACCTATCTGTCACTGAGCTGCGTAGGTTGTGCATTACGTAAAATAAAATTTGTCTTAAACCACGTCAATATGCCTTACTGTGCGATTTTATAGTGCAAGAATGATATCTTTGGTCAGATCTCGCTGAAATTTAAATGAAACCACATGATAAGCATAATCCTCACAAACCGCATGATAATCATCAAAATCGGTATTATGAGGACACACAAAAAAATACAGTCGAATTGAGAACCTCCACCTTTTCTTAAAGTTGTATGTTGACTAAGCAAATAAATTAATATACTAATGCATTAGGTTAGAACCTGTACCTAATGTTAGTGTGCACAATGATAAATAAATAAATAGATAAAATAAAAATTCTCGTGGAAGCGGATAGCTCTCAGGTGGAATGACCACCAATAAAGGGCTGACGAGCATATAGGGGTACGACCCCCCGAGTGACACATATGATCACATATGATCACACATCATCGTCGGCGCTGTTCAACATCGGACCTGACCAGAAGATACTGGATACCCGCGAAGAGAAAGAGAGAAGATCTTGATGAAAAATTTTGCAACTCCTTGCAGCTGCTACTAAACTTTGTTGGCTTTGTACGGCGCTTCGTGTGCAAACCTTTTCTGTAACGAAATTGAATAAGGCGCCCCTCCAAATTTGGCGCCCTAGGCCGTCGCTCAACCTTGCCCCCCCCCCCCCCACCCGACCTAACGCCGGCTCTGATAAAATTAATATAGATAACGTTGCTGTAGCAATACTAGACTTAATAAAAACTTTGTAACCTAACGGAGTAAGTCATAGGGGCTCAAGCTTCAAAATCATCAGTAATAATTTACGTTAGCCTGTTATAATATAGTATCTGTTGTTGTTATTATTATATATTACTTAACAAGACAGTTAATTGTAAAGTGATCAGTATGCAAAGTATAGTGCTTGCGACAATTCAACGGCAAATTCTCTAGCGTAAGACTTTTGAGTTGAGGCACGGGCAGGTGTTTGAATTAAATTGCAAGACAAGTACATATTGAAGTGTAAAGCTTAAGAGTTTTATACAGGGTTATTGGTTATTGGTCACGATTAAGAGTAGTAGAATACGTTATGCACTATAATTATAATAACCCCTTTAAGTTTTGTCTATAAGTGTATCGTTATCAGTAGCGGCGTTAGGGTAGGGCGCGGTTGGGCAACCGCCCAGGGCACCAGATATGAAGGGGTGCCACAGGTAGTCATAACGGAACCCTTATAGTTTCTTCATGTCTGTCCGTCTGCAGTCAAGCCCCTTAGTGCTGGAAAGCTGTAACTTGGCCAACTTTGTATGGATTTACATATTTAGTATTTTTTATGGGTTTCAATGCAGATAGGGGCGCCGTAAAAATCTCGCCCAGGGCGCTGGTAGTGCTGAAACCGGTACTGATAGTTATAGTGTTATGTTCATTTTTAATTATTTACCCGTACCTACCCTATATCTTATTCCAGATAATGTTCTAGGTAGGTACATGTGAACAAAATTTTATGAATATTCATTCAGTGATTTTTGCGTGAAAGAGTAGGTAGCAAACATCCCCACAGACTTTCACATTTATAGTATTAATAGGATTATATTATTTATTCCCTCCACCAATCCGCACTGGCCACTGGAGCAGCGTGGTGGAGTATGCTCTAGGCCTCCTCATGAGGAGAGACACGTGCCCAGTAGTGGGCCATTAATGGGTTGAAGCCAGCCAGCCATTATTTATTAGGTTGTCATTAGGGTCATCAATAGTTAATAGCATCAGTGTTACTTTGCGGAGATTCATTGTTATCAAATGATTAAAATTAAAACTACTTTAGGCGCGTTGAGCGTTTTTGAGATGGGAAAAAAGCCATTAAGCTCGCGACCCGTAACCGACACCACTGTATAATAATTGTTAGCGCCATCTATGGAGCAAAACGCTCAAGGGGTTTGAAACGTTCAATGTCATAACATTAGCACGAAGGAGGCAGTTCTCATCAGTAAGGATAGATGGTGCAGCTGGACTAACATTGATATTATAGATGGAATTAATTAAATTCATATTTCATGTATTTGTATATTTACGTTTTAAGCAATTTATTGCAATTTTTGTATGTAAAATAATATCTTAATGTATTATTTTTCATGTACAATGGCGAATTAAATAAAAAATTTTATATACCTGATTTTTATAGTAGTAGTCTATTATAACTAACTTCAAACAAAGAAAAAGTTGTTTAATAAAATAAATACATCCACTTTCAGGATAAAATAATAACAGTGTGGGTACGTTAATTTTTATAGTAGCCTATAAACATTCGAGCTACATTTCGCACTTCAATAAACAGGCGCATTAGTAAGCTCGTACATAATAATATGTATGTATTCAGCTAGTGGGTTTATTACACTTATTATTAACTTATTTTACTAACCGATTTAAAAAATAAGTTTATCTATTCGACACGTATGTTTGCAAGATAAGCTGGCCATACACGATCAAGTTAGTGTACTTGTCAAGTTTGCAGTTTGACTTGATACTGCATCCAGTGCCAGTGTGCATGAGATAGCTGTATGGATAGATAGAATCCAAATATAATATCAAAATGAAATAATAACCATATTCAAAGAAATATTCATACATAATTATGCCTCCTATCTAAAATGGAATAAAAGAAAAAGTTTTTTCTAGAACCTTATAAGGTTTATTTGATAAAAACTTGACTCATTAAATACGAGTCACCGACTCACCCTATTCCCACAAATCACTCACTAACCCAGCACAGTAACTACTAACAACTCATACGTGAATTAGTAAAACACACCGAGTCGGTAATTTCTAGTAATTTTAGTTTAATCACAAAGAAAGTAAAATTTACTCTCGAACGCCTACAATGGGGTAAGTATGGGAACGTTCTCATCATAATTCACATTGTTAGGTTATTAATGTTGTGTTATAAACGAATCGTTGGACACAAATAGAATAATGGGTTGCTGGTTAATGCGTGACAAATTGGAGGTAAATGAGGTAATATGACTGATGTGGGTCAGTTTTAAGGAGTCTGCCCACTATGCTTTGTATTGGAAAGTATGAAACTGACCACACCATTAGGGTAAATCCGTCAAAATGGCCTCACATAATATAAAAATATATGTTACCTTAAACGAAAAGTAACATATTATAATTAACAAAAAAATAAGACGCTCTATTTAGGGCGCTATATTGTTGTACAACTTTCGTAATTTAGAGCTCTAATTAAAAGGTACTAAATGATCCGTCGATGAAAGCAAAAGTATACATTTGAAATTACATAATATTTCGTTGAAGTTGAAGGACTCTGTCGTTCATCAAAATAAGTATTTTAGCGTCCTCACCCATTAGCGAAAATACCATCGTTTATCATGCACGGAACGCCAAAAATTGTCGACGAAAAGGTATAGATACTAGAAGTATCTTTAATTTATAAATAAATAAATCAATCAATCAATCAATAAATAAATCAATCAATCAATCAACCAATAAACAGACACGGACGGGAATATATAACGCCGTCGATCCGTTTCAGTGGGCATAGTAGAGCGTACTGTGTTGTCGCCTTCCGTGTCTGATACTTTCATAGAACGGTCATGGTATGGTACGCTATAGTAGGCAGAGTCCTTTATGTTACTCAGTTACTTGAAAAGTAAACTTGGTAAAGCTTATTGCGCGCAGTAATGAGAGTTTTGATATAAATAAAAATATAACACGATAAATTTTTAAATTTAAAAAACCCCCAACAATTTTATTTGCACCAGATAAAACTAAAAACCATCTCGATCTACGAAAAAACAGCATCAATATCCATTCGTTTCTATCTACGATGCCACAGACTTATAACACCCCTCTTTACGTGGGGGTTAAAAGTGCAACTGGATTTTACGCAGTTGCCTTTAGAGATTGCGAAAGCATTAAAAACAATTAGCCTGATATCTAACTAGCAACCCATTTGTAATTTATCAATCAACATCATTATCTTACTTAAAATCTTTATCATCAGTGTACCAAATCACACTCAATCACACCAATCTTACTTTAGGGAACATTTTCATATATACCGTATTTTAGACTAAAACGTATTAGTATAGA
Organism: Thymelicus lineola; assembly: GCA_963932265.1. Taxonomy (NCBI): domain Eukaryota; kingdom Metazoa; phylum Arthropoda; class Insecta; order Lepidoptera; family Hesperiidae; genus Thymelicus; species Thymelicus lineola. The sequence goes on along the minus strand of OZ010703.1, from coordinate 9,860,988 downwards.
TGTAACTAATCTAAGTTCATGTAACTATTCCTACGTCCGTACAGGAACGTGTAAATCTTCACTTTTGATTCGTTTTGCATTAAAAGGCAATATGTTTGCGGTGGAGGTCTGATGGGTCAATATATCGAACAATAGCAAGATAAGTATGCGAGCACGGCTAGTTCGACGTGAGGGAAAACGAAACGACATGATACAGACACTCTCATTCTAATATCGTTCTATATCTTGAAGGTACACCAGTATCTTATCACTTATGTATCTAGATAGCAATGATTTAATCTAATACCTTCAAACGAGCAATTCTTGTATATATACTCTCGGAATATCGGAAACGGCTCCAACGATTTTCATGTTTAGTATTCAGGGGGTTTCAGATGCGATAAATCGATCTAGCTAGGATTTATTTTTAAAATTTGTCGTTTTATCCGTGTTTTCAGGCAATGAAAAACTGCTACAATAGACTCTTCCTGACATCTATTGGCGAGTAGCAACACTAAAACTACTTCAGTAGATGGCGTAGTAAAGCAACAATAAACCGAGCAAAGCTTGGTCATCCGGGTACTTATAGAAATAGCTAACAAAGGTTGGCTATATTGTGGTAATGGATCACCATCAGGATCCTCCAATTAGGTGGATCTTCAGCTCGTTTGTCGACTCCTTAAAAAAATGATCCACCTGAAGGTAAGTGGCTATCATCGCCCATGGACTCCAGCGACACCAAAGGCATCACTGACGTGTTGCTGGTCAAGAAGGAGAGACGAAGAAAGAAGGATGGTACAGAGATAATTAGAGTGAATCATGAGCAGTGGGCTTGGCTTGAAGTAAAAGATGCCACAATAAAGGTATCTCTTCATAAAAGCTAATTGAAAGAGAAATCCATATCATCTACAAAAATTATAGCCAAATGTCAAATATCATATGTGACATAATTGAAGAATTCCTTAAATTCCTCATAGATCCCATCTCCAGAGTTGAATTTTAATAAAAATGTGACCAATTTATAAGTATAGCCTTAATTCTGAGTTAAACAAAAAAATTGAACCGAATGAGAAAATCCTCCTTTTTTTAAAACCGACACAACTACATAATATCAAACTCGTAACATCAAATTAAGTTTCGTACCAAAATTGCTGCCGTAATACAACCTATTTAACCGTCGATGAAAGTTTTATTGCCGGCACAAATCGACTGGTTGATTGATGTGAAGAATTCATTTACATAATAGTACCCGGATGACCGAGCTTTGCTCGGTTTAGTGTTGCTTAACAACGTCATTTACTGAAGTAGCTTTAGTATTGCTACTTGCCAATAGATGTCAGGAAGAGAATATTGTAGAAGTTTATCATTGCCTGAAAACACCAATAAAACGACATTTTCTAAAAATGAATCCTAGCTAGATCGATTTATCGCCCCCGAAACCCCCTATATACTAAATTTCATGAAAATCGTTGGAGCCGATTCCGAGATTCCAATTATATATATATATACAAGAATTGCTCGTTTAAAGGTATTAGATGTGTCTGTTTACACATGTAATCGTATAAGATATTCGCCATCAGCCGCCAGTCGCTAAACGACTCGTGTTCCGGCTGGGGGCTTGAGAGTCAGTTCTTTCTTTCTTTTCTTCTCTCTTTCTAGGCCGGAAACGCATCAGTGATGCCTTTGGTGTTGCTGATATTCAAGGGCGAAGATAGCCACTTACCATCAGGTGGATGGGCCGACTACAAGTACACACCATCAGGCGGATCGTCAGCTCGTTTGCCAGCTATTTCCATAAAAAACGATATTTGCTAACAATCACATCCAGACGTATCGTTATTGTACGTTAGTATATTAGTTCATTGGCAATGATATTATATATTAAAAAGAGGCAGATATGTCATAAGCGCGCGCGTTGTGTGACTCAAAAAGTCCCCAATTGGGAACTCTTATTCAGGTGAAGAAAGAGATAGCGATGTAGTTTTGACGCGAGAGCGATAAAGACGAGCGATAAAGCAATAAAGCGTGCCTTGCGGACATCGGATTTTTCGGTTGATTTGTAAGGGCATAACGTATTTATATTTATTTAAACATCATTGTTTATTGGCAACAACTGGTTCGAAATATTCTTTTTTTTAAATAACGCTACACACACGCTGTTGCCTGTGTGTGTTCGTGTCGTGGGTGACATGAACACACACACTCAGACCCAAAACAGAAATTCAAACTCATCATTCAAATTCTGTCTCGGTGGGAACCAAAAACAACGCCATAGCGATCTGGCATGGTGACCATTGTGCCACACGAATCGTCACATGCAATGGCCTGTAAATAACTAAGTACTTTAAAATCAAAATTAAAGATAACTCAAAAACTACTCATCAGATGTCGCGAATTTATATGGGACCACCACAGACTTAAAAAAAGAGCAGACGGAATGTCAACGACAAATTCAGTGAGGCACCCATAGAAATGCCAACTCCTCTATTCGTACAAGTATCACACGCACACATTGACACCATAATGTTATAATCAGCCGCCATTACCGCGTCGGACCGCACTAAACATTACGCACACATGGTAAGCGGGCGGCATCACTCTCGATACGACAAGGTGACGTCCGGTTTATTTTCACATCCGTGGGGACTCCATGATAAACACTTTCGAATAAAAACAGAATCATCAAAATACACACACCAAGTAAAAAGTTATGAAGTATGTGTTGGCCACTAACCCCTCCACCAATCCGAACTGGAGCAGCGTGGTAGAGTATGTTCTAGGACTCCTCAAGAGCAGAGACCCGTACTCAGTTGGGTTGAAGCCAATCATTATTTAATAAATAATATTAAAATTATAATACAAACAAAAATGTAACACTCGCATTGCATCAAAATCTATTTACAACATACCTACTGCCCTGTATGCAAGATATTTACATAAATGCAAAACACTTCCTACATTCAACAATGGTGCAGGAGCGATGGCATCAAAACACTCACGCACAACGCATGGCCTGCGTGATAGGACTCTTTGCCGAATGTCCATGGAATTCAGGCGGATATTATGACGAATGGACGACTATTGCAAGTGTTTCGCAACTTGCAATGCGACTTTATGATTGTCCTTTGAAAAATGTTTGCAAATTAGTGAAATAGATTTTTGGTCAGGTCAACCTATATTATTGGCCCCAATCCCATGGTTATAAATAGTTCCTTAGTTTTGGCCATTTTGGAGAGATTTAGCTGCCGTAGATTTGGTAGCGGTATTGGGGCGGCTTAGAATACTAATCCCACGCTGGATGGGTGTCGTAAGAGGAGACTAAATCCGGCCCGCTGGTGGTAGGGCCCTCGCAGGGATTATATTGGTATTATTGATTTTAATTGTTAATTAAAACCATTATTACTATTATTATTTCTTCAGGGGTTCGCCTGGATAGCTACCACCCTTGAGCATGAGTCAGCCGCCAAACGACTCATGTTCCGGCTAGGGGATTGAGAGCCAGTTCTTTCTTTCTTTTTCTTCTCTCTTTCTTGGCCGGAAACGCATCAGTGATGCCTTTGGTGTTGGTGATGTTCATGGGCGACGATAGCCACTTACCATAGGCCGTCTACACACCAACCAGTCAGGAAAACCGACTATTCGGTATGTTTTCTAGTCTGCGACTAACCGACGACTAATCGGCAAAAAGCGCCGAAATTCGGCTTTTATTTTCGCTCATAAAAAATAAAGAATATTAAGAAATTTACAAAATGATACCTACATTATGCATATAACTAGATTTATTTTAATGAATCCGATAATAAAGAAAAAAATATTATATTTTATGTATTTAGCTATAATAATTAATATGTCTTACTTTTATTTGTAGCTTTTTGAATTAAATTTAACAATAGTATTTTTATTTTATTGGATCAGGCAAAGGTAAATTATGGTGAAGAAACGTCAGATTTTTAGCTTCATCTGGAAGGAATCGGTTCCTTTTATTATCATAAATATTTGACTGATGTATGGTTGATTAATTGTTAATTAAATCATTACAGTATTATTTAATACTAACTTGGCTAACTCGCAATAGCTAAGCGTGGTGATGGCTATTACCCCCATGGCAGGCACAGAAAAACCACGGCCCCCAGTCATGATACCCGTTGGGCAGGGGGTGCGAAGAATCGCCGGAAGAGATCGGGATACCACCACCATCTACGACGACCTCTGCACCTGACAAAATTCAACACTAGGATACTGTGGACCGATGATAAGATACGCGAGCTGGAAGCTGAGACGAATAGGTTGAACTGGAGCATTTTGGGATTATCCGAAGTCAGAGGGAGGACACGATAATACTCAAAACCGGCAACCTGTTCTATCACCGGGAGGGCAAACAACTGTTCCAAGGTGGTGTCGAGTTTCTCGTCCACCAGTCCTTCGTCAACAACGTAGTATAAGTTGAAAGTTGAGAGCCTGTCGGCCAGGGTCGCGTACCTTACATTAAAGCTTCCTCTACAGTAAAGCTGACCGTGGCTAACCAATCTATACGTACAATATAAATCGCAACATGAGACAACTTGTTAACTGACACTGTCACCCATAGATCTCAGTATCCTCATAGACCTCTAGGCGATGCGTTGCCGACCAAGGATTTTTTTTTAATCATTATTTATTTATAGAGGGTTTAGTCATACATTTGACTATGTCACCCTCGTAAGGCTATTAATCTTATTTAAGATACACCAGAAAAATATAACTGGATCAGTATCTTGGCCTCTTGAACCAGGAGAGGCCAAGATACTGTTACAAATACCAACTTGGTTATGAAGGAAGCAAAGCTCCATTACAAATATCAATTAGCTCTTGCAGGTCTTCAAGGCCTTCTCTAACTTACGCCACTCTTACTGGTATTGAGTCCTACACTCCTTTTTTCGAAACGTGAGCACCTTTATTGCCCTAGCATTATAGCTATAATAAGATATTAAAATAAAATGTTTTATAAAATTATTTAAACTTACTTAACAGTCATGAACCTAACCGACGCACTTACGTAAGTTAGAAACTAACCGATAATTAAGAATTTGGTAAAATTACCGTTTTGTACCGTCATTCACAGTTTCATACGCGAATCGCGTCGCTACTTACTATGATCTTCATTTAGACCGATGAGTTAGGAACATTTAGAAGCGGCAATTAAAAGACCATCATCAAAGTGCAGTAAAATAAAATTAAAATTAAAAATATTTTTTAAAAGCTTTTAAAATTATGTAGTTAGTATTTATGCTATTGGCCACTGACAAGGTTTCTGGGAGCCACCCAAAATACGGGAGCTAAGTTCTGATGGAGTTTAGATCGAATGGTACCTAAATAACCTAAAATAAAAAAACCCGACTTCAAATGAAGTACATCCTTTCCAATAATAGTAAAAAAATAATCATTGAAATCAGTTGGCGTGATATTAAGACTTTTATGGTTTTCTCATGGATGCCATTGTAAAATCTCACTCAAATTTAAGTGGGACCACATGACAAGCACCAACTTTCAATTAAAAGAAGAATCATCAAAATCGGGTCACCCAGTTGAAAGTTCTGAGGTAATAAACATAGAAAAATACAGTCAAATTGAGAACCTCCTCTTTTTTGAAGTAGGTTAGTGAGTAGGTTTATATAATTTTATGTCTGTAATGTAATCCGTCGATATTAGAAAATAATTACACTGTCACCTTATTCATCGGAAATATCGAATATTACAAAATTTTTTCGCTTTATGTAAGTACTAGCTGTTGCCCGCAGCTTCGCACGCGAAAAATTATGTATAATATTGCGACAAAAAATTGAGATGTAACCTATCCTTTCTTTCAAGTTGGACCAAACTGCACACGGTGTGCAAATTTGATTAAAATCGATTAAGTAGTTTAAAAGTCCATCGCGGACAAACAACGTGACACGTAATTTATATATATTAAGATTTTGATGGTTATTTGGAAGAGTTAAAATCCATGGAATCTAATAGTTTGCCGACCAAAAATGACACGATGATGATGCATATAGAACTAAAACTAACTACAATTTAATACATCAGTAAATATCGCATCCATTTGGATGGGATATCCATCCACGTCTGCGATTAAACAAATGCATAGACATACAAACAAACCTACAACCTGGACAAACTCTACGAGTATTTTTTCATCATTCATAATAATTGTCAAATATCTTCCATGTAAGATCTCAAATATCTTTGAAAAACATCGATTGACATCGATAGGCAAAGTTACTGCTAACATGGCGTAACGACTGTTATCTTAAGATTACAAACCTGGACCGATAACTTTAGATGCCCTCCAAAGAATAGAAGTGCTTAAGAAATTTTTGCCAATAGAGGTCGCCCGCTGTTGATTAACCCAGTCAATCACACAGGATCACAAGTCACCGGGCTAGGAAAGCTTCAGTGACCTACACTTATTTGAATTTGAATGCACGCCAAACGTTTTCATGTTATCATAAAACTACCCTTACAGTATTCACCGCTTCTAAATCGCTGCCATGTCTATCCTTTCCTAACGCACACAGTAACCCGCGCGTATTCGCTCACCCGGTGGGGGTACGAGAAATAAAACGGCATTGCGATCCACAGACCTTACATTTGTTGTTGTGTTGTTGACAGTGGCCATGAAGTCCTTACTGGTGTTAGTGCTAGTCGCTGTGGCTAGTGGGAAGCCTACGGGAGACGATGACGTCATAGGATCAGTCATCGGCGTCGTCAAGAGTTGTGCGGAGGGGAACGTCACCCTGTGTTTGAAGGTGTGTTGTGTTGTGATGTGTTTTTAGACTAGATAGGACTTTGTAAGATTTAATAGGACTTAATAAGACTTAATAGGACTTTTAAAGAAGTAGCGTTGGTAAAGGTTGCATAAATTATACGTAAAAAATATTTAGCAGATTGATAAGCTTAGTTGGTTGTGACCACCTTGAAGAAAGTTCAGGGTTCGATTCCTGGTGACTTTTTTCTGCCTTCTTCTATCTTGGTCCACAATACATTGATGATGTCTTTAACGTTCATGGATGACGGTAACCATTTGATGGTAATGGTTGCTCATCTGCTCCAGTACCATTTTGCTTAAAAAGACCTATATGATTCACGGTTTTTGATAATTCTGGTTTTTCAATGCCATCAAACGCTTTTCTGTTAGTGGTTAATCTTTGGGATAATTATGAGAAACTCAGGCACTAAATTCGAATTTGGGTCTTCAGAGCGAAGTGCAACGCAGACCATATAATTAAATAAAATAGTGTCGTAATTTCATTATAGTATATTCAAATGAGACTATATGAATGGAATTATTATCAAGTATAGTCTTACTAAACGCTTAAAATTTATTTTATTTGATTATAATTCAAATTATATCCTAACCTTATATCTAAGTATGTGTATTGTATTTATACTAGGCAAGTCTCAGAGGGCCTGGTTTAGTTTAGTCTTAACCGCTTTATGGAAATGTGGTTCAGTCATCGTATAAGTCGAGTCGTAAACGAGTCCACTCATACAACTATACATAAATTATAATAAAACTGTTACTAATCGAAGTCAATGTAGGCCGCTCCTAACATTCACAGATCCATATTATAACGTAGTAAAATTTTGCCAAAAATAGATCCTGCAGTGTTAATTAAAAACAATTTAATCTTCATCTTTAAATTATGCAATCGATCTGTTACTGTATACTGATCACAATTTGGTCACATTAGTAGGGATGCTCTGTTTGTCCCTTTAATCATAATATAATGTTTAATAAAAAATATATAATATTATTTTAATAAGAACCAATTAATTTAGAACCAACTTCTATGGTATAACAAAATTTTATGGCATGTCTTTAAAAGATGTCATGTCTGGGAGGTAAATCTGAATAACATTACACGTAACAATAACATCCCAAAATTTTCAGGAAAGAGCATTAAAATACGCAGAAAACCTCGCGGCTTCCAGAGAACTGAACATCATTGACGGGATCAGCTTGCTAGGAACTGGGTCCCCACGATCAGCGAGGTCCTTCGAGCCATTGTCTGATGAGCCCAGGGCAAGAGAGAACCAGGTGGAATCCAGGCTAGTGGATGCGGCTGCTGACTTCCTGGAGAACCATGTTATCCAGCTCCGTGTACCGAAGAGCACGATTGCGGATGTCAAACGATCACTTGAGGAAGGTCAGTATCTGAGAGTGTTGTAACTTGTAAGTAAATGCGTGTAGTTATCGCGAATTTGGCATGCATTTTTGGCTTGTTATAAATTTATGTTACACTACAACTGAATAACCGTGTTATGATAAGCAATTCTAACGCTCTTTGAAAAAGTGCCTTAGATTTTTGTCTTTTAGAATTAGCTCCGCGGTAATTTGTAGATTTATTCCTCTGACTTTATATTTTCATCGTTATTTTTATTTATGTATATATATTTTTATGACAATAATATTATAATTTTGTAATATCAATACATAACCAATTTCTTTTTCTTTTTTCACGAGGGTTTCAAGGGAGAAATGGACGATTAATGATTGATATTAACAGTATCTCAAAGTAAATCTGTAGACAGCGTGGCGCCGAACCGGTCTGATATTTACGTCAGATTCCGTTTCGAGCATCGGTAATAGATTACTCTATTAACTTAAGAGTTAATAGATCAGTATAAACCTCGTAAATTACACAGATCTATGGCTAATGATGCCATAATAATCACTCGCAAGGCTACACAAGCGTATACAAGCATATAGGTACATACATATACGAGTACTACATTTTACAAGCGTTTTAACTAAATAGTTTGTCAAAATTTAATTTGGTATTTACGCAGAATTAGGTCTAAGCCAAATTTAATTAATCTAGTCTTATAGTTTGGTAAATAAAGCTCAATTTAGTGATGATTATATTACATAGAATTTGCATAGAATTAGTATATCCTCACAAATATAATATTACTACGATGTCGTTCATCGAAAAAATTGACAAAATTAAATAAATAAAGTAATTTCAAAATCAAGCCGTTCATTTGAACCCAGAAACTCAAGAGAGATTTAAAAGTCATTAGACTCGCACTACAAAGCACTGTTAATATAAATAACAGAAACGCTGTCTACCTGTTATATCATTCAAAGATCAAAGACGTAACATTCGCAAGACGTGAACCGGAACACTTTAATTAACTTAACTAGACGTATCTTATGAGTGTGAAAGCTACTTCCAAACACGATCGAAATACGATGAGTAATCTGATAAACTTGTTAAGATAGTTAAGTAGAATGAATAAAGTAAAAAGCTTGAAGCGTTAATAATTTTTACGGACACAAAAAAGTTGTAAGTCAGTATTGATAAAGTGCCTCTTCAAGGCACTGATGCACACAATGATATGTACAGGTGTATAATTGATGCTGATGACGAATAAACAAATTTAGACAGAAATTAACTTACGAGTGATGTTCAGATTACGTACGAGAATAATTACAGGTACAATTTTATTATAACATAACAAGAGCATTAACGACATTAAATCGAAGTTTTATTCTGAATCAAAAGTAGCTCAGTGGAGGCTATAACATAAGTGTGTCAGTGGTATAAATATGAATAAACTATTTTAAGTTTTGATATTATAATAGTAACGAAACATTTCATTCACAGAAAAATTAAGCATATTGTAAGCAAGTATCAAATTATAATAGATTACCTATTCAAGATTTCAAAGTTAAGCTTTGCTACCAAACATTTCATTACATTCTTATCTTCAGATGTGATTAATCCCATCTCAAGGACAAGTTTTAACTCATAATTTAAAAAAATACTCTTATTTTAGTTGAAGATGAAAACAAAATTCCTTGAGTAAGATAATCATCTAATAAAAATATTAATAAAATCGAACATGCCCATTATGAAACTGATACAATCGTAAAGATAATAAAACATACTTAGAAATTTGATTGTAAGCTGGTAGCTTTATATCTATCATTAAACAATGTGATAAAAATTACAGAACTTTCATTCAATGATTAAATTTAAACGAACAATAATTATGAACAAAATGGGCTAGTTTAGTGTAGCACGTTTAAAAGATGTATTTTAATTTTATAGATTTTGTCTTGAACTATTTCAAATGTAATAATTCTGTAAATATACTTATGAAATTTCTATGATTGTATGAAGAAACACCGTATCCAAGTTATCTCCTAAAATTAACTGCTGGTCATTGTACAATTCTTATTGCTCAACACATAAATACCATAGACGATTTTAGCTGTCGTGAACGCAAACAATTCATAATAAAATAAAATAAGTCTTAGATGTATTACTAATACATTCATAACTTTAATTTATCCAGAATTTTCGCAAACAAAAACTTTTTTTTCCAAATGTTTCAGGGCTGAATGCAAAATAAACAAATTTGTAAACGTAAGATCAAGATCTGCAATATAGGTTTTAAAAAGGTTTTATATTTCATGTTAATAATCAAAAGTAACAATATTTATTAATTATGTGACACTAATATGAGTAACTCTGGAAGCAATTCCTCCGACCAGTTTAATGATGACAATATTTATACCACTAATAATGTACAGATTCTGAATACAGTAAAATAAGAACGATATGTTATGAACAAGTACAGCTTTATACATACTGTGTTTATAACTGTAAATATTACCATAAGATGAACAATAATGTCGTATAACAACAGTAATCTATGCAGATAGAAGCATTAGGACGTATACGCTAATAGAAATTATTGTATAGATGTCGTAACGAATAAAAAACAGTACTTCCGTATTTTCAATACTGTCCTTAATACGGACATAAAAGACAGTGAGGTCAAAATCCTACTTATAAATTGAACGAAACTCTTACGTGATATTACAGCGGTATTAAAAAGTAACAGTTACATAAAAACAGGTCAAGATTTAATTCAACTGATCACGCCTCCAAAACTCGAATTATAAGAGGGACCTAACAAGTAAGAGTTATGAGAAAATAGAAAGTCCTTGGTCATGACTGTTGCAAAATTTATGAAACGCATGCGTAATTATGATAAGCGCAAAGGTGTAATTAATTTAAATGGAATTAAAATTAGTATTAGAAACGAATACTGTAATTGTTAACTGCTTCCGTATCAAAGATCAGCACCCATAAGAGGACGGTAGAAATCGTAATGGCCAAACGGGTCTCGGAGTTTCTCTAACCTATTAACAAGACTTATTATCGTGGAAAGCGGATGAAGTGAGTCTAGTTTTTGCTAGATTTCCATAGTACTAGACAAATATGTAGGACTACATGTAACTAGTTTTCAAGACCGCCACTGCCAATCGAAATCTTGATCGAGTAAAAGTTTCGCTCCAGGCGGATTCTCGTTAACGAAATATGGAAGTAGGCTCCGAGCTTTCGAAATGTAACGTCCGGTAATCGATGCACTTTCTAGATAAACTGGGTTCTTATGCAAAATGGACGTAACACCATGAATTACAATTAAAGTGACACTTGTTTAAATTTCAGCGCGCGAGTCGAGAATTTGAATCGGAATTCCGAATTCGTGACAAACTGTGTTGTATACGTGTCGTGATGTTTGAGAAATGATTGTTAAATTGAATTGTCTTGACTGCTGGCTTGATTTTGTAAGAAACCAGATTTTTTATTTCGCTATCACCACAAAGTTATATAACGTTTTAGAAAGCGTTTTTAATTCAAAAAAGATTTCTTTTTATCAAAATTTACTTTATGTTCATACTTAATTATCTTTGAAGATGCTAATTTTAGCTTTATTTATGGAATTTTTTTATTAATAGGATTTTATTGTTTCAACTTAATTGTCATTTTACTCCGTTTCTTATTCCAGTTCTATCAGCTTATTTTCTCACAGTAAATTGTTATCAAGCACACTATTGTTAACTAACTTTTTTAACGTAACTTCTATTCGTGTTATTCTCATAGTTATTATAAACTTTACTTGTCTGTTTGAAGAAACGGTAGAATCAGTAAAAGTGTTTGCAGATTTACGTGAGCGATAAATGCTTGTATTCGTTTCTTGAACGTTACACGGATGGATTGTTATATTGTTCACGTCTATGACACACTACAGACTTATGGTATTTAGTTCGAAGCCTCAGACTTTCCTTTGAGGGAATCTATTGTTATTAAGTTAGCATTAATCCACATATCAGCAATTCTTGACAACAATTTACAGATTACATCTTCGCATAACGTCTTTTCTAGACAGGAAACATGTTGTTTAAAATACATAAAAGTTACACCTATGTGTATATAGAGGTAAAATATTGGTACTAACATAACATCAACAAGTTTTCGCCTGAAATACAACTTCATAAATAAATTCAGAGATTCCATACATAATTATTGTTAACCACGATACGCAAATAGTTTATGGTTAATCCTATCATGCAATCACAGATTGTGGCAAAGTAAATAACTATATAATCTCTGCATTGATAAGATCATTAAAGCACTGCTCTGGTCTTGCTAATAAACCTAACGCCAGTAACCTCTTCCAATTGGTCATACTTGAGTTCTAAAATTTTTAAAATACCCGTGTTGATAAAATTAATAATCACAGATTGCATCTCTAAAAATCAACAGTTACATAAGGTCGATTTAAAGCCGATGCTTTGTAAACCTTTTTTTAATTTTCCTATCTTTTGTTACAGGTCGTGGCAAGAAGAAGAAGCTAAAGCAGCTGTTGCCAATCTTCGCTCTTCTCCAGCTGAAAATCCAGTCTATGATTCCATTGTTCCTCGGTATCATTGCCTTTGCTGCTGTCAAGGGATTGATGCTCGCCAAGGCAGCACTTCTTGCCTCAGCCCTGTTGCTACTGAAGAAGCTACTATCTAAGAACGATCATCATGAGAGCTACGAAGTCGTTGCCCATCCTCACCATGAGGAGCATTACAGCCATGGAAGTGGAGGTCATGGAGGATGGGGCAGGTCGCAAGATGCACAAAACCTCGCGTATAGCGCCTACTCTAACTGATACCTAAGATTGATTAGTCTCTTAGTCTAGCTCGGACCTCAACGATGAGATTTAATTTATTGCGTTATTTAATAATTTATTTAAATTATTGAACTGTTTTTCAAATGTTATTTCTATTAATTTCTCTGGGCTAAGATTCTTTGCGTCGCCAGTATTGTATTTTTACTCTGTACCTGTTTATTATCTTATTGTGATTTCTTGTTTTTGTTCTTTTTACAGTACAAATATTACATTTATAAGTTTTTATAGCTTTAATTCATTTAGTTTACTTATTATATTCGGATAGTTTATTACTTTATATTTTACTTATTTGCTTTCATTCATATAAAAGCTTTTGTAAATATGCTTCATATGAAATTATTTATGTAAAATATTTTTTATTTCATCTTCGTTTATACATATAGTATTCAGCTTTATTTATCTATTGCTATGTATATTAATCTCGTATCTTATTTATAAAAATGTATTTTTTTAAATTTCCAAAGGTGATGCCCTTTTTGCTAGCTGATAGATTCTATATTTCAACTTCCCACCAATATTTTTGTATCGTTAATATAAAAATTATTATTCATTATATTTAATTATTTTAGCTGTTTACTCTAACTTAAAACCATTGAAGTCATTATACGTTATAACATGAAATACATACTTGTTACATAAATAGGTATTTTGTTTTATTTTGACTACTGATTTCCATAACTTTTGGAATTATGGGGCTTCATGACAGTCGTAGATATACTATATGAATATCTATAACTTATAGTTATTCTTGAAGTGAGTGATTACATGTAGGAGCCAAAATTTTCCGAGGATTTAAAGTGATCTATTAAAAAAAAAGAAAAAAATTGTGTCAATAGTGTAATTAAAACATCCTTACATTTATTACATTTGTATGCAATGTATGCAATTCATCAACTGAAAAAATTTTTGAATTTCAAAGGGGATGAATTAGGTTTGAAAGCCTGTGCTTTATTTTCACATGAAGGACGAGATTGAGTTTTTATAGGCAAAGAAATGTTAAATGTTAAATGTTTCTCATGTAAGTGAATAGTGTATTCTTATGAGAAATAAAGATTCTCTTAAACCTGAAAGAATAATTTCTGAATACTACTTAATAATAAACAAGTATCTAACTATACGAAAAAACAAATCTTTATAATAATAGTTTTGTAATAGAATTCCCTGTGTTATGGATAGATTAATGACCACGATATATCGCATGATCACAATTAAATATAACATAATTAATGACCTGAAAATGTTAACCGTCACATAGATGTTTTCTCCGAAAATCATGGTCCCTAGATCAGCATTATTATTCCAATTAATAAATTAGTATGACAAGTATACCAAAACACATACTTAGCTTAAGAATACTACTACTTATAAAGCTCTTGCGTCCTCTTGTCTATTATGCTATTGATTTATGGCGGAAGAATTATATTGCAACCAGTTAAAATCTTTGCTTCGGTTCGGCAACCCTATATGATAAATACTTCGAAATAAATATCATTCAATTTATGCATATGCCCTATACCCACATAGATTCTTTAAAATTACATAAATTACATAGATACATATTTTATTTGTGAATGTATTGATATAAAACATACACAACCGCTAGCGTACTACAGTAGTAATACCTACGCCAGTAAAAACCGCAACCAAATCGTAAGAGGTTGTTAAAAATAGCGGAAACAAAAGTTCAAACTAATAGATAAAAATTCTAAAAGTCATGTTTATGGGATCTATTGTAGTGCATTAATACCTAAGTATACGGTATACTTGTATACGGTATAATTGGGTATACTGTATACCCAATAATTTAACTAACAGTTCTGTTACACTTTTATTGTACTTTTGTATTGTTAGCAAGTGATATAAAAAGAGAAAGGTGTTTTTTTTATTCACTAAACGCATTTACACGAGACAGTAATAGAATGACAACAAAAAGAAATTAGCAGTTTACGTGCCTCTTGTTTTTAAATGCGTTCCACTTTAACAATGACTTTACATTTTAAGGGCTAAGGGAAATAGTTGCTACGAGATAGTTAAAAACAAGTTGGGCGTTGAAAAACTAAATACACGCTTTAATAGTACTTAGTACCCACATGACCGAACTTTGCTCGGTTTAGTGTTGCTTAACAACGCCATCTACTGAAGTAGCTTTAGTGTTGCTACTCGCCAATAGATGTCAGGAAGAGTCTATTGTAGCAGTTTTTTATTGCCTGAAAACATGGACAAAATGACGTCTTATAAAAATGAATCCTATGATTTATCACCCCCTGTAAACTAAATTTCATGAAAATTGTTGAAGCCGTTTCCGAGATTCAGAAAATATGTATACAAGAATTGCTCGTTTAAAGGTATTGGATAGATGATGCGAATGTATTAAAAGAATGATTAATTTTTTAATAATTTATGACACTATAATTTCTCCGAATCAAAGTCTGCATGGAAAACGTTGAAATCAAAACACAGTTAAATCGATGTAGCAGGTTAGGTACTTACCTACAACCGAGAAACTTACGCAGGATTCGAATACTGGCTTTACCAGATACCTTCACCAAGAAGTTTATTTTATGCATACATCTGAAGAGCAAGTTTCGAGGAGATACCTGAAGACAGATCACTGAATGAACAATTTCGACCTCATAAACGTTGGCCTAGTCACACGTACGGATTTGGTGTATCACTTGGACCAATGTATGGCATGAAATGAATTGAAATGAAATAAGTTTTATTCGAAGTAGGTTTGTTATAAACGCTTTTTGAAAGTCACTCAACAAATCCCTACTGTAAGTGGTCCCGGGGAAGAAGCGGCAAGATACTACCGGGGTTAGTTTTGTCCTACGCACAGTTAGGTGTTGTCTGCACTTAATACTATCTTACTTATGGCAATACTTAATATGAAAAAAGTCATGTCCAAGCAGTCTTTTCATTTAATTACTCATCAACTTTGTAATATGTTTTTTTCATGAGAATACTTTTGACATGAGTTTTGGTATTTCTGTTAATTCTAACAGGAATATATTTACCTATTATAGATTTTACACCTCTTAGTAAATGGTCCGAACTGAAAATCAGTGCCGTTCTTATTGCGGCTTTTGCTGAGTTCGGTTCTTTTACGGCTTTGTACTGCAAGCACATATCCCTTTTTTCCTTTGAAATAGTTAACTTAATTTTTTGTTTCTTTTTTTGTTTATTCAATTTATTCACACAATTTGTTCTTTTTCTTTTAAGATATTTATGTTTTTGTTTACTTGTTGCTGTGCTTTCAAAAGCCGTAATAATGTTTTTTCATTTCATTTCATTTTTACACATAATATACTCATGAATGAGCCACCATTTTTGCTGAGTCTAAAACTAGGCACAATCAGTCTAGCCTTATTTCTTGTGTTGTAGGCGTTGTAGCACATATTATACATCCTATTTCACGTCAACAGTCTTCAGATACCTCTTCGAATCTTGCCTTCCATATGTATACATATAAACAGCTCCAACCCTATATCTTTAGCTATGTGTATATAAAACCATTTAATTACCGATGTGTGTTAGTGTGTTATGGGAATCATTGAACTGCAAACCGGTGTGCGATGGGTAATCAAATATGTATGTCAGTGTGAACAGTAATTAGTGTATTGAAAGTAGAAATCACTGGAGTCTGGGTTCGAATCTAACCTGGCATTACATTTAATGATTTGTATTACCTAGGTGTCAATGGTGTTTCGTTGAGTGTAAATGGCTATTTTATGTGGTTTTATTTGTTTATTTTAAGCGCATTTATTTAGCTTAGGTACCCTATTTGTGTGGGTCAAATCTTGCAAGCCTATCTTCCCTGTCCCTCTCTCTCTCCATCTCCCTCTCCCTCCCCCTCTACCTCCCCCTCTACCTCCCCCTCTCCACCTCCCTGTCTCTCTCCAGCTCCTTGTCCCTTTCCCTCTCTCTCTCCATCTCCCTCTCCCTCCCCCTCTACCTCCCCCTCTCCACCTCCCTGTCGCTCTCCAGCTCCTTGTCCCTTTCCCTCTCCCTGAACCTGTCCCTCTCCCTCTTCCTAAACCTGTCCTTCTCCCTCTCCCTCTCCTGGTCTCCCTGCCCATGTTACGATTATGTTTTGTTCCTAACTATAAGCTTATTAATTTTGACATTTCTGAGTTCGAAAATGACGAAGTATCGTACAAACTTACATCCAATGGTCTTATTCTTTAGAGGATGAATAATTAAAGAAAACTGTTACAATTAGGTACTTTTTGTTTCTAATTATAAGCTTACCTACATATAATTTTCACATTTCTGCGATGAGTTCAAAAAAGACTATAGGTAGGTATGTCATAAACTTATAAACCCTTGGTAAACTCTTATTGGATTAATTTCGAGAAAACCGTGATACCTACAGTTATTTTTATATTGAATTTTCAAAAAACAATGTTAAAGTTAACTTTTGTTCATAACTATAAACTTACATAATAATTTTCTATTTTTTTGTCTAAAACTGACGAAGTTTGTTTGGGAAAATGTTTTCCAGCCCCTACTTTTACACACAATTCGTATCGTTTAGGATGATGAATTTCCATACATCCACTTATTTCAGCCATTTACAGTTTACACGAAGAAGTTCGTTCAACGTCGCAACATCATTACTGAATATAGTTTCAACGCCATCTATCCAAACGCACCTAAACTACCTTCACGGTCATGT
Organism: Thymelicus lineola; assembly: GCA_963932265.1. Classification (NCBI taxonomy): domain Eukaryota; kingdom Metazoa; phylum Arthropoda; class Insecta; order Lepidoptera; family Hesperiidae; genus Thymelicus; species Thymelicus lineola. The sequence goes on along the minus strand of OZ010703.1, from coordinate 9,843,311 downwards.
TTGTTTACAATCTTCATGAATGAACGTCTGTACACAATCATGACTCGCGCGCCGTACGCAGAGTTCAAGGTTATTCCGTTCATGAGAGCGCTGGTATCGCATGAATGAATGGTAGTTTATTTGCAGTTGAAGTGTAACAATAAATTAAATAATTTATTCTATGACTGAAACGATGATAATACAGTAAATCTTATCATAACAGATTAGGCTATAAAGGTTATTTGTTAGTATAATTCTTTTATCGTACATTTTATTTTATTAAGATATTGTTAAAGCCTTTTTTTAAAATAGATATATGGAACAAAACAATTATTTATAGTCAAATGTATATCACATAACTCGAAAAAATATAAAAAACCGGGCAAGTCGTGTCAGACCACGCCGCACGCGCAATGTAGGGTAGTAATTCCGAAGTAGTAATTTAAGTTCATCGACTATTACTCATTAACAACTTATTATGCTAATGATAGTTTTCTTTGTAAATTCATGACCTTTAGTAAACTCGATATTTTACTTGTCAAGGTTACAACTGACTACACAACTATTTTACAACCTTCTTCATTACGTTTCGCGAAAATTTACGTGTGTAGGACTACTAAGGACAATTTGTTTACTTTTCGCACCATAGATAGCGCTGTTCTTTATATTTCGTAAACTTATCTATTTTAGTGCTTAGTGCTATAATGCGCTGTAATAAACGAGGTTACCTTGCTTGTATTCTTCTGTTTACGTATTTATAAATGCTTTTATATCTTTATGATAAGCACCACAGACTTAAAAGGTTATTTTCATGTCCGTGGATAAGCACCAATGATACCTATTAAAAGTAAAAAAGAGGTACATATTTCATTAGCGCGCCGAAGATGAAGATCGTAAGGCGGTCAATTGACCTCTGTCTGCTCGTAATCACTCTGTTATTACAAGACAATAGGCAGTTTTGTTGTTGTCAGAAGTGCTTGAGATTTGACATACAACGTTAAAATGCCTTCGTGTATTATTGTAGTGTGATTGGTGTAGTGAAACAAAAGATAAACGTGTGTGTTGTAGCTCTTTCCGGAACAGATTTTTTGGTTGATTTGTGAGGGCATGACGTATCTATAGTTTTTTAAACATCAATGGTAGGTAAGCACGTACAAAGTTGTAAAATGTCTAATGGGCTTAATAAAACTTAAATGTTTCATAAAACTGGTGACTGTTTAATATATTTTGTAAGAAATGCTAATTTACCATAATTTATGCATTAAGTATGTGTATTGTTCCATACCTGCGTAAACATTTTTTATTGTAATTTGTAAAAATAATACTGACAGAAAATGAAGTGTTTATAGACAATCAATTTCTGTTTACTATTTTTTTAACGAATTTAAATTAATCTTTTATTTTAATAATTGCTAGTTTTGTAGGTTAATAAGCTCCCACAGTTTCTAATTGTAGGTACGATAAACGTGGGTAAACATATTGAAGGAGGTATAATGTATTAAAGTACCAGAACAGACATCGCGAACATTTCGTACCCTCAGTAGAAAAAAGGCATAAGATGAAAATTGCAATTTCACAGGAGAGCAACAAACCTGTAAAAATATCAGTAAGTATTCAACGGAATTTACATTACGATTTCTTGCACAAAACTGTCAAGATTAATGATAAAAATTTAAAAAAAAATTGAGCTTATGCAGCTTTTGTCCGTCTTTCCAATCATATTAATAACCAAAATTCAAAGTAACACGACTTATTTTTATTCCACGGAGATTGCGATTTGTCTGTGAGGTTCTTTTTTCAAAATCGAAGCCAGTTGGCTACAGTTTACTGCGCAAACATCGGCTTTGCGATGTCGGTTCTATCGCCTAGTAACAGTTCAATGGGTAAGCACTTCATTATTTAGTTTTACGATATACACTCCACAGAGTACCTACACCTAGCTTGAATTGGAAACTAAGCTGGATTCGCTAGCCGTCGTCAACATTAGCCGGGTCTAGGCCAGCTCGGTAAAAAGGAGGTTTCACTGGACTCCAATGAGCCAAGTGCCATAAACGGCTAGATTATCTTTGCATCCGGACTAGCTTTTTCTGTCCCCGTTACCAGCGCATCACACATGGTTTCTATTCTATGAGTCTAGGGTGTTTGTACACTGGGGTAAGTAGACTATGGTAAGCTAATGGTCAAATTATGTTTCGAGAAGTACCCAATGATATTGTACAAAAAATGTACCTAGATAGGTAATGTATGCTAAGAGCGCGCAAAAATTTAATCATTCAGCCATTTGTAATTTCATTCAAACATGGCACATCAAATAGTATAATTGTAGGTATAAATATTCAACTCCTACTTTTACAAAAAAATATGCCTATGTACATTTCATAGTAGATTTTTAAATATCATCGTAATAATTAAGTTACACGATTTTAACATGTCATAGGGAATCATAAACTGACCCTCATGATGTATAAACATATAATATATCTATATTAAAATCCTGTAAAATCTGTCTTATGACCATGGAGTATAGAGCTAAGGAGAGCCATCTCATATGAGGGGAAATGGGACCTGCTGTATACTGAAAATTTTACCAGTACATACAATAGCGCTAACATCGGAAAAACTACGATATGAACGTAACTATTCTAGACGGAGTGAAGTTTGCTTAGTCCAAATATTTAAAAATTTTAATGAATAGACCAATAAAATTAATAAAATGCCAGTATACAAAACCTTAACTATTTACGTAGTCTAAAATGCTTCATTAAATAACCAAAATACTGCTGTGAGAAAATGTTTCTTATGGGACCGAAGCAGAGCCATCTAACGGCATTGAAAAGAAAAGATTCGGTCCCATACTATCCTAGGCTATTGCAGCGCCATCCTTATTGGGGCTCAACACTTAGAACGGACCAACGGAGAAGCGATTGATTATTGGACGCGTCACGAAATATTAGCCAGGGATAGAAGAAATATTAGTCAGAGATAAAATATTTTTCCGGCACACTATTCCAGTGCGGATCGGTAGAGGGGCTAGTCGCTAACCCAAGCACGGAAGCGCTTAAGAATTTTTGGATTGAAGTTCCTTATCGCGCGTTATGAAAGGGGGCTAGACGGAAAAAATTCTTACGAAAAGTTGTCACGACACTTTTCGAAGTGATTCAGTAATATGAAACTAGATGGCGCTAGATCACGCTAGCGTGATTCAGAAAGTTGTACAGCGTCATCTAGTTTCATATTACTGAATTGTCGACACGGCAGTTTTTGAAGTAATTCAGTAATATGAAACTAGATTGCTGAATCACACTGCTGAGCGCGTAAAACAATACTTAAATCGAAAGGAACTTCGTTTCATCCGGGTTTCCCTTGACACCTCTCAAGTTTTATTTTGTCACTAGCGGTCTCCCGTCCAACTACCGACTGCCCCCAATATTGCTTTGTCGATCGCTTAGGACAACACAAGCCACCGTGCTATGAGAGTTTAATCTCTAGCACCAAAGATTCCATGCTTAACGACCATAGCTTTCTCAGATATTATCATCGCGTGCACTGGGCTAATAACTTTACTTCAATTAAAGGCGGTAATGTAAGATAAGGAAAATAACGACATACCGTACATCTTAATTCTATATGAGTGAAAGTTGGATTATAATTTTAATTCATCTCCAACTTGTATTATCATATTAAATTGGCGTTTTTATTGCTGACTTGTGTGTACTTCCTTTTTGTAGCGTCATTGTATGCTTTCGCGAAGCTTCTTGCTTTTCTGAAGGATGCTCGGTTTCTAAGCAAACGTGTATATTATCTGTATTTTATATCAATCAATACAAGCATCACATCTGTATGAAAAACGTTTGTGTAAAATGTACTGACTCGTCTGTCCTTCCTTTTCAAAACTGGCCTTGTTTTTGAGTAGGTATCCCCTTTATTATTTCAGGGAATAAATTGAAAAAAAAAACTTTTTTAAATTATTCCTTTAAAGGCATCTTTATGGAAATGCTTGTAGTGAGTTTTCTAAAGCCACTGGTTTGGGTTATGCGTGGTCTTTCGATCGTTCCTATGCGATGATTGAGCCGTTTATATTTTTGTGATGTCGTTTTGTGAGTCCACTCTTACGAAAACTAGTGCTATATAGAGTACATGATAATAGATCAGGTTTAAGTAGTGCATTGTCTGAGTGTCAGTTACTTGTAGCTTTTGTTAAGTAGATATCATCAATCATCAGCTTAGATGAAGATTGCTCGAAATAGACATATACATAGGAGGCCTATGAAGAGCAGTAAAAACTCTGCTTCAGACATTGAAGTATTATTACTAGAGCCGACACCGCGAACACCATGTATGTCCCAATGCATTGACGCCACGTGGCTTCAATCTTTAATGGATTCGTTCCATTTTGAAAGGAGAACGGGGGCTCAATTTTGAAAATAGAACCTCCCGGGCGAGATACGCATTTTGTTCGAGATGTCTGTTCTATGACATTATACTTCAATGGCTTCAGAAGCAAGAAAATGGCTTCTGAATCCAAAGCGGACATTTGCTATACCGAAGTTGTCACGGAAAGAATGAACTTATAATATGGTATAGTTGCTACTTTCATTGCTATGGTAGGCTGAGACATAGCCATGATGTGTGTGAAGTTTAGATGACACAGTGAGAGCCTAGTGATTTTAATTGGTCAAAGTTGGTCACTCACAAAGTATTGGATTCTAGTTCTAATAGATGGATTCGGATTCTGCAAGTACCTGTAATTTCAAAAGTTATGTACGTATTATAAATATAAATAATAGTTTTAAAAAACTAAAAAAACACGCTTTTATAGAAAATCCAACTAAAAAAATAGAAAATAAATTTGAATTAAGAATCGTGTAATTGTAATAAAAGCGTGGGGTGCATGGTGTCAATGTGTAGAAGTAATATCTTAATGAAATGAAAAAAAATTTTTTTTTTAAACGCTTTTATTTCAATAATGTTTAGTTTATAAAATTAGCTACAAGTTGTGAAAATTTCAAGTCTCTACGTAAAATAGAACATAGAGAATTATGCGTCTAAAGTCTGAAAATCGTTTTTTTTTTTTAACAACAAATAAACAATGAAAATTAGTTTAAAATATGATTTTCGTGTATTGTCATGGGAAATACACATGTCTGCCAAATTTCATCAATTTTCATTAAAGGGAAGTCATTCAAATTAACGTTACAAGATTTGATCCACCGAAGTGAAAGTAAATAAAAGCGTTTAAAAAGCACCCCACGCTTTTATTACAATTACACGATTCTTAATTCAAATTTATTTTCTATTTTTTTAGTTGATTTTCTATAAAAGCGTGTTTTTTTAGTTTTTGAAAACTATTATTTATTTTTTATTTTTTTTAGTTTGATTTATTTGAAATGATATTTAGGTTTCTTTCTTTCTTTCTTTCTTTCTTTCTTTTTTTTCTTTAAATATTGAATTTTCATCGGTCCTCGATAAGTCTACGAAGTTTGAAAGAATTTTTTTGAAATGAAAGTTATGTTTTTCTTTCTTTTTTCTTTAAATATTGAATTGTCATCGGTCTTCGATAAGTCTACGAAGTTTGAAAGAAATCTGAACGTTTAAAGCTAATCAAAGCGTGTAATTAGGTTTTTCTTTCTTTCTTTCTTTCTTTCTTTGTTAACTTTAAATATTAAATTGTCATCGCTCCTTGATAAGTCTATGAAGTTTGAAAGAAATCTGACCGTTTGAAGTGGGTCAAAATCAAGTCCAAAGAGAAGTTACAAACAAACAGACAAACAAAAAAACGTACAGGTAAAGCTAATATAAAGCGTGTAATAACGCGCCACACTCATAGTTCCTCATTCCCTGTATCGTGGATGCCATGGGATACACACAAAGACAAAAACACACGCAGACCGAGAACAGAAAAGCATTATATTTTCTACCCCGCTGAGAATAGAATTGAAAATTAATTATCAATGATTTGAAGGAACATGACATGAGAAAACCTGTGCCCTGAAAGCACCTCGTAGTTTTTATCCCGGATAAAATAATATGCCAACTAGGAAATAACCAGCTTTGAAAAATAGAATTTGCTTTTAAGAACCTTAGCAGCCATTCAAAATGCAGCCACATCCCATAATAGCATATTATTTTTTATGTGATAAGGATAGCAAAAGAGCTATAGAGAAGAACTGTGATCAGTTAGTAGGTCCTATAGTATTGTTAGTAAGAGGAGTGTGAAAGTTCAAACTGCTAATTTTTACATAGGTTGATTTTTAAATAGGATTTTGACACAGGACTTTTTTATAAGATTTTCACATAGAATTTTTGCGCCGCGCCGTGATGATATTTTTCACACAATGATAGTTTCCCATCCTCGTGATAATTTCACCCGTACCTTTCTCTAGCCCAGACATAGGGCAGCCGACCTGGATAGTGGAGCTAGTGTGACTCAAGTCACAGGAAACAACGATTTAAGATTATGTATTTCTGTTCTGTACTATATTATTTGCACGTTCGAATCATCGACTCAAAGTAAAAATATAGATATATTTTTTATTATAACTCTACGATTAATTATTTGGTACATGGACGCACACATTAACCTGTCTCAAATCCTACTTCCTATAGTAATATATGTTCTTACATTAGTACAAAGTTTGTGAGTGAGTATGGATATTAACTCTTTCATGCAAAAAAAACTGAACAGATTTTCCCAGTTAAAAAAAACTAAGTTAACACTTGTCTTATGTCAATTTAATAGATTTAACATGAATAAAAAGTTCTAATAACTAAATCAAATTTCAAAACAAAGTATCATCATGAAAATTCTCTAACACGATGGAAATAGGGTACATGAAGCAAAATATATTTCCACGATTCCGCAACGTTGGTTGAGAAGAGGACTCTGAGAAGGCCCGGACAGATATATATTTTATCTATACTAATATTATAAAGAAAAATTTGATTGTGTTTGCATTGAATAGGCTCCGAAACTACTGAACCGATTTGAAATATTCTTTCACTGTTTGGAAGCTACACTATCGCCGGGTGACATACGCTATATTATATTTAAAAAAAAATAGGTATCCTTAATAAAACTCCAATAATGTTACCCAAGGTGTTAAAAAAATGAGAAAACCGAAGCAAAGCGGCAAGCGGTTACTCGTGTTACATAATTTTATTATATTGATTATGGGATCTGATGTGCTAATTTGTCTATGCCAACAGGAAACCCAGTGCGAGGTTTGTTTGTGAATGAATATTTATTTAAGCATTTTTAAATGCTTTTTATTTTAATCTTATTCTGTTTGCATGAAAAACATATTGCTTTAGTTTTGATGACAAAGCATTGTTTGATATGCATGACTCAAGTCAATATCAGTATTACACCCAGGATTGGCTACAGTTGACCCCAGGGAGTCCTCAACGATAAACATCACAGTCACAACTGCTTTTGCTTTAACATTGACATTATAAGATAAAACCATGTCTTTAGATTTTGAACTATAATTAAACCTATTGAAATAAAAACGCTGCCGCCTGTGTTTAGACCACACCGCAGTCATGCACAGAATTTACCGCTCCTACATTCAACGTAAATGATAAGCTGTAGAAAGCTCGCGATTTAGACATTCGATAAGGTTCATTGAATTACAAGGAAAAGTGAATAAGTTCGTGAACTGAGTTTCATAAACTTTGTTTCGATGTCTAATCGGATGTCAGAGCATCCTGTGTTTTGTATAATCCTATGTGTATATTCTACAACATTCTGTATAGTGGAATTTTGATGTTGATGATTGTCTTAGTTTCGATTGTAGCTAAGATTTATTTATTAAAAGCGTTTAATTCTTATTTAATAAGAATTTGTCCTGCGTTGTTCTAATTTTACTTATTTTGCGACACGAACTACTGATAATTTTCGTTTCGTATTATTATTTCGTTTTTATATAATACTAGGAAATCGGCATTACTTCGCTTCGGGAAAAACAGCAAAAAAAATATAATAATATAGTCTATGTCACCCGGGGATAGTGTAGCTTCCCAATAGAAAAATAATTTTTCAAATCGGTTCGGTAGTTTCGGAGCCTGTTTAATAATGCGAACAAATAATCAAAACTTCCTCTTTATAATATTAGTATAGATTGTCATATAATATTGTTGCGTATGATAGAAAAATTACCTACATACATATTTTAATCTAACATAAATTAAAACTTTGACGTAAATTAATTTTATGTGATTTTGTAATTTTTAGGTACTGGGGAGAGTTTGAGATAAGGAGAAACGGTTATAAAACACAGACGTCAATAGAAGTTTCTGTTAAAAATAAAAAACGTGTCTATTACATACCATAGCGATATATAAATTTTATAAAATATATTATACTCATTCCTGAATATCATCTTGGCAATAAGGCAATCAAACTCGCAACAAGTTTCAAGACTTTAATAAAAAATCATTCATATTTTAACATTGCAATAAATTAACACAATAAATAATAATATTTATTTAAGTACCAATAAATAATATTTATATTATACTTTGTAAATACTTTACAGGCACTTTATATAGGTAAAATTACAAGGCGTTCAAGAGGTAAATAGGACAAAACACAACCCTCTGGAAAACTTAAAATAATTGTACTATAACCACCCTTTTAATATAAAATACATACAATATTACATAGTAATATCTTACATAACACTAAACAATTAAAGCCAGGTACTGTTCGGAAACGCATTCATACACAAATAACTTAACTACAACCAAATTTATAATGTAAAAATACATAACAATAGTCTTAGGTTTATATTTATACACATAGCAGTCAAAAGAATAGGCGTAAATGACTATAATAATAATAAATACAGGATCACACTTTCATACTATAAATACAAGCACGCGACGAGAAATCTCGGGAACGAGGTCGTTGAACTAGGTTACTGAGGCTTTTGCGCGGAGTACGCCATACTTGCGGGGTCCATTGACCTACCCCATCCCCCTCCATGCCCCCCGCTACTGTACCCCCCTGAATCCCCTCCGTATCCACTCGCCCCGCTGTAATCATGACTCGACGTATGACTCGAAGTATGATGCGGATGAGCCACAACCTCGTAAGTAACATGCTTCTGCTGCGACAGCAACTTCTTCAAACCGATGATGGCGGACAGCACCAACGCGAGTTTTCCAATCAGCAATGCTTTTCCGGCAATCAGTGCAATCGCTCCAATCGCCAACGGCATCAGCGCCATCATCTTCAACATCACCGCAGCTATTAGAGGACCCAAGATCTTCGCTGCTTTTTTCTTCTTTCCTCTGCTTTCGCCTACCTCATTATCTTCTGTGAAGGATGAATACGTGTCCTCGAACGCCCGGCCCATGCTCGAAACTGCATCAACTACATCAGATCCTTTGACTTCCACTTGCAAGGAATGCGTTTCGAAGTAGTTCTTTAACCTGGAAACAGGATCCAAGGCCCTAGGAGCACCTGTTTCGGCGGGAACATCACTCGATCTGACAACTGTGACACCATCTGTCAGGGAAAACGTCTCCTTCTGCCCGATCATCTTGTCAACGAAGGAGAAGAACTTGTACTTGAAACATGACGTGGAATCCTTTTTCAAACACTCACTCAGTCCCTCTAACTCGTTCTCTGAGTGACTCGTATCTTGCGCGGGAAGCGCCAAACAATTCGCAATCACCGTAAAGAGAACTAACCTCCACATCTTTGCGGTTAGACACCGTATCTAGCACTGTGTGGCGTCAAGCACTACCTTACCTTAAATACCCCTCCTCACCCCTCGCAGAAAAAACTAACCGAAATTGTGGAGTGGACTTTCTCAGTCGGGAAGTAAAAGTGAGTGAAGTCCAGGTTTCATAATGCCGTGAAAGCATTGGTCGGAAAGGTCAAGTACAGTTTGTAACAATGAGTTAGTGCATATTATGTAATGTTGGCTTGAGTTCGATAAGTCAGTGTTTGTACTGGCATTTAATATATGTGTTAAAATAAATGCATCAGTTAGAATCATTATAAAACACTATCATAAATAAATGTTTAATTAAGTAATGAAACAACTAACTTGGTGTCCAATATGTGATAATTACGTAAAAAAAAGTAGTAAGCTGTATAGATCTAACAAGGCTTTTTGTTTGAAAATAAAAATGGGTACCTAAATCGCTGAAAATTTACCTCAGAAAAAGGGCAGTCAAGACAATGCAAGTTTGAAAGAATCAACACCTATTTTCTTTGACATTGACCTAAATACGTAAATACTCAGTCTGATAGTATGTCTGGCAAGATAGAATATTGGAAAAAAATTTAGAGTCCTCTCAGGATGAGCCTTTAACCTTCTTCAAAAAAAGGTTTGTAATTTGGTTGTATTATGTTACTTTAACGTTTTTACCTTAGAACTCCGTTCTTTATAAACGGATTTTGATTTTTTTTATTTGAAAGAGACTTCCAGATTATTCTCATATTTATCAAAAGTCAGAAATAATGAGATCCGTGAGGAATTTAAGGAACTCTTTAAATATAAAAGATGTACATAATGTTCGATACATAATGGCGATTATGATCTAGTTAAATCCATGTATAGCGATTATTAAGTGGGCCTTATTCGAACAATTTCTTGAAGTTATTTTTTATAATTTAGTTATATTATACAATGTACCCATCTGGGATCCAATTTGAGTGTAAGCCAACTTCCCCTGCTCAAAATTCTTTCTGAAAAACAAATGAAACAGAAATCAAGAAATAAATATTGTGAACTTTGCTTCTTTTTGCCCGACAACTCACTGGTGGCGAATTTGGCGTCAATCAGTGGAATCAGGTGAAATCAGTCTCGTCTGCTGTTTGTTACCTATTGAGATAATAAATATTTGCGAATAATTTAATGGGTAGCAATCTCAATCTCTCTCATAGTAAAGCAAAAGCAAAGTAACAACCCATAATTGCCCCACTGCTGGGCTCGGGGTCTCCTCTCACAATGTGAGGGATACAGGCCATAGACTACCAAGTTGGCCAAGTGCGAAGACTTCACACACCTTTGAGAACTTTATAGAAAACTCTCCGGTGTGCAGGTTTCTTCAGGATGTTTTTACCAAAGCAAGTGATAATTAAATTGTAAAACGCACATAATATTTGAAAATTAGAGGTGCGTGCCAGGATTCGAACTCAGGCCCCTGCGTTCGGGAGACCAACGTTCTAACTGCTAGGCTATCACTACTCACTATCTCTCTCATACGAGAAACATAAACATAAGAGAATGTGTTTTGTTTCTTTTTATAATAAAAAAAGATATGTTTACATTAGATACATTACTATTACATCCTAATCGATCGAAAAAAAGAACTTACCTATAATGGACAATCCAAAGTAAAAAGCTATATTCCAAAACAATTAATTATTTATCCACATGAAAAAGGAAATCTAGACACATAGATTTCAAATCTATCTAGCTTTCTAAGAATGTTCTAAAAGGGTCAAACTTACTCGCACTAAGGCTAACTTATCTTGCTTTCAATGCGGAATCCACACAGGTTTTACTACTATAATATTGCAGGATATAATTATAAGTAAAAGTTGCATACTTCATAGTAATGTCTCCGGAGTTAGAATCCGGAATAGAGCCGGAATCTTGATGATTTATCGGGAATTTCTGCATGAGAAACTTACGTAGAAACTTGAAAGTTAGTAGGGGAGAGTGTGTATGAAAGAGCCAGTTTTAAAAAGTGTACAAAAAAAGCAACTTTTTGTTTTTAAAGAAAACTACTTTTTTTTAGTAATTACTTTAATAATGAATGTTATCAAATGTAAATAAAAGCGATAACAATGCTAATAACCTGAAATATATCTACTTCAAAAAAAATGGGAAATCGGCTCTTTCATAACACCATGTCAATGAAAGAGCCACGGGGTGTTATGAAAGAGCCGATACCCATTTTATACAAACAAAACAGTTTTTTAAGCAAATGAATTCTATTAATAAACTCCAAAAAATGAAACTGAAATTAATCTTTGAAAATCACAATTCTTGAATAGTCTCAATATAAATCAGTAATAATATCCTTTTTTAGCCGTATTGGGGCGGCTTAGAATACTAATCCCAATCCCACGCCGGATGGGTGTCGTAAGAGGCGACTAAATCCGGCCCGCTGGTAGTAGGACCCCTAGAGGGATTATATTGGTAATATTGATTTTAATTGTTAATTAATACCATTATTACTATTATTATTTCTCCATGGGGTTCGCGTGGATAGCTACCACCCTCGAGCATGAGTCAGCCGCCAAACGACTCGTCGTGTTCCGGCTGGGGGCTTGAGAACCAGTGCCTTCTTTCTCTTTCTTGGCCGGCAACGCATCAGTGATCCCTTCGGTGTTGCTGATGTCTATGGGCAACGATAGCCACTTACCATCAGGTGGATCGTCAGCTCGTTTGCCGGCTATTTCTATAAAAAATATCCTCATAAAAATCAGTCTCAAATAATGTCATTAAACTTTGATACTTATAAAGTAAAAATTAAAAACACTGTTAGCAGAAGAAATTAATCACTCCTTTGTGGTCACAAGACTCATTTGCCACCCTCCACATATCTTGCATTAGTTTGGTACCATTTTTCTATGCTATTTTTTGGTTGTAGGTATTGATGAAGACATGTTTTTCTACTCTGTAATATAAAATAATATTAAATAGGTATAAAAAAATAAGAATGTTGAAATAAAAATTATTGGTGTATTGAAAGAGCCACCATTTGTGTCATGAAAGAGCCAGCTCTTTCAAGGCATTGATCGCTGGCTCTTTCATAACTTTGCGTGATCAAAAATATAATCTTACATTATAGTTTTATCACCAAAACGTAAATTTTTAGTGAATAAGAAAACCATGTATATGCATAACAACACAGCATATCCATTTTATCAATTTTTGTAACACTCTTATTCTTAAAAATATTTATGTAAATGCAAATAAACTTACTTTTCGGCATCCATATCTTTGCTGCAATCCTACGACGCCATTTGTTTTCATAGAACTGTCAAATTTCTGTGGGTGAAAGCTATCCTGTGTTGCTTTATAAAAAGTAAAATGAATCTATGGTAAAATATCGGTAAGTTAGTTAAAATGATATCGGCTCTTTCAAAACCTGGCTCTTTCATACACACTCTCCCCTAAGTAAGAATCAGGAATTTTCAGAGGTTTCTACGTATCTTTGGAGGTTGTTAAGAAGATTTTGTACTAGGTATATTATCAGAGTATGTGACTGTAATTTTGTGGATATTTATCAGTTTATAGATCGCGAAAAGTTGTGCAGACGATATAATAATTTTTCTTAATTTTTTTAGGTTTATGGACATTAAAGATCGATTGAAGAAACAAACAGAGAGAGACAAACAGGAATTTCGTTGATTTTAACCTGGTTTCTATAAATGTCTTCAAATGTAGGTACTTTAAGCAATTAGCAGGAATTAAAAAATGCCATGAGACATAACAATATCAAATTAGCTGAGTGTCTAAAAAAAAGTGTAGAGCAGTGATAGCCTAGTGGTTAGAGCGTTGGTCTCCCGAACGCGGGGGCCCGGGTTCAAATCCTGGCACGCACCTCTAATTTTCAAATATTATGTGCATATTACAAGTTAATTATCACTTGCTTCGGTGAAGGAAAACATCGTGAGGAAACCTGCACACCTGAGAATTCTCCATAATGTTCTCAAAGGTGTGTGAAGTCTACCAATCCGCACTTGGCCAGCGAGGTAGACCATAGTCTACCACAGGCCATAGCCTGTACCCTCACATTGTGAGAGGAGACCCCCGAGCCCAGCAGTGGGACAATTATGGGTTGTTGCTTTGCTTTTTTTTGTTAAAAAAAAGTTATATGGCGTATAACGTGAAGCAATTATCTACAATAAATCAATAAATGTCTGTAACCACAAGTTATATAACACACAGACCTTGACATCGTTACACTGGTATCATAGACTAATTTCAAAAATAAAAGAAATAAGGCCGAGCACTCACAGACGGAAAACGAACAAAACTAAAACAAGAGCAGACGCGCGCTCTACTGACATCGGAACGTGAGAACCTGCTTTTTCACCCGGCGTTGACTGAATTATAGAGCGAGGTTTTAATGTTTTATCGATCTGATGTATAGCCACTCATGTTTACAATGTTAACACATTAATAGTATGTAACTATTTACCAACTGTAGCATTGACATTGTTTCACACATAGTCACATTTTTTCTACCCAACCGCTAGGAAGTAGTATGTATGTTTGTATGCATGTAATATTCTTTATTAGGTACTTCGTATCTTCAAAACAACTTAACGGATTTATATGTATAATTAAGATATCGTTAGATTCGTCTTGATAACCCAAGTGTTTTTAGATAAATGAAATTAAAAAATAACAAATATGGTGACTGTGAGATGCCAAAATGAAGTAACAAAAAATAAAAATAAATAGAAAAATGCAATATGAGTATCAAATTAAAGAGCTCACCATAAGGATTTCAAAAAAGTATATCATGATAGGTTTTTGACAGCAAGTTTTTTTTTAATTTTAAATTTATACCAACCTTTATCGATAAGCAATGTGTATTAATTTACATAATATATTTTGTTATAAAATACTACCTAATATGATAAATGAAAGTGTTTGTGAGAATCACAGACATACATGTATCTAGAGTTTTGTGGTGAGGATGTATAGATGCTTGTTATTCTTTTACGGAAGTCCACCTGATCATTATCTCTCAATCAAGTTTTCAGGTTCCATAGATCATCAAAACAGCTATTACATAATTGCTTATTCTAAATTGGTAAATAAGTGAAATAGCCAAGCTGATTGCTTTAGAGTAAAAGGACCAAAGCCTAAATGACACCAATTAGAACACAGATCAATAAATGAGGTAGATAACCCACCGCCTTGTATTTGACTGAGGAAGAAAAATATCGTGCTGGATTACGTAATTCCTGTATTCACAAGCTACCACGCCCATCCACGTCAAAAACCATGCTGTTTTTGTTTTCTGTCCGGACGTTACTGGCAGAAAACAGCATGGTTTTTGACGTGGATGTGCGTGGTAACTTTTTTTTTATTACTTATAAGTTAATACTTGACTACAATCCCACCTGATGGTAAGTGGCGATGAAGTCGTTGGTGGTAAGACGCATTAACTTAGTAATAGCCTATTCACTCTTGCCTTGAAGACACTTACATTGTAATCGAGCGGAAACACCGACGCGGGCAATTTATTCCAATCCTTCGCTGTACGTACAATAAATGATGAAGCGAAGCGCGTCGTCCGTACAGGGGGGATGTCAACGACGAAGGGATGGATACCCGCCTTGCGTCGGGACGTTCGATGGTGGAAAGGGGATGGCGGAATCAAATCGTATAATTCCTGCGCACACTCTCCAAAATGTATCCTGTAGAACACTGAGAGGCTGGCAACTCTACGCCTGTGCTCGAGGCTCTGAAGATTGGTCTCAACCAATGATATTATAACTAAAGATACGTTATGCCCTTAGAAATCAACCAAAAAATCTGTTCCGATCGAGCTTCAACACACACACGTTTATCTTTTGTTTCATTAAACCGATCACACATTGATAAATTATGTAAAAGGGATGGCACTACTAAAACCATAATAATAGTGAAAAAGACAGCTAGTGTTTGTCGTTCGAGGTCGCTCGCGTCACAGCGCGTCACAAGATCTATGACCAAATGGCACACATTTGCACACTTAGCACACTAACAAATTCAGTACGGAACAGTCAGTAAAAGTTAAAAGAAATATTCGATATTAGTACCAATATTTAACATAACGTTTTATGTACTTACCTATGGTATGTAATCCATCATTTTTATTCAATTTGGAGATATGATTTTTTCGAAATCTCAAAACAACTCGGCATTTTGGTGAAACTATAGACGGCCCAAAGACGGCCTCACTCACGGCAGCTATCAACTGTATGAATTGAAATCGCTATACTTATGCACATTCGACTGGCGTACTTCTAGCGCCGTGTTGGCATGTCTTGTATATAATGTCATTGGTCTCAACCAATTTATGGTCACCAATGAGTCTCTTAGCACGCCTCTCTATTCAATCCAATGCTGACAGGTGGCATTTGGCAGCACCAGCCCAAATGTGACAGCAGTACTCCATACAAGGCCGAACCTGTGCTTTATATAAGGTTAAGAGCTGTTGTGGTGTGAAGTACCGCCGCACCTTTGCTAGGATTCCAAGCTTCCTAGCAGCCACTTTAGCTTTGGATTCAATGAACCGCCCAAAGTTAAGGTTCGAGGATATCTCAATGCCCAATAACTGAAGGCGGTCGGTGTACTCCAGGGATACATTCTGAAGAGTAGGAGTCAAGGTGAACGGACTCCTTTTAGCGGTGAATAGACACGCTTGTGTTTTCGTGGCGTTGAATCCCACTAGGTTTGCATTGCCCCATTCGGAGACAGCCTGCAGTGTAAGATTCATACGCTGCACCATAGCCTCTCTTTCGGACTGTATATGGTCTTTACTGGCCCGACCCTTTGGCAGGTATCTCTCTACAACCGTGCTGTCGTCTGCGTACCCATAGATACCGGGCATGAGCAGATCGTTGATGTGCAGCAGAAATAGTGTTGCAGAGAGAACAGACCCCTGAGGAACTCCGGCATTGAGGAACTTGTAAATACAGGAATTACCTAATCCAGCACGGTATATTTCTTCCTCAGTCAAATACAAGGTGGTCAGTTATCTACTTTATTTATTGATATGTGAGTGAGAATAATACATGGAGTTGGGTTTGGGACTGCCAAACAGAGTGACGCGTGACATTAACGTGTGAAATGTTCGTTCGTTAGCAAGTAAAAGTTCACGTCACGCTCTGTACCCTGTATCTTACGTTTGATTATACTCAGTGCTCTTAATGTGCTCATAGATTAGGGTTCATTCGTAAAAGGTGTGTGAATCGTACGGTTATGGAACCATTTGCACTGACGGTAGCGGAATAAGTTACAAGACAAATGTGCTTTAGGCTTCCCGCCCACGTCCGACTTTTTGTAGGACCGACAATCGGGCCGATTTTTCCTCCGATTCTTATGACCGATTTTGTGGCCGACTGTCGGTGAGTCGGTGAGAACGCATACATTTCCGAACGTTCCATTTTTCACCGATATCGGTCGGAATGCACCGATTTTATTTCTGACCGACTTTTTTGTAGGACGTGTGCGTTGCACCATTGCTATCACTACGTTCTATTTTTCTCTTACAAAAAATCGGTCACCGATTATCGGACGTGGGCGGTAAGCCTTAAGTATAATTTTCAGATAACTGTCAATAAGCCCGATCTAGTTCTAAATAAAAATTATTTAATCACTTGAGAATTTTGTTATTACGTTTTGCACATGAAAGCAAGTGTTCTAAGAACTAGAATAACGTCCAAGAACATCTAACACGGAGGATAGGTAAAGGAGAAATGACTCATAAGCTGTTGGTGACGGATTGAAACTAGACAGTGACAATCCTGCATACCACACATCAACTGTTTACGTAGTTCAAAACCCTGTTGTTACCATGACACCGCCAATTTAACACAGTTTAACGGAGACTTGCACAACAGAGTCCATTTCTTCTGTAGGTACCTCTATATTCCATGTCTGAAAAGAAGGGCTAAAGATGAAGGAAATAAATTGTAGCAAAAACTCACGGTATTTCTGGCTTTCTGCCATTACCACCTTTAAAAAATTCGATTGTCATTACTCACGCGATACAATTTAGGAGAAACTTTTAAGGAATAACATTTCAATGTACTTACTCATACAAATCTCTAGTTTAAGTTGAACTCATCAAGAAGTTTCTATTCGAACCACGTGCGTTCTTGACCGAGAATCTGAATAAAAAAGAAAAGTTAGTGCCACAGTGTCGAATCAGATCCGTACTTTTATTATCTTTGGGCAGTTTGAAGTGTAAGTAAAAGCGATCGATTGATTCGTCATAGTTCAGTAACTTGTGAATGGTCAATTGGTTACTTAGTGTCCCGTATACCTACAGACCAGCCCGGAGAGAAGAGCATATTTTTATTGCGTTTAAAAAAGAGTTTTGGGATATCGAAATAAGGTTGATTCTCTCATTTCACTTCTTTTTAGGATTCCGAAGAAAAATCGGAAATATTATAGTTTCGTCGTATCCGTCCGTCCGTCTGTCCGTCCGTCTGTCTGTCCGTCTGTCCGTTTGTCCGAAGCAAAGCGCCGCCGAGACCCTTAGTGCCAGAAAGCTGTAGTTTTGCATGAATATATGTATGTACATATTTATGAAAACTCCAGAATCTTAGAATAAAGTATTGAAATTTTTTTTCAGGGTATCTCCCCTGCAGATAACGTGAGGTGGAATTTTTTATTCGTCGCATACCCTATAGTGTGGGGTATCGTTGTAAAGTTCTTCCAAAAATATTATGGGTCTTCTAAGACCATTTTTAGGGAAGCGGTTGACAAAGTTTTGATCATCGATTTTCTTCAGTATTCGCTGGTAGCCATGACTTTGTCAGTGTTGCTCTACTGGACTTGTAAGTTAAGACGTACATTAGGAACAAGATGCCTCTCGACCAGGTGGACTGATTCAAAAGGCTCAGGTCCGGTCAAACGGAGCTTGCTAGGGGAGGCCTAGAGTAGCAGTAGCAGTGGGCTCCAAAGGCTGATGGATGGACATTAGGAAAAAGGAAGTATTCTGGATAAGATGGACGAAATTTATTTTTGCCTCGTAAAGCATAAAAACCTAGATTTATTTCATTTTGCATTTCATAACATACGTAAGTCATAAACTGTTTATAGAATAGAATAGGATAAAAACTTGTATTTCAGTAGCGGTTTGTGTCGATCCTAAGTGATCAATGAAGTTAAGTATCTAATAGCATAACATAATAACTTAACGGTCGGTAGTGGAAGGATGTCCGCTAGTGGCAATTTCTTGAACATTTTTGTGCTTACGAACTCTTCAGACACGGCCGGCTAGTAAAACCGTTGGTCCCGGTTGTTATCATATGATAACAGTCGTTAAGCCATGTCGGAAGCCCTCGAGCGGCATGTAACTACTAACACTCGGGTTGGTCCCTCCACCAATCCGCACTGGAGCAGCGTGGTGGAGTATGCTCTAGGCCTCCTCAAGAGAAGAGAACCGTACTCAATAGTGCGCCATTGATGGGTTGAAGCCAAAGAATCACAAAATACGTTTTAAATCTATGTCACAGAAATATTCAGTACCGGCTAGAAACCAAACCTAGCTGCAAAATGGAAGGATAGGCAGGAAGGAAGCTAAAAAATTATTTGTCAATAAGGAATCAGGCAAAAAGACTGTTATAAACTCCAAGTGATAAATGTATATTACGGAACCAAAATGTAATAACATAAAATGTTACGTGCAGCATTTCGGGTAAACGTAAAAACCCTTTCACTTTTCATAGCGGTCACTGACCCGCTGTGGTAGGTGGTACTGGTAATCTGGTGACCACGGGAACCTCGTGTTCATGATATTTGTGGTGCTTTGTTATAGTTTGGGCAGAACTATCTATGATATATGTATATTTATTTACTAGTGGATAACCGGTATGTGCTACTACGTAAAAAATATTTGCATGGAAATTTCGAAAATCGAAAATGTGCATATTGCATTGTTTTAGTGGTCTCGAATGTTCTTCGTAATATTGCCTTTCAAATGAAACCATTTTCGGGCATGTCGGTTGGTTGGTTTCAAAGTCTATAAAGAACATCCGTACGTTTTTTTTTGTTTTTTAAAGGCATGCATGCCATAGTGTGTTATTGTAGTTCAAAACGAAGTAAATATCTTATAATATATTATTATGAACTACAATCGACGTATTATCAAAATGGTTAAATGAATTATCCTAATATACATGAATAATTTTCCATACATTAAAAAAGAAACATTCCGTCCCAGTGCAGCAGTGTATCACAGCCGTTATGTCAAGTTCAATGATATAACTGAAGTAAAAACCGGTTAAAAGGGCAACTGGTTTCTTCTGGTTTCTTAAATGACAGCAAACATAACGATTATGACGAATTATGAATCTGTAGTGTGTAGGTCAAGGATTTTTAAGAAGAATGCAAGATTTTTTTATGGAAATAGCCGATAAACGAGCTGACGATCCACCTAATGGTAAATGGCTATCGTCGCTCATGTACCAGGACATCAGCACACCCAAGGGATCACTGATGCGTTGCCGGCCAAGAAAGAGAAAAGAAAAATAAAGAAAGAACTGGCTTTGCTATAATCGGAACGAGGAAATCGCCCTCGCTTCGCTTCGGGAAAAATAGTAAAAAAATAAATATAATATAGCCTACGTCACCCGGGGATAGTGTAGCTTCCCAACAGTGAAATAATTTTTTAAATCGGTTCGGTAATTTTGGAGCCTATTCAATGCAAACAAACAAATCTTTCCTCTTTATAATATTAGTATAGATTATTTATGTGTTGCCGATAGAAAGGAAGGAATCGGAAGCGGCAAACTTGTGTCGCGAATAGACACGAATTTATCTGTTTAATACTATTTATTTATGTTAAGCTTCAGCCGGGAATCGAACCCGAAGCCCGCTTCGCTAGTCCGTACTTGGCTGTGGAGTCTAGTTTAAATTTTATGTTACTTTGACTCCACATACTTTTACGGCATTAGTCATTGCTTACTTTTTGTAAGTTTAAATAGCCGATTTGGGGTAGCTTGAGAGAATACTAACCCCAATCCCACGCCGGATGGATGTCGTAAGAGGCGACTAAATCCTCGGAGGGATTATATTGGTAGTATTGATTTTAATTATTAATTAATAAAATTATTACTATTATTATTTCTCCAGGGGTTCGCCTGGATAGCTACCACCCTCGAGCATCAGTCAGCCGCCAAACGACTCGTCGCGTTCCGTCTGGTCTTGAGAGCCAGTTCTTTCTTTCTTTTTCTTCTTTCTTTCTTGGCCTGCAACGCATCAGTGATGCCTTTGGTGTTGCTGATGTTCATGGGCGGCGATAGCCACTTACCTTCAAGTAGATCGTCAGCTCGTTGGCCGGCTATTTCCATAAAAAAATGTTATTATACTTTGTCTTTGGCCTTGGACTTAATACATGGCACTTCTTCATCATCATCACGTCCAGTCCATGTAGGACAAAATTAACAACGCAAGTAAGGTTTAAAGCACACAGGCTACAAATCATTTTGGAAAAAAACATAATTCGTTCTGACAACTAAGGTTTGACTTGCAGTTAAAAGTGTTTTTAACAGATGTCAAAAAAGGAAGAGGTATTCAATTCGACTTTTTTTATTTGTTACCTTAACTTTCGACTGGGTAAACCGATTTTGATGATTCTTTTTTTATTCAAAAGCTAATGTTTTTCATGTAGTGTCACTTAAATTTGAGCGTGATCTAACAAGTAGTTTTTGAGTTATCCCTAATTTTGAAGTCGGTTATTTTTGTCAAGAATTATTGATAGATTTTTATTTTTCATGAAATGTATTATAGCATACAAGTAGAATATGATCTGAAAAAGTTATGGTACTTATTATCCTGGAAAACTCGTAGGCAGAGTACTAGTATTTTATTTTACTTATAACAGCAGGTTAGGTAGGTAGGTACCTACTAGTCTAGTAAATTCTGATATTTAGTTAAGCTAAAACTATAATAAAATCTTAATGTTAGTTAATTCCGTTTACTAATTCACTTCGTTGATAGCGATTTCAGCAATTTTGCGATTACAATCGCACAGTCGCAAGTGTGTATCACGCTTACACAAATCTAGGAAACGTTAATGCGTGTGAATGTGAAAACGTTCGTCTGTTTTGTTTGCTGCTCTTTAACTGTCGTTGATGTATTTACACTATAATTATACTTTTCCTTTTTAGGGTTCCGAAGTGAAATCGGAACCCTTATAGTCTCGTCATGTCAGTCCGTCCGTCCGTCTGTCCGTCCGTCTGTCCGAAGCATAGCGCCGAGACCCTTAGTGCTGGAAAGCTGTAATTTCGCATGGATATACATATTTATCAGAACTCTAAAATCGTAGAATAAAATATTGAATTTTTTCAGGGTACCTCCACTACAGGTAACTTGAGGATTTTTTTTTGTCACGTTACCCATAGTGTGGCGTCATCGTTGAAAAGTTCTTTAAAAATATTAAGGGTCTGATAAGATAATTTTTATATTTAGGGGTCTGTTTGCTAAAATATCTGCCTTTAAAGTGCTAACTTGGTTAGAGTCAAGTGTCCTCCCCCCCTGCCAGCTAAACGGTTCCGTTGGAGTTGGACAAGTGAAAAATTTATTACCACAATTTATTAACACAAAAACAGATTATATGATGAAATTACAAGGCAAAACTATCACGGCTATGTTAACTTAAGTAGTTAAGAGTAGTAGTCGATAAACTTACTACTTCGGAACCCTACATTGCGCATTGCCTGAAACGCACTTGCCTGGTTTTAACCTTTGAATAGGCCATTATCTAGAAGGTTCTATAGGTACACATTGGTCAATTTTATTGAAAGAGGTAGATTTCAATTGCAAAACAATTTTGAACGTTTACCCTTAATAATAATCTAAATTTTATCAAAATAATTACCGACTTCAAAGAACTAACATATATTTTATACAAGTATATATACTTTACCTATAATATTTGTTCTCTCAATTCCTCATGGAGCCCCTTTTCAGAACTATGGATATATATGAGGATCAATCTAAAATTTCTGGAAGCACTCATTTCTATTTCTTTTTTTCATCATAGCTAAATATTTTATTCCGTACCTTTGCCACAACTCTTTGTTTGTAAAAGGAAATACTGATGGGTGGTCGATGACAGCTGTTAAAGTATGACAAATAATATATACAACATAATCCCAGTTACAACCACCACTACATGGCCACGTTGCGTCGTTAGACCAAAAGGTAGCAGTTTCTCACCAAGAAAACAATAATAAATCATCAGTAACACAGTTGACACATTAAACCTAATCTTAAGTTACTTAGTTACTAACTACACCTGCACTGCGGCATGTATGTCAGAGTCAGGGTCAACCATCCATGCTGCTGGGAGCTAGTGAAAGTTGAAAGTGAAGGGCAGACAGGATAGTATAAAGTATAAACAATGTTATTAACGTAACGTGAACTTTGCTCTTAATGATAGGTACGTATTATCCGACAAATCGCAGGCTTTTGTTTCGGTCGCACGTTTGTAATGACCTTTATTGGAGTTTATTTTGTTTAGGTTTAAAGGTTGCTTTTATTTTTTATTTTATTTTGTAAATGAAAAAATTGTAATCGACTTTATAAAGATAGACAAGCTGTATTTTTTGCTATTTTTAATGCCATTTTGTATGGATGGATTTTACTTGTATGATTTACTCATTTAATTAGTGTATTTATTAAAGGAAGATTTTAATTGCAACGGGTTCCCACGATAGTAGAGCGTTGTCACGGTTACTGTCTGTATCCATGTAGCTGATGTGATATCGGTATGCACCTGAGGATAGTGTAGCTTCCCAACAGTGAAAGAATTTTTCAAATCGATTCGGTAGTTTCGGAGCCTATTCAATGCAAACAAACAATCAAATCTTTCCTCTTTATAATATTACGAGTAGTATAGATGAAAATTTGGCAGCAGCCACAGCAACTTGAATAAGTTTTCTTAAGTCAAACGTTCGCTTCAACAATACCGTACTTACCGGCTCCAAAGAGTCTACTATTGAAGTTGTATTTAAAATTTATATAACATATATTTTTAAATAGTTCTCTGCGTTATCTACCAGTACCAGATTTTGTCATTATTTTTCGGTTATAAATATGTTTCACTTCCAAAACAAAACATTAAGATATTTAAATTGCCTTTCAATTAAGTGAATCTGAAGATTAAACTTATTCTCCCAACATTGTTCTCCAAAAATAATTGGCTGTAATCGTAATTTCTCTTTGTGAATCATGTTTTCATTTTTAAAATATAGCACTAATTATTCCGCTAGAGTTAGTTTTGGTTGGAGAAATTATTGTAATTATAATCATATGATGTAAAATATGAAAAGAGAATAAACAAAAAAGCCGTGTAATTTGTTTTTCACGTGAGTCTAGCAATCTTATATAAATTATAGTATACCTACAGTACTATAATGAGACTGTATCAATATTATAATAATGATAATATTAATGTGACAAAATAATCACATAAGTTACTCGTAAGTATGCGTTAGGAGTTTGTTAGTTCAAATATTTGTATTCAGTTGAAGCAAAAACTGATTTTGATGCCATTTTGTCCCATTAGAAAGTCTATCTATGGGTTACTAATGTAAAAATCTATACAAAACCATTTTACCATTGTTTGATATTAAAAGGTTTAGTCAAATCTTTAAAAAATCAATTATCAAAAATTGCCATATGATAGTTATTAATTAACTAATGGACCCGACAGACGTGCTGTCAAAATTTAAATTAAGTCAAGAGACACATTTGTGTATAGGCACCTAAGTACACTTTCAACATTACGAGTATTGTAGTTTTGACACAGTCTCTATTCTCGAAACCTAATGACATACACCAACACAACGATTTTTAACTCCATATTTTTAATTATTAACGACACGTCAACACTTTGTATATTCACTTATCATTTTGTTTATTAATTTTTTCCATAAAACACTAAAAAAATTACATTTTCTCTCGTATGTCTATTATTATTATCACATTGAATAACTTTTCCATAATTTATGTATTACATTTAACTGTTTGGCATCTAGGCTTCCAACTTAGTTACTTTAGAACTAGTTTATTTTATTAGTTTTATTAGAACTAGTTTGGTAATCTCCTCAGAATAATTCGCACCCTCAGTGGAAAAAAGCATAAGTCGTGTCACTTTGAATTTTAGTTATTAATACGATTGGAAAGAGGGACAAAAGCTGCATATGCTCAATTTTTTTCATTATCATTAATCTTAACGGTTTTGTACAAGAAATCGTGACGTAAATTCATTTGACTACTTACCTACTGACATTTCAACAGTGTTTTGCTCTCCTATAAAATTGCAATTTTCATTTTATGCCTTTTTTCCACTGAGAGTACGAATTGATAAATCTGTAAAAGTTACGAGTACAGTTTTGTAAATAAACATTAATTTACTTTCATATTATTCATATAACAAAACTTGTAGACCATGAAAGAAACTTGAAAACCCTAATCTTACTCATGTAGTAATCATTTACACAGTTAAGATAAAAATGTGTGCTAGGGTTGTCAAATTTGTATAAAAAAACATGAGAGGTGTCAAGGGACACCCGGATGGAACGAAGTTCCTTTCGATTTAAGTATTGTATTGTTGTACAGAGCCATCTCTGTTAGCGTGATCAGAAAGTTGTACAGCGCCATCTCTGTATCTTTCTGAATCACTTCAAAAAAAGTGTCGTCATTCGTAAGAATCAAAAAGTGTCGTAATTTTCCGTCTAGCCCCCTTTCACAACGCGCGATAAGGAACTTCGTTCCAATAAAATTAAGATATGGATAGTTTTTATAAGAAATCCTGCTGCTTCGGATACTATGTTTTTTCCGGTAGTTCTTGGTTCTTCTTTCAGCTAAAGTTAATTTTAGAGTTTTTAAGCCCCTGATTGGAACACGACGAATCGTTTGGTGGCTTAATGAAGCAAGACGATGGCAATGGTAGCTGACCAGGCCGACTTTACGATTATCCTTTCGTGCCTTAATACTAAGCAGGACAGTCAGTTTCAGTCACATTTTACGACACCCAGGTGTGCTGGCATGAGATTGGAGTCAATATTCTGGGTCACCCCTATAGGAAAAAACTCAAATCGAACCTATAAAGCTTGCCTGCTTGCTCTCTGCTACCATGCTACTAATAGATACACCTAACCTACCCTTTTATATAAATCAGTCGCCAAACAACTCCAGCTGGGGGGGGGGGGGGGCTAGGGGGCCATTTTTTTCTCTGTCTCTTTCTTGGTTGGAAACGCATCGGTGATGCCTTTGGTTTTATTTATGTCCATGGGCGACGATCACCACTTATTACCAGGTGGATCATCAGAAAATAAAAACTCTTGGACATTGATAGGTACACTACAACACCAGAGTGCAAATAATTATCTGTTTCATAAATATCTTCCCCAGCCAGGAACTGAACCCGGGACTTTTCGCTTCACATGTCACTACCAGTCAGATTCATCGAATATTTAAAAAAATCGAACATAAAAAAACCTGAATAATATTATGAAGTTGCGACAGCCCTATTAAAATTAAGTATCTAACAAGCCAACATATCGGTTCCGCATACTGATCATAAGCAAATGTGAAGTTAGTTATGCACTCTTAAGCTTGAAAATACACATACATACGCTTCACAAATTATCTGAGAGTGCTGATACCAGCTAAAGACCTCATAGTACAGCTCATAGTGTGTCACGAGTCGTTATTTTGTAATGAACATTACACTTTTGTGTTAGCGACACGATTAGTGTAGATAGATACGTGTCGTTAGATATGTTTTAAGTTTTTAAGTGAATAGCTGACAAATAAAGCCATCTGATGGTAAATGGTCACCTTTGTGTAGGGACGTCAGAACCACATTACCAGGGAATTATAAATAACGGGGGATATTACTGGGTCTTTGACACTGCAACCGAGACATGGAAAAACTTTTCTCGGTCAATTTTAATAGGAAGAAGATAGGCCAGGCCAGTAAATAACTCCCCTTGCATGACTCATACTCCCCACAATCAGGGGATTTTCAGCCTCTAAACGAAGTCGTGTTCCTTTTGTAATATATTTGGTGCCGCTGTTTCCATGGGTGAGGATAGCCAGTTACCATTGGGCAATGATATTTAAAAAATATAGAAACGTCATGCCCTTACAAATCAACCAAAAAATCTGTTCCGAAAAGAGCTACAACACACACACGTTTATCTTTTGTTTCACTACACCAATCACACTACAATAATACACGAAGGCATTTTAACGTTGTATGTCAAATCTGAAGCACTTCTGATAACAAAAAAACTGCCTATCGTCTTGTATTGACAGAGCGACTACAAGCAGACGAGGTCAATTGATTGCTCTTACGATCTTCATCTTCGGCGCGCTAGTGACATATCTACCTCTTTTTTACTTAATATCATTGCCATCGGGTGGATCGTCAGTGCTTTTGTCGATTTGATAGGCTTGAACTTTAGAAGCCCCTTACGGCTTACGTCCCCCATTCCATTTTTTTAATTTCAGGCAAGTTTAAATTCGTGCGAATCGCCTACTAACCCGTTCCTAACTAGATGTATTATTAGTTCCAAGTGTCATCAAGTTCCCATCCGTTGTAATATCGACTTTTTGTTGCCGGATCTAGTTTACTCGGAGCGTGGTAATCTCTTTGTTCACGACAACGAAGAGGTCACTGTGTTTATGTGTCGTTTAACATGTGTTTGTAAATAGTAAGTGTGAATGAACCTATTGTATCGTGAACCATGGCTTATGAACCCTCAAGGTAAGTGTCTCCACCTTATTCGAACGTTTACGGATGTGTTGCTGAAAAGGAACGAAACAGCATTTTCTAACCTTTTATATTTGCAAGTTGCGAATGAAAGCAGCTCAAAAAAGAGTACTTAAATCTTTAACGGTCATTAATTTTTCTTTGTAATAAGGTAAAAAACTGCATTGGGTAGAATATGATTGGAGCAGCGGGATAGAGTATGCTTTAGGCCTCCTGAAAAGGAGAGACCCGTGCTCAGTAGTCTAAAATCACACTGACTTTTAACCTTATCTAAACTTATCTGCGTGTTATTCCTTCTGCTAAAGCTAGCTGCTGCGGTCTGGTTTGACTCTCCTAAAACGGTTATCTTCGAGTATCGCTGGTAGATTCGAAGAGGTAAGAGGGCCCTACGAAATTACTTGATTTGAAGGAGAACTCTGAACAGGTTTCCTCACGATATTGTCCTTTAGCGGAGCAAGTGATTCAAAATCTTTAATTTTCAAATCAAAATCTTTTATTCATTTTCTTATATTCATATACTTACTAATACACTTAAGCAAGTATTTTTTAATCTACCTAGTAGCTTTTTGGAAGGGTGCTTTTTTCTCCTCCATAACTCCTCGGCACATCTTTTAAAATAACGAAAAGTTACATACCTAATAGGTACCTACTTATGTATGTTTCTAACCTCCGCGGAAATGGATGCTGCGCTAATTTCCAGGCGTCTTTGTCATTAATATATTCATTTATACTATAGTATCCTTTGCCTAATAGCTGAGATTTCGCACAAGCACATAACAGTGAAAATTATCGTGCCAGATTTGAATCCAGGCCCCCACGCGCATAGACCAACTAAGCTATCAATGCTATTTCGAACAACTCACGTCATTTAATAAGAATCAGACGTGCTTCATATGAATCTCATTCGTTCGTTTGACATTACCAAGTTTCTAAGTAAATTGAATACACAGCGATTACCAGCAGATCTCATCGATTCGGTTCGATATCATTTTGAGTAGAAAGCAACTATCTGGTAGCTGAGCGATTTACCTCGAAACACAGATAGCGAGTTAGCGACACGAGCCATGGACATTGGACAATCATAGAGTAGCTACAGAGTATGAATAGAAAAAGTTGGTACCCAGGTGTAAATGATGATGTGTTTTACTTACTCGAATCATTTATTTCCTGTAGGCAACGATATTATAATTTATAATATCTAAAGAGTTTGTTTGGTTGAATGCGCTAATACTGGTTCGAATTGAAAAATTATTTTTGTGTTGGTCCATTTATCGAGGAAGGCTATAATAGGCTATTACGAGTATAAAATTATATATTTTAGTAGTTAGTTTTTTCCAATATCCGCGAGGCACAGGTAGTATATTATAAATTTATAAATATATAAATTTTCATGTTTTTAGGTGTATTGAAAAAATACCTACATAAATAATTAATGTTTTTGATTTGAATTGATTTGTTAATAATATCAGAATAGGTATCAGATTTAAAAAACTGACCATCTCAGTGCCTTATATGTTACTTACATACTATGTACCTACATCTTCACCGTTTTACTATCACCATCATACCATTTACGGTAATAATATAATATAATCGGATATAATTGTATTATACTAGAACCAACGGATATACCAAAGGAGAAGTGGAGATAGTTTTCTAAGAACGCACTAACCGGACTTACAAGGAGCGTCAGCAAATAAAATACCAGGGATGTATAATATTATACTGGTTTAGGATACGGTTAAATAATCTTATCTGGAAAAGAATCTAGATATCTAGGGACATTTCAAAAATGAGATTTAACACACATCACGAGTAGAGGAGGTTTGCTAGAATCCTAGGATGGATCAATAAAAAAGTTCTGAGGGATAGAAGAGTTTCCTAATACGACCTGTAGCCTAGTTGGTAACGACCCTGCCTGCGAAGCGAGGGATCCGGGTTCGATTCCCGGCCGGGGAATGTTATTGTGATGTGTTATGACGTGTCGTCCACGCCACCCACTACACATGTAAAAACTTACTGAGAGAGTATCAGTGTGTAAGCGTTCATTTATTTATTTTACAATTTAAGCATTCAAGCATAATTATAAATTATTCCTCTTAAACCTAATTAGTAAGATGGTTTTGCTAACCGTACAGCATTTTGTTGATCGGCCTTGTAGCAATAGAAACCTCAACCGTTTTAATATACCAGTTACTGACACAGTTAGGAGAATATAGAGGAACAATGTGCATGCATATCCTATAATATTACAAATGAGTTTGTGGGCCTATTTTTAAATAATTACCGTACCTATGGGAATGTTCTTAGACGGCTCACCTGCTCTTTTGTCATAAAAAAATTTGACAAATTAATTATTAATTACCTACTGTGTGACTTATCAATAAATTATTTTATTGTACTGGTGATACTGAATAAACATCTAACTCTGCAGTTTTGTACTTCTGTAGTCAATAATATTATTATTACTTGTCAATTTCCTGTGTTTTGAATTTAATTTTTTTGTTTCAATACTAACGACATCTGGTTTTATAATAAAGAATTTTAACTATGAATTATCTGCCATCTGTTGGTAAGATAGCAAACTATTTGGTCTTAACGCTCACAAAATTCTAGCCAGTAGCGACATCTACACAAGTTCAATTGTACCGCAAAGAAAAGCATGCAGCGTGTGTGTTGTGAAAGAAAAGTTCAAGTAAGTTAAAGTAGATGGCGCTGTTTCACAATTACTTGCAAATGAAACAAACGTGTTTTTTTCATAAATAATTAATGAAAGATAATTCTGAAAATCTTTGTAGATTATTATGAACTCAGATTTTAATTGAATTATATAAAAATTACGATGATAATTATGTATGTATATTAGTATTTTGACGCACTAATTGCCAACGTCCATACCACGTTGAACACACCGGTTCTCGTCCGATCACCGAAGTTAAGCAACGTCGGGCGTGGTCAGTACTTGGATGGGTGACCGCCTGGGAACACCACGTGATGTTGGCTTTTTGTTGTTTTTTAATGAATGAATAAATGAATTTCTTTTACTTTTTAATGAATTTTTGTAATAAAAAATTGCTAATTAATACATAATTATAGGTAATATTTTTTCATACATATTAAGGCAATCATTTTCTAAACGTTTTTGAACTCACAGAGAAAGCAAAGAAGGTGGAAAAACACACGGAAGCAAACTAAGTGCTCTCGAGGTGGCATATCTTTAAAAAATGATCTTGGGAAAGAGTCTAGTGACAATAATTAAACTAGGTTTAAGTAACCGGGTAAGACCCGACCATCAAATTGGCTACCAAATTATTATAATAAAATTATGTATAGACCAAGACTTTTTTTAATGGAAATAGGCGGCAAACGAGCTGACGATCCACCTGATGGGAAGCGGCTATCGTTGCCCATGAACATCAGCAACACCAAAGACATCACCGAAGCGTTGCCGGCCAAGAAAGAGAGAAGAAAAAGAAAGAAAGAACTGGCTCTCAAGCCCCCAGCCGGAACACGAGTCGTTTGGCGGCTGATTCATGCTCGAGGGTGGTAGCTATCCAGGCGAACCCCTGGAGAAATAATAATAGTTATAATGGTAATATCTGTACAACATTTATGTATTCTTTATTACAGTATACAGCATTAGATACTCTAATATTAGGTACCTTTTCTTTTAGTTTCACCTTTCCCGCCTGTTGCCGTTACAAAAAACGGCAAATAATCACGTTTGTTTTAAGGGAGCCCCACTTAAATATTTATTTATTTCTGTGGGCTTAGTGCGAGTTTTACATGACATAACGGGCTCGCTAACGTAAAGGAAAGTCGGCTATGCTATTGGCTACCGATGCATTTCTTTTAAATTCTTTTCACTGCCGCCAAATCGGTAGCCAATAGCATAGCTGACTTTCCTTTACGTTAGCGAGCCCGTTATGTCATGTAAAACTCGCACTAAGCCCACTGTTCTGTTTTTAATATTTGTGGTTATAGCGGCAAAGGTGGCGGCAACAGAATTACATGATCTGTGAAATCAACTATTTATCTATCACTGTTCATGAGATACAGCCTGGTGATAGACAGACAGACGGACAGTGAAGTCTTAGTAATAGGGTCCTATTTAAGCCTTTGGGTAAGGAACCCTAAAAAAGGAACATAAAGTAACATAAAAGTAAAAGACAAAAGACGCTCAACGGCGCTATAATTTATAATTATTAAGTTTTGCTAATTAGAGCTCCAATTAAATGTCGATAAAAGCAAAATTCGTTGAAGGACACTGTCCGTCATTTAACCAATTAATTTTGTATGGACATCATTATCATATTTTAAATAGTTATTTCTATTTAAAACTTATGCGTGTAATAGAAGTTAATTATCTCTACGGAATAGATAATAAATTAGCATTTGCTTCGTTGAACAAAAACGAAGTCAAAATGTTCCAGTTGAGTTTCAGTTTATTCAATCAATATCAATTTTATAGGGACTATACCGGGAGTAAAGTGTAAGTTTGGGATAGAAATAAAAATAAAATTCATAAATTGTTTTTCATTTATTCATAACATTAATTTTATTTACATTAAATAAATAAATTACTAAAACTAGAAGTTTTAATGTTGATATGACATTCGTTTTACACACTGTCTATTGGCTCAGTAACTTGTAGAAAAATTGGTTTTAAAAAAATTACCAAACATTTAAAAATTAAAAATGGTTTACGTTTTCCTAGATACGGTTAATATATGTATAGCTTCTCACAATATTTAAACTCTACAGAAGACAAGCCACCTGACGCGACGGTAAGTTGTAACCGTCGTCTATCAGAATGGATATCAGACACGAAAGATATTACCAATCAAGAAAGAAGAGAAAAAGACAAAAGAAAGTGGGAAAAAAGAAAAAAAAAACAACGCTGCCGGCAAAAAGAAAGCGGGCAAACCGCATTAAGGTCGTAGCTCATCTACACGACACCGCTCCCACCCAACCAAAGTATGAGAATTCAAATATAGACTTAAAATCGTGCTCTGTAGGTGCACTTTACAGTAACAACAAAAATTAGCAGCCCGCGCGCGGGAAGCAAGCTAACCGCAACCTTGCCACTCAATAGTTGCACCTACAGAGCACGATTTAAAGTTTATATTTGAATTCTCATACTTTGGTTGGGTGGGAGCGGTGTCGTTTAGATGGGCTACGACCTTTAAGCTGGCCATACACGATCAAGTGTACTTGTCAAGTTTGCAGTTTGACTTGATGCGGCGTCCAGTTTGCATGATAGCTATTGCCCAGATAGCCATACCGTGGCCATACACCGTCAAGTTTACTGGCCGCGTCAAGTCCGCTGCAAAGACAAGTATACTCGATCGTATATAGCCAGCATTAGGCACTTCTAAAATTTTTACTATTTGGTATACTAATAGTAATAACAATGTTTACTAATTAAGTAATTTTCATTCATAATTATTTTGTACCTGTATTCAATTGTTTTTCTCATTAACTATCCTGTACAAGTAACCTGTAATTGGTAATACCTAACCTATTACCGATACCTGTTCCTGAACTCCAATATCTATTCCTCCTGTTCCTGATATTGAGGCCAACCTCGATACGGTAATGGGGACCGTCGTCGTCTATGATGTCCATGTCCTGCGTAGATCACCTGGTGTTCGTCATGGTCGTCGTGTGAAGCTAGCTTCTTCACACCCACGATCGCTGACAGCATTAAAGCTAGGGCTGATGCTGCTAGGGCCTGGAATTAAAGGAATATAATCAACCTTTATATAAACAGAAAAGATATAACAGGAAGTTTGGATGCCTCGTTGATAGCAGCTAGCTTTTCTGCAGCGCCCTTTTATCGACATACGGCAGCGCGGTCGGTAGTTGGATGGGTGACCGCTAGTGGCAAAAAATTCTTAAGCGCTTTCGTGCTTCCGAGGACACGTAAAGCCGTCAGCCGTATCGTTAAGCAGTTACTACAATAATCTAAAATTTTAACAAAAAAAGAACCGACTTCAAATGAAGTACATGATGCCATTGTCAGATCTCGCTCTTTATGTGGGACCACACGACAAGCACCAGCTTTCGATTAAAAAAAGAATCATCAAAATTGGTTCACCCAGTCCAGAGTACGGAGGTAACAAACAAAAAAAAATACAGTCGAATTAAGAACCTCCTCCTTTTTTTGAAGTCGGTTAATTATTAGAAGTCATTCAATTATTTTAAAATAAAAGTTGCGGTCGATGTCCTAGTAATGAAATGCTTTCAGCTCACACGATTCCAAAAACATCCAACCAAATTCCCTAGTAAGTACTTGGAATTTCGTCGCTATATTATTATAATAAAAACAGATACTCAGAATTCACAGAGAAGTGGTCTGTCTGTCACGGTGTATGGGCATGGCGGTTAATGCTACAATTATTGACTTTTCCCAATTATAACGGTTCTGGATAACTTGTTATACCAACCAATATAATTATGAACAAGTGACGCCATTGCTGTTTTGGTTTAGGAGTAATTAAAAAAAAATTTAAAGTATAAATTAATACTTCTAAAAAATACTACATAATATGTATCAAACAGGTATTCGATCTCTATAATATGTCGATTTTAGTGTTATAATATTATGGTCAGCAATAATTAAATGGTACCTAAGTACGAATACTATTATAATTATTTGAAGTCAGTTATGGTTAAGGAAAAAAATACACCAATATTCCATCTACGCGTTGGTATAATTGAGCGGGTATATAATAACTCAACAATAACCACCAAAATATAAACTATTCACCATCATAATAAGCAGACATAACCCTCCATTGCCGGCCGCTAACCAGCAATATACCAGCTATGATCGCAGTAATCGCTGACCGTATAATGACCTAATGCCTTGACAATGACCACTAAATTCCTCACCTTCATAGTAAGTAGCCCCAGTCCGCCAATGCCGGCCGCTCCAAGACTCTTGGCGAACATCAGGCCGAGCAGTGCCAGAGACCCGGCGCCACCACCCCCTTTACCACGCCCCGTTACTGGAGAAGAAGAAGAAACATTATAATTCATCTAAAAAACCGACTTCAAAATTAGGGTTAACTCAAAAACTCCTCATCAGATTTCACTCAAAAAATGGGACCACATGACATGCATCAGCTTTCGAATATAAAAAGAATCATCAAAATCGATACACCTAATAAAAATTGATGAGGTAATAAATACACATAAAAAATTCCAGTTGAATTGAGAACTTCCTCCTTTTTTGAAGTCGGTTAAAATTTAAACTAGTTTTACAGCTCCGTTCAGCTTCAGATACACCAGATAACATTTATAATGTTTTCCTGAACATAATTTTAAACTGGACTAACTATAGCAACAAATTCCCGCCACCACTGTATGAGTTGCTGTGTTCTATCGAAAAGGTTTTAGTATTTTACGACGTATTTTTAACGAACCCG
This sequence comes from Thymelicus lineola, assembly GCA_963932265.1. Lineage (NCBI taxonomy): Eukaryota > Metazoa > Arthropoda > Insecta > Lepidoptera > Hesperiidae > Thymelicus > Thymelicus lineola. The sequence goes on along the minus strand of OZ010703.1, from coordinate 9,808,407 downwards.
TACTGGCGAATGCCTGGAAAGGATAAAGGTCTCGGCCTTCGGGTTCAAATCCAAAGATATTTTTGTACAGACCGAGAAATGGAAGTGTTTCGACCTGGGTTCATTTCCTGCACACATCTAATAAAATTACGAAATGTGCGTTATAAATGTATGTATGTCTAATGTGAATTATATCGTTGTGTCGGTTAAAGATAAGATACTGAAGAAATTTGTACATCCAAGATGGAATCTTTGGAATTCGAATGGAGTCGGCTAATCTTTACGGCCGCACTCAGTACTTAAATCGCTTCTTGGTATAAAATTTCTATAATAAGCCGCCAAGTATTCGTCAATGTCAAACAATTTATTCATTTAAAAAAAGAGTAAAAGAACACTATTTTTCTCTCTGCTAATACTCGTAAATCCTGTCATGGTTACTATTCTTTCTTCTATAAATCTATGTATAGTTTGTCCATATATTTAATAATGTATATATTTATAAAATGTGTATTTATTAGTGTATGCATAGTTTGTATGTATGTATGTATGTATGTATGTATGTATGTATGTATGTATATATGTATGTATGTATTCATGGTATTTTTAATATGTATCTTATATACTATTTATAAACAAGTGCACGCTAAATTAATTTTATACCACTTTTCCATTCCTAGGTGTGCTGGAAGAGATTTCTTTTAGAAATAAGCATTGCCTATGTACAAAATTACTTTTATGACCTTTTGTAACCACTGTTATACGTGTGCATAAACTGTTAAATAAATAAATAAATAAATAAATAATATTGTGATTCTGAACTAAGGAGCGATTTAAGTAATTGTTAAGTGACTCTGAGTGCGGCCGTTAATCCACTAAGGGGGAGAAAATTAAATACATTTCCATTTCAGTCTCCACCAATATCAGAAAAGTATCCAAAAGACTCAAAAACCATGTTATATTTGGTCTGAAATTTGACAGAGTCCGATAACGAATTTTCGTGTTTTATTATTGTTACCGCATTCAACGCTGAAATAAAATCATAGTTCTTTTCCAGCTTTCATCTTATTGTTTTTTCCGGCAGCTATAATGAAAAAGTTAAGAGCGTTTAAGTTCATCATAGCCGGGTTCCGTTGACAGTTGATATTCCAATAATTACCTATCTACTGATCTGACGAAAATATGAAGTTGCATAATTTATTTGAACATCTATTATTTTATTTGTCTCGATCCTAAGTGATCGACAAAGTTAAGTACCAGCGGGCGCGCTAGGTAGTTGGATGGGTGACCGCTAGTGGCAAAAAATTCTTGAGCGTTTCCGTGCTTCGGAGGGCACGTAAAGCCGTAGGTCCCGATTATTATCATGAGTCAGTCGTTAAGTCATGTCAGAGGCCCTCAGGTGGCATGAAAACTTCCGACTCTTGAGTCGGCCACGGACCTCTCCACCAATCCGCACTGGAGCAGCGTGGTGGATTATGCTCTGGGCCTCCTCAAGCCTCGTGTTCCCCGTGTCACATTACTTAATAATTACTTTACAATTACTTAGCAATGGGACATAAATGGGTTGAAGCCCATATGTTGTATTTGGCTTAGCTTCCTATTTTCTCTGTATTTTGGACATTTCTGCGGTAATGAACATTAGTAACATTGGAAATACAATTAGCTTGCGTCCATAAACTGCAGAGTTAGAAATCAAATTATGTTGTAACGGCGCAAATGGATTTCAGTAAAGCCAGATTGGGTGAGAAAACGGGCGTATTTTTTGATCTGTGCTGTGAGTCGCGTGAAATGAGTCGGTATCTGTGGTCGGTATCATACAAAAGTTCAAATTCATTTGTTTGGAATTTGGAATTTTGCTCAATAAAGTTCTTAAAAGTCCGTTTAGTAGTTTTTGTGTGAAATAGTAAGAAACATCCTCACAAATCACATTTATAATATTAGTAAGAAGAACAGGATTTGTGACAAAATAATCTTTACTTCCAAATATTGGTGTTCACTGAATATTATTTATTATCTATACTAATATTATAAAGAGGAAAGATTTGATTGTTTGTTTGCATTGAATAAGCTGTAAAGGTGTAAAAAATAAAGAAAACCGAAGCAAAGCGAGGGCGGTTACTCGTATTAAATGACTTACGCAACCCTAAAGTCCGAAATTCACCAGCTAAAAGCTTTGTCGAATTTTTTGTTGCGTTAAAAGTAATTCCATTTAGCGTCAACACAAAAGATGGCTTTTTGAGTTTTCGCTAACTTTCATTGACACCTGGACATTATGAAACTCGGTTCACTGAACTTTCTTTGCACAATATAGCAAAATACTTACTTACGTCATTAGTAGACATTATTAAGAAAGAATATAAAATTTACCAAGAACACGATTTTATCAGTAGAGCTGCTAGATTCATTCTACAAAAAGGTATCCTTTTTACCAAAATGTATCTTTTTTTAAAAAAGGCGGACAATTTTTGAGCTGTTTCAAATAAAAAGTGAATAATTTGATTTCGATCCGGAGAATCATCCCAGAGGAAATAAGTTCGCAACAATAAAATGACTAATTTTATTTCGTTCCTGAGAAAATAACGATTCATCCAACTGGGAATAATACGTAACTCGTGAAAATTAAGCAAATGAACCCAAACTCGGATATAACTTTCCGGCTAAATTACTTCACTACCCATTTCACGCTTCTATTAAGTCACTTGTAACCAAATGAAAACTATTTGAATATTGCATTGCCACAAGAGATCTATCAAGTAAAGTTTTATAAGTATCGGTTCAGTATGACTAGCAAAAGTTGTTACAAATAAATAACCGTCTGAGAACAAAATATTTATCTATACTAATCTATACTAATATTATGAAGAGGAAAGATTTATTTATTTATTTATTTATTCATTCCAAAATATTACCACTAACTTTACAGGCATGTCCTAATGCGTTAGTGTATTTCACATAAATTCAGGCAATATTATAATATTAATATGAATTAAAACTAGTACAATCATCATTACAAAATAAAACAAGTCAATATTAGTAAAATCATCATGTCACAGTTAGTAAATCATCAAATATAAATAGGTAAGTCAATAATAGTAAAATTAATCATGTCACAATAAATAATTATATTTGATTGTTTGCATTGAATAGGCTCCGAAACTACCGAACCAATTTGAAAAATTCTTCCACTGTTGAGAAGCTACACTATTCCCGGATTACATAGGCTATATTATTATTATTTTTTACTATTTTTCCCGAAGCGAAGTGAGGGCGATTTCCTAGTAATATTATAAAGAGGAAAGATTTGATTGTTTGCATTGAATAGGCTCCGAAACTACCGAACCGATTTGAAAAATTCTTTCACTGTTGGGAAGCTACACTTTCTCCGGGTGACATAGGCTATATTAATTTTTTTTCCTATTTTTCCTGAAACGAAGCGAGGGCGATTTCCTAGTGTATAATAAATACATAATGTCCTGTCTCGGAATCGAACTCAGGCTCTCGCTCAGCAGACACAGTCATGTAATTTCATCATTTAGATATCATGAGCTACTGCGAAATTAAAATATGGAACTAATACATTGCTTATTTCAATTTCGCACTCGACTCGGTGGAAATGTCAACCGTAGTTCTAATACAGATATTGTTACTAACACAGACATGAGTTACTGAATAATTATCAGCAAATTAATAAAGTGTGTGTGTGTGTGTGTGTGTGTGTGTGTGTGTGTGAATAGGAGTGACGAGTGTGTGAGGGAATAGTGAATAGTCTTTTTTTTTTAATTAAGTTTTATGAAGATTATTATCCCTCGACGAAAAAAGGGGGGAGGATTGACGTGTCTGTGTATCTGTGTGTCTGTGTATCTGTATGTATGTCTATGGTATCGTAGTGTTTTTAGCTATGTTTAGTGTAAATAAATTTGTCGGAGTGTTGGCGATTAGTGTCAGCCCTCATTCCCACTTGGATAAATCTGTCAAACAGACACTATATATGCGAAAAAAAATTGGGTGGGTCCTTATTTTTCTGCGTTTTGTAATTTTAAAGGATGCATTTTTTTTCTCCTAGCACATAACACATCCAACGGACAACCTAGAAACGACACAAGTCCAGACCGAGAACAGAAATTCAAACTCAATATTGAAACTGCTTCGCTGAGAACGGTGCTGCAGATGGCATACCACACAGATGGGTATTAGATTAGATATAATACCCATATGTGTGGTATTAGATTAGATATGATAGATACCCCCAGGGTATCCCTTTAAATGAGCAATTCTTGTTTATAGTATATTCTCGGAGTCTCGGAAACGGCTCCATAGATTTTCATGAAATTTAGTATGCTGGGGCAGTGTCGGGGGCGATAAATCGATCTAGCTAGGATTCATTTTAGAAAATGTCATTTTATCCGTGTTTTCAGGCAATGAAAAACTGCTACAATAGACTCTTCCTGACATCTATTGGCGAGTAGCAACACTAAAGCTACTTCAGTAGATGGCGTTGTTAAGCAATAAAACATGAGAGGTGTCAAGGGACACCCGGATGGAACGAAGTTCCTTTCGATTTAAGTATTGTTTTGTTGTACAGCGCCATCTCTGTAAAACTCTCTGAATCACGCTAGAGGAATCATGAGAGGTGTCAAGGGACACCCGGATGGAACGAAGTTCCTTTCGATTTAAGTATTGTTTTGCTGTACAGCAACATCTCTGTAAAACTTTCTGAATCACGCTAGGGTGATTTAGAAAGTTGTACAGTACAGCGCCATCTCTGTAAAACTCTGTGAATCACTTCAAAAAAAGTGTCGTCATTCGTAAGAATCAAAAAGTGTCGTAATTTTCCGTCTAGCCCCCTTTCACAACGCGCGATAAGGAACTTCGTTCCAATAAACCAAGCAAAGTTCGGTCATCCGGGTACTGAGTGTTTAATCTGTGTGGTCCTTAAAATGTATAACACGCGGGTTGTCACATTAAATTCGTTTTCATTGAAGTTACTCTGTGACTATAAGCAATTGTAATCAGTGACTATAAATAAATGTAATCCGTGGGTCAATAAACTGCTTTCTTAGGTTAAAAAACAAAATCAAACACCTCTATTATTGTTGGAAAGCCGTAGTTTTTGCTGTTTTTTGTGGTTTGTGTTTGACTGTGGTTACGTGAACATTAGCACAGTAAAGAAATATTTGTTATTTGTACCGTGACATTAGTAGTCATTGGTCTTTTATTGTAGCGGACATGGTTAGAACGCGTTAACAGCGGTCAAACCATTTTGTGAAACTAAAATGTGGAAGTTATAAACTAAACCGACGATTCAAGGTTTATTATCATTGGGTTTATTACAGACTAGGAAATCGCCCTCGCTTCGCTTCGGGAAAAATAGTAAAAAAAAAATGAGAGGTGTCAAGGGACACCTGGATGGAACGAAGTTCCTTTCGATTTAAGTATTGTTTTACGCGCTCAGCAGTGTGATTCAGCAATATGAAACGATGTCACCCGGGGATAGTGTAGCTTCCCAACTGTGAAAGAATTTTTCAAATCGATTCAGTAGTTACGGAGCCTATTCTATGCAAACAAACAATCAAATCTTTCCTCTTTATAATATTAGTATAGATATTTAATTCATGGCAGGGGATAGCCAGCAAGTTATACGGATATGGATTCGTTATAATTATATTCATATCACATAAAGGAGTTTATACTAAGTATAAATAAAAAAAATAAATAAAAACTATATACTTTTTTGAAATCCTTATGACCTTGTGAGCTCTTTAATTTAATGCCCATACTGCATTATTCGTTTTATTTTTATATTTTGATACTTCAAGCAATGGAATCTCACAGCCTAGTATTTGTTTTTTAACGTCATCCAAGATCACTTGGGTTATGAAGACAAATTTAACGATATCTTAATTTTATAAATTGGTACAGCGGTTTGGAAGATATCGACGCCCCCGGGGAATAAAATGGTAATCGACGGTTACCGAAAAAACTTTTTTTTCATTTTTGGCATCTACGAGTCAATATACACCTGCTAAATATTATTTAGATTTTTATCTTTGAATTTCATAAAATTAGAGCCATTTTATTTTTATTCCTCGGAAGTCATGTACAAATTATAGCCCATAATAAAGTCGTAATCATATATTACTGAACAACTACTAGTCTATTTAGATCAGTACGTAAGACGCTTAATACCATTTTATTCTTCCCTAAATAAAATCGTTACATTTCAATACGTCAAAGATGAGTATTAACTTTGACCGGAAGAAAATTGTAATAGTTTAATACATTTACAATTAATTCATAAAATTACAATAAAAGTGTATCGTAAGTGATGAAAACTGTCGATAGCATGATAGAGTTTTACGGGAATAAAATTGTTATAATATACACTTACTTGCTACACAATTTCATATAAAACAGTATTATTGTTTTTTGGTGATAATTAAAAAGATATAATTATATTCTTTTATTTTTTTATGGAATGTATTTCCGGAAAAAATAACGCATGTTTTGATGTATAATTCAAAGATACCCAATCATCATTCTGCCTAGGATAAAACAAAACTGTTTTTTTGCTTCTCCTGTAAAATTTACTTTTCTCTATTACCATTTTATTCCCCAGGGACGTCGATATGATGCAATAAAAAATAAGTAGGTATTACACGCATACATACGCAGTTGAGCAAAAAGTAAATACACGGTTTTCTTATGTCAATCTAGGTACTAATACAAAAAAAAGTTCCCTAATCTGGAGTCCAATTTTAGTATAGTATCAAGACATGATCATATCTAAATACACTACAGTTTAATACAGTTTAACTATTGTACAATAGCTAGGTTTTAGATACATTTTTGACATACATTTTGCTTGTAAGTATATTCTTAAATGTCATGTTTTCAGTGTTTGTTCTTCTATTATAAAACTTGTAAAATATTGTAAATTTTGTAATAAATTAATAATCTTATATAAAAGTGCATTGAATTTTTAAATAGTAATCATAAAACAATTGTTATCTATACTATCTTATATCTTTAAACGAGCAATTCTTGTATATATATATATATATAATTGGAATCTCGGAATCGGCTCCAACGATTTTCATGAAATTTAGTATATAGGGGGTTTCGGGGGCAATAAATCGATCTAGCTAGGATTCATTTTTAGAAAATGTCGTTTTATCGGTGTTTTCAGGCAATGATAAACTTCTACAATATACTCTTCCTGATATCTATTGGCAAGTAGCAATACTAAAGCTACTTCAGTAAATGGCATTGTTAAGCAACACTAAACCGAGAAAGCTCGGTCATCCGGGTACTAATATTATAAAGAGGAAAGATTTGATTGTTTGCACTGAATAGGCTCCGTTAAACTACCGAACCGATTTGAAAAATTCTTTCACTGTTGGGAAGCTACACTATCCCCGGGTGACATAAGGTCGTAGCTGACTTATACGACACCGCTCCCATCCAACCGAAGTATGAGAATTCAAATATAAACTTAAAATCGTGCTCTGTAGGTACAACTATTGAGTGGCAAGGTTGCGGTTAGCTTGCTTCCCGCGCGCGGGCTGCTAATTTTTGTTGTTACTGTAAAGTGCACCTACAGAGCACGATTTTAAGTTTATATTTGAATTCTCATACTTCGGTTGGATGGGAGCGGTGTCGTATAAGTCAGCTACGACCTTTAGGCTATATTATATATTTTTTCCGAAGCAAAGCGAGGGTGATTTCCTAGTATTTATGATAAAACGTATAAGGTTGAAATAAATTTATTTTAAACTGTAGTCATTAAAAGGAGCGAATTTATAATTGGCAATGGCAAGTGGGCGGAACTCACGTAACTGTTATAATATTAATATCATAAATTTAAAAATTAACACAAGTTAAAAATAACAGAATACACAGTAAAAGAATAATATAATGACATACTTTAGCATATTTATGTGTGATACAGTATTATTTAGCATTCTGACACTTACGCCCATGAATCACAAATCGAACTTAACCCAAAATAACTGGCGAAATTAATGCTCAATAGCATACAACCTTCAGGATGTACAGAGAACAGTTATATTTGTAGTCATATAGGATTCCTCACAATATTTTATTTCACAAAAGCAAGTGATAACTAAAATTTTTAATACGCACATTACTTATAATGCGCGTGACTTCACTATTTAAATTTAAGACTAATTACACTTTCCCTCAGTCATTAAAAATCAAATCGAAATAACTCACCGGCCTCTTCCTTGTACGTTTCGTCGACCGCTTTCAGTGATTCAGCGAAAAACTGACTTAACTTTTCTTTTTCAATTAAATTGGGTAACTTCACATGTAACTCATGGCCTTGAAGAAACTTCGCCATTTTGTACAATGGAGAATCTCCCATCGATCGCCCCTCATCTTCCAAGCTGTTGGACACTGGTACTCCAACTAATCTCACACCATCCGCCAAATCAAAATCGCCATCTAATAATGACGCTATTGCATTCGTCACTAGTGTTAACAAGATGATTCTCCGATACATTTTGCGTCAGCGTTGATCGAGAAATGGGCAAGAAAGGGAGGTATAAACCTCTTTTATAGATAACACTTTCAAAAAAATGAACACTTCGAATCGAGCGATTCCTTCGTAGTGGAGTAAAAAATGTCGAGCGATTCCACTACGAGATGAGATAAACTTTACGCTCTGTTTCGACTTTATGTCGTTTTAATGCGAATCACGTTATCTCTTAATATGTTATGCGTGACATTGCGACGTGTAATTTACTATAAAATTAGTTATTATTTATTTCCTTAACACTGTTTCAAGTAAAACGACACAAGATGAATAATTTTCGTAAATGTGTCAGTATTAATTGATCATGTAATAATTTTAAAAACAATCACAGTTTTGTGTATAAATTTTATAATTTAGATAGCAGTGGCGTACCTAGGCTGTCAGAACAAGGCAAGCCCAGTTGTGTCGTGCAACCCAGGATATCGGGATCCTTGGCCCGATGATACAGAACACTCCATTCCATACGTATAATATTTACCACAAATAATATAAGTGTTAACAGCTGCAGAGTAATGATAGTAAGGCAATGATAATAAGCTGGGCTTTTCGGCTTGTATGGCTATACCGCCACTGATAGATAGAGAGATAGATAGATAAATAACTCTTTATTGTTTCGCACCAAAGAATGAACAATCATACAAGGAGAACAGTATAAATAAGAAGTACAAAACAATAGGCGGCCTTAGTGCTACGTAACCATATTTTCTTCCAGGCAACCTAATAAGACGGATACATAAGTAATACAATACAATAAAAGAGGATAAATCGCCGTGCATAAATTCAAGAGGAACTATAATAAAAATAATAATACCAATAAATAAAATACAAAAAATATTTGATTATCAATTAAAAAATTATATAATTATCATTGAAAATATATCATTTCACGAAAGTATTTTACATACAGATGTTACTAATTAACGTCTGAATCAGGAAACTGAAGTTAAAACACGCTCAATAATTAATTACATACTTTTAAATTACATACCAACCGGATTGCGTGTCCGAGTCACAATCAGTACTTCAATTATTGGTTCTTCCTGTATTAGCATAGAATGCATATTATTTCTATGAGATTTGATCACGGAGTAGTGGAGATTGATATTGATGTGAACGTTAGGAAGACTGAAATATATCTTGAAGTAAAATAAAAGGAATATTATTGAATAACCAGTACGCTAGAATACTCTATCTTCCACACGTATAAAAAAGCTTTTATTCATAAAGTTAGAAATATTATAAATAATCGTATTAGTTGCAGAATAACCCTCAAGATCACGACATTGAACTGAGCAATAAAACTAGAACAATATAATTGTCGTTAGCATCCCAATGCTGGAAGAGACATAAAATTGACGGCAGTTTTAAAATGGATTTTATTGAAACACATAACGCTGTAGTTTAGGAGATGTACCGAGTGTATTGTTTATTGTTTTACCATTCGATGGTCCACAAGTTTCTTTGTTGGGTTTAGGTAAAAATACAATTGCGTTTTTGGGTTGTAGTGCATTGTTAAGTAATGTACTCTTTTCTTACATTATTATGGCAAGATAACATAAAATGTAAGCGTGATGAATTGTGATGATAGGAAAATATTAAAATGGCGGGTGTACTTTTGAGAGAATAAAAAAAAATTCAAACTATGACGAGAAAATAGTTAATTTCCGAAATTGTATAGCACGTTTTAGTAAAAATAAGGTAAATAGCTAGTAAATTATTTATTGATAGTGGCAATGAGAATGCAGTTAACACAAACTCTATTATTTCTCTCTATAGTCGGTTATATTGTTGGTTGTGAGCGCGGTCGTATATCGTATCTAGTAGCGTTAAATCTTCGTTATAGATAGTGAAATAAGTGTTGAGTGGAGAGCTATGCCGCAAGCTACCAAATTAAATATTTGCTTTTATTAACACAGGTAATGAAAGAGTAGGACGGACGACGGAAAACTTAGAAGGGCTTTTGTTGTTAAAAGATTTTGCATTCTTTGCTGTCATTAATTTGCCATGAAAGTTTTTGCATTGTAAGTGTTTGTTTTAGTACATCCGGTTTTGGTTCATAAAAAATATATACCTTAATATTGTAATTGCTACGGGTACCAATCTTCAATTGGTGAATTTGGTCATGGTAACGGTACACAATTAAAAGACGTCATAATTTCGCATCCTCAGTGAAAAAAAGCAAAAGTCGTCTTACATTGAATTTTAGTTATTTATATGCTCGGAAAGAGGGATAAAAGTTGCATATATGCTCAATTTTTTTCAAATTTTTATCATTAATCTTGACGGTTTTGTGCAAGAAATCGTAATGTAAATTCCTTTGACTACTTACTGATATTTTAGCAGTTTTTTTGCTCCCCTGTAAAATTGCAATTTTCATCTTATGCCTTTTTTCCACTGAAGGTGCGATTTGTACATAATGAAAAACCGGTTAGTGTACATGGAATATATTTCAAAATAGTTCTACATATTGGGGTTAAAATAATTAACAAAAGATCCCATAATAATGATATTAATTTGTTGTAACAGCGAAACCGATTTGAATACGGTTTTCACTGATATATTGTTAAGTTTGGTTAAAAATTATTAGTTAAAAAAGAGTTCCATGTAAACATCGAAATTAATTGATAAATTTTATAAAATAATTTTCATTCTTTTAAAAAAGAAAGAAGATTTTTATCGGAAACTTTAAGAAAGCGCTACTAAGTATTTTTTGACAGAACTTTTCCATCAAATACGTAAGTATTTCGTAAGAATACAACAAGTAAAATAAAGTGCGAGTACATTAACGATTTTGTTAGTAGTGTTGGATTTATAATTATAGTACAAAAAGGAGAACCCCAGTTTCCATAGAAACTCAGGCCTAAGTAGACAAGACTGGAAATTGGCTGTTAATTAGATTATTGCAAAAAGTTCAATTTCTCCAATATTCACGGCTGCCAGCAATGGCCAACTAAGGAAATCCTAGAATGAATCACCTTAATTATAGGTTATGATTATGTCATACTCGTGTCACAGTGATATTTAATATGTATGTTACACTTACGTTGGCGGGTGTCTATTATAATATCTACTACTTCAATGGTTTTCACCCAAAACGAATGTCATAAAAAGGTTGTATAATAAAAGCTATTGCATATTTCAAGAGATTTTATTAGTTATCATTATAATATATTAATATTTCGTGTAGTTGTGCAGGAGGCGTTATATTTCGTTAGTACCTTGCCCAATCAAGATACCATAATATACTCATTGTAAGTATGGCCACAGCAACTTCCTGATCTTCTAAAGATGTATAGGGTACGTTATCCAGTGTTCAGGACTTATTCTGAACCTTTGTCAGTCACAAAACAGGCGATTAAGGAGTCCTTATTCATAAAGTATTGGTTTGCAAGAAATTGTAGCGAAACTGCGAAACACATTCACCAAAACACAAGTACGAAAGCGAATACAATAGAAAATTAAATCACTGTGTACGTGTCGATGAGTTTCAATAGTAAATAGGACTCCAAATACGCTGAAAATATTTGATAGTAAAAATATACAAGAACACGCGTAGAAAGATGAAAGATCGATGACAAATATGACAATACAGTGGTGTTATTTATAAATACTATGGTTACCAAAATGACATTATTAGGGATTACATCATCATTGTTGTCAATCGATTAATCGATGTCAAAATATTAGAAATGTAATTTAATAAAATTAGCGTAACGATTGAATGGTAATTATAATATATTACATAGTTTTGATTTATATGGAATACGAAAATATGTAAAAAATAAATTAATATTATAATTATAATCACTAAATAATACATAAAATATATTATTATGTTCCATCAATCGATCATTATCAATCGATTCAATCGATTATAAAATCGTATGTAATGAGGTAAATATTGTGAAAACTTTTTTGCATTATTTTGTTCATTTGGCAAGAGCAGCTGAAGCTAAGATTTAAATATGTTTATCTTATAAATAAGACGAATTTTTTGGTATATAGTTTACTCTTGTCTAGTCCGATGTTCTAGCACAGATTACATATGGTTCGAGGCCGAAAATTGGGGGTCTCCTTTATAGTTCTAACAACGAGTCTTTCTCCATTGTAACCCATAGGTTTGAACTGTTTATTAAACTCTATACACACCGCGTCATGGAATCTTCTAAGAGAGTCGTATACTTGATTTCAATTGAATATATATAAATATTAGATATTTATCAAAAAATACAATATTTTATTTTCAACCAAACCTATAAGTAGGTAAAACTTGTGACGCCATAAAAGTAAAAAGTCACTTCATCTCTTGGTACACTAGTCTTAGTTTTCCCTGTAGTAAAGTAACAACCTATAATTGTCCCACTGCTGGGCTCGGGGTCTCCTCTCACAATGTGAGGGGTATATGCCATAGTCTACCACGCTGGCCAAGTGCGGATTGGTAGACTTCACTTACCTTTGAGAACATTATGGAGAACTCTCCGATGTGCAGGTTTCCTCACGATGTTCTCCTTCACCGAAGCAAGTGATAATTAAATTGTAATACGCACATAATATTTGAAAATTAGAGGTGCGTACCATGATTTGAACTCGATAGACTGAAGCGTAATTTGGTAGTGGCACACTTTGAAAACATTATCCTCTAAAGAACGGTACCCTCTCGACTTTGAAGCCTATTTTGGATAATCAGCTTCTCTAAAGCAATTTAACCTGTAACTCTATAGTACGTATATTGTATAGGTATTTCACTTGAGTTCTTCTGTTTGTCGCATATGGCATAGATAGGCACAATTTATCTGGCAAATAAATATTTTCCGGTTGGATAGAATTCATTGAGCATTATGCTCACCGAATTTAATAGCATTATGCTCACTGTACCTAATTGTACCGGTATTTCTATTGTGGTCAATAAAGATTAAAGAAATAAATAACTATAGGATGCAGGACCTTTTTGGACCAATTTGTAAGCAGGGTCACTATTAACTGTCAGCATAGTTCTAATCGAAAACTCGATCGTTAAACAAAAACCTTTCCTAAAGAAACTGAGATTCACAGATCAAAACTGTCACTATGATTGATGCGATAATCGATTAAAGCGATCCAATAATCGATGAATCGAGTAAAACACAAGTAAATCTCACTGCGATATTGTTTATAACGACTTGCATTATGATTATATGAGAGTAAGAGTTACACTAATGATCCATATTATTAGACCGGTATGTACAGTCGTCCAAAGATTTATGTATGCAGTTGCAGAGCATGATAACAAAATGATCCATAATCTATCTATATATACAAAATAATATGTATAAAAGGCAAAAGTGACTGCTGATGTATTAACGCACAGGCCAAACCCTTAGGGCTAGAAACAAACTTTCGCACACGTATTCCTCTTATAACGTAGGCATCCACTAAGGAAGGACTTTTCAAAATTCAACCCCCAAGGGGTGAAATAGGGGATAAATATTATAAGCATAATTTCCGCGTGCGAAGCTGCGGGCAACAGCTAGTGTTTGATATATCAGAATGGCAGTCGGGTAAAAATAAAAGTTTAAAAGGAAAAAAGGAATATGAAATACCTTACCAAAACGAATAGGAATTTTAGCTTTGGTACAACAAAAACATCATGTCGGTACCTACCTACTTATTATTAAAAATAATATAAAAAGTCAAAAGCAAGGTAGTAATTTACTCAAAAATACGAAAAAGAATATATCATTCAGTTTTGAAAGCTTCTAAAAAAGCTTAAACCTTTGTCAGATGTTTATCCTATTCATGTAAAGAGACATGATCGTATTTCTTATTTCCCAGGAGCTCAGATTGGTCTCAATCCGCTTTTCCAGGATCCTCGGATCCTTTCCTTCTTAATTAATCCTTTGTTTCCTGAAACACTGCCGTAGGATATGTATTCGTTTATGTCATCTTTAGATAAATCGGTACAGGAAAACAGTTTATATTTCATCATCTTTTTTCCTGTGTTTGTTAATATATTTTCTCGTTTTTGTTTCGTAGGTTTAATGACCTTTTATGAATATTGTTTTGATATTTTTTCCTTGTCATGGTATATACAGAACGGTAATAAAATATAGTAAGTACCTACATAGAAAAGTGTTTTGAATGAGTATATAGTTAGAGAAAATACCTATAAGAATATAAAAAATAATAGACGAACAAATTGCACCCTCAGTGGAAAAAAGCATAATCATCTTACATTGAATTTTAGTTACTAATATGATTGGAAAGAGAGACAAAAGCTGCATAAGCTCAATTTTTTTCAAATTTTTATCATTAATCTTGACGGTTTTGTGCAAGAAATCGTAATGTAAATACCTTTGACTACTTACTGATATTTTAACAGTTTTTTGCTCTCCTGTAAAATTGCAATTTTCATCTTATGCCTTTTTTCTACTGAAGGTGCGAAATACAAGTTTTTCTCAATTTTTTTGATTGATTTATTGTTGAATTTTGATCACTAGCCGAAAATTATTTTACCATAACCCTTTATTTTTAGTCACATTTAAAACCACTTTCTATCAATGCAGTGTGTTTTATTTATGTGGTCAACAAATTACTTACCATCCACTTCCTCTAATAGCAGAATAATTATGGCTATTAGCATAGATATTTAAATGGACAAACACAAGTAACTACACAATACTTCTATTTGTATTTTTATATTAATCGACAACAAACAAGGTAACAAAAATAAAAAATACAACCGAATTAAGTACCTACATCTGTTTTAAAGTTGAATAATTAAATATATAATACATGTCGAGGATTTTGCAAGTGATAAAATAATTTTAGTTATAGTTAGGTATATAGGTATACATATATTACGAGTAGGTACATGAAGTTAAGGCAAAGTAACATTATTAAAGCTTTGAGTGATCTAGTTCCTTGTATTTTCCTAATTCTTTACCTAGCATTGAGCGTTAAGCCGTGAAAACTGTTATTTTGCAATTTTTACTGCCTGTATTAAGAGCTCAATCTTAAGCCTTGAAAGTAAATAAAGTAAGTGCTGCTGTCTTAAAGCCCTTAAGGGTTTTAGGGCTTATTACCTTGAAGTGAATTCCTTTTGTCCCTATCTGTCAAGCCTTTTGTTAACGTAAGATAAAGGGCAGATTAAGATAAATATCATGTTATGTCAGCATAACTAATGCGAATGGGTGATGAATAAATTAGAAAGCAAACTAAAAAACATGATCAGTATATGCGAATATGTTTTTAAAAATAAATAAAAAACGCTTAACACTCATAGCCCCACACTAGGATTCCCTGTGTCATGGCTGCACTAGACAACATACAAGGACAACAGACAAACGGCCAGACGAAGAACAGAAAATCAAACTCATCATTCAAATTTCGGCCTCGCTGGGAATCGAACCCAGGACCCTTGGCACGTCGATCCGGCATGGAAACTTTTGCGCCACACGGGTCGTTATATAATATGATAGTTTTACCAGACATGATGTGGCTTTAATGGCCCACTCCTGAGCAAGGGTCAATCCTCTTGAGAAGGCCTAGAGCATACTCCACCACGCTACTCAATTGCGGATTGGTGGAGGGGTTAGTGGCCAACCTATGTGTCGGAAGTTTTCGTGCTCCCCGAAATGCCTCTGAAACTGCCTTCGACATGGCTTAACGACTGTTATCTTACAATGACAACCGGGAACGACCGCTTTATGTGCCGTTTGAAACACGGAAGTGTTCAAAAATTTTGGAAGTAAAACTTCTTTACGCACGCTTAACTTGGGGAGTAATCTGGTGAATGCGTGACAAGAGCGTGATGGGGCGAGACAAACGGTAGTTAGTTTGCGAGTTTGCTTAGCGTTACGCGAACGGTGATTTCTTGATTATTTCGTAATTTCATTTCGTTCTTGAACAATTTTATAAATTAATAATATTTTGTTCAATACATTAAATATTCTACGTTTAAAGTGAATAATTAAATAAAAATTCTATTGAAAAATATTATTTTTTCAATGAAAACCCATAATAAAGAAGTTTTTACTTCAGTCGTGTGATCTAAAACACATTCGTTTTTTTGGCCATTAGCAGTCATCCATTCAACTACAGACTGCGCCCACTGTTGTTCTACTTTATCTGGATTTGATGTAGGTACATGAAAATATTATAATAATAACCAGTACGGATGTCAGAAAAGCAGCCCTTGAGAAAGTTGGTTGGAAACCCAACGAACATCTCTCTGACAGAGTGACCGACTAAAAAGAGAAGATACGAATGTGGACCGTCGTTAAAATGACTACATACAAATGAAGGATATAACAGGTATAATAACGTTTTATTTGCAAGACGAAGTTTATTCAAATCCTCATAAATTAGCGTTTAGTCAAACTCGCCCACAGAAGGTAGGTAATTAACCCGCGATCACTCGCGCGGTTTTTTGCCCCGTGAGCACTCGCGGGGTGCTGTGGGCACCCCACATAAACAAAGTTGATTTTCAAAAATGTGATTGCTGTAAGTGCAATAAAAAAATATCATATAATAGTGCGTTACATCCAGCATATAAATAAAATACGCGACCTTGAATATAAATTGTTTATTCAGTTATATGAAACAATATGAAAATCAACTTTTTAATGCATATTATTGAGACCATTCCTCAAAAAACCTAAATAAAAATAACTTTACAATTTTTAACAAAATTTATTTTATTGGTAATCAAAAATATAAAGTTCAAATAACAAACCAAAATAAATATTTCTTATTTTTCATACGAAAAAGTGCAAATAAACTTAATGTGTTTTTGGTACATTAATTGCTTACAAAAATTGCAGTGGCTCATATTCTTTATATTTTTTGACCGAGGTCAAGCTATGCATCGCTGTTTTTTTGTCGGGGACACCACTTCAGAGCTTGGCCCTGCACCTTTTGAGTGCTTTAGGTAATGATGGTTGAGTGGATCTTTTTTCAATGTGAGCTTGAACCTACTCTAACTCATGGATTACGAAATTCACTCATTTTCCTCTTCGTTTGTGATTGCGCAACGTTCTAGTTATGAATAATAAAACCATTGATACCAGAAGTATCCAAAATATGAAAAAAACCCTCAAAGGCTCTTTTCCCTCAGATTCTTGTAATGATGAACATCCTATTCTGGAATTGAATAGTGCTGATCATCTCGTACATGATCTTCGATGCTAGCATCGCTTTCGACTGTAACTTTGTCTTCATTTCCTGACAAAACTTCTTCTAACATAAACGACAATCTTGTCTGTTCAGATTCCCAACTCATCTGATAAGAAATACAATTAAAAACATTGAAATATATGCACAAAATATTGATTGTATAATATTCATATTTACTGTATTTTTTAACCCTAAGTAAGTTAACTGATACGAATTTTCACTATTATTTATGCTGGGGTAAATATGTAATCAACTAGATGCTTGAAATATAAAAATTATCCGAAAAAACGTACCTTGTTGATATAGTGAACCTTGTAAAAAGTATAGCGCGAGCACTCGCGGGGTGCCGTGAGCACCCCACGCAAACTTTAAGACGTCCTCACGTAACAAATTTTGACATTGCACCACCCCTCTCACCTCTTATCGCTGCATTTAGACGCCATTTGAAGCTACTCAGACGTGTATGTCCATAAATAAAGAAAAAACCATAGTTTTTAACGTTTTTAAATCACTGGGGTGCTGACAGCACCCCGCGCGAGTGATCGCGGGTTAAGGTTAGGAGAAGTGGAACACAGTACTATGGTAATAGTATGATAATATTATAATGAATTATAATGACCTTCGTGGCTGCTTATGTTTTATTAGTAAGCATTTAAACAACCCTCTTTACGCTTCGGAAATACTGTTTTCATTTTATTTACAATCTCTATACAAAATATAAAACGTTTCTATACTAAATATAAAATTGCCAAGACAATGCGTTATGTAGGGTTCTGTAGTTATAAGTTAATCAAGTAGTACTTAATAAAATAAACTACTTAACCTAACCAAACCGTGGTAGTTTTCATTTTTAAATTCAGTAGGTATGCTACTGCCACGATTTTTTCCAGAATAACCATTTAACTGATTCTACACCGTACTGGGGCGGCGTAGAATACTAACCCCAATCCCACGCCGGATGGATGTCGTAAGAGGCGACTAAATCCAGCCGGCTGGTGGTAGGGCCCCTCGAGGGATTATACTGGTATTATTGATTTGAATTGTAAATTAATACCATTATTACTATTATTATTTTTCCATGGGGTTCGCCTGGATAGCTACCACCCTTGAGCATGACTCAGCCGCCAAACGACTCGTCGTGTTCGGACTGGGGGCTTGAGAGCCAGTTTTCTCTTTCTTTTTCTTCTCTCTTTCTTGGCTGGCAACGCATCAGTGATGCATTTGGTGTTGCTGATGTCCGTGGGCGACGATAGCCACTTACAATCAGGTGGATCGTCGGCCGGCTATTTCCATAAAAAAACTGAAAGAGTGGCGGACACTTCAATAACCAAAATTATCTCATTACTATTCGCAAACGGATTTCTAAATCTAAAATTAGATTTTAGCTAACCTACATTGTATTTTTAAAATATCGTCCAACGACACCCCGAATTATGGGATGGGTGAAAAAAAATCTTTCCCTACTTTACGTGAAGGGGAGATTTTCATTCACATTTTTTGACTGTGGTATGAGCCAAGTCCAAGAATGCTTATACCTTACCCTAAGTATGACCTATCAGGTCGCGTTGTAATAGATGCATTGCAGCATTTATCGAACTTCATGCAGTCTGTTTATCACTGTCAATGTGACAGGTTTATAGACGGTCATCCTTACAGCGCTACCAACGATAGATGCTTAGCCGTAAAACCGTGATCACTGGATTTATAGTAACACAGCATTGATAAATAAATACACTTTAATGCTTATGATTTTAAACGGTATATCATCAGTATTTTTCTATAAAATGTCTTATTTTTATCTGCTACAACAATATTTGCTATTTTAAAGTACATAAAGTTTAAAAAAACAGTCCAATTATAGTAAATTAATATAAATTTATGTTTAAAGTATTCACGGTAACATATAAACACCTACGATATTATTCTTTTGTTGAAATCGATCACAATAAATAAAATATAATTAATTTAAGCGCTATAAGTCTTTTTAAGGAAATAGCAAAAAAGTTAGTCGACATCACAGGAGACCGAAGAGCTGGCAGCTACCTTGGCCAAAGAATTAGTCTAGCGATTCAAAGGGGGAACGCTGCCAGTATCTTCGGAACCTTGCCTAAAGGGACTCCTTTTAATAATATATTTTAGTTCTTATATTATAATTTTTTTTTAAGGTTTTTAGTTTTAGTTTCATTGTTAGTTAAATTAAATAATATTATTGTAAAATGTATAATTTAGTCATAGATGGTATATGATTATTAATTTAAAATGTTAAAACTAGTGACCACAAACGCCATTTTGAGCTTACGTCATTGTTCACGTATTGTTTGTTTTACGTATTGAATATCGGTTAGTGACGTCACGTGACGTTTTTGGTGAGACAGATAACGATTTTTATTTATCAATTTTTGTTTTTGAATTGAAGATTTTTTTTCGGGGTTCTAAATAAAATTGCACTCCTAAAATTAGTCAACAACCCTATTATTTTCTCAAAGCAGACAACTTGGATTTAAGCCCATTAGGCCATAAGTAAAATGTAAACAAATAAACACCCTGTGTTGTCATTTGCATTTTATTTTAACTCAAGAATGAATAGCCTTTTGCTAAGATAATGCGATTACCATTTACCACATAACATTACATACTCCACTTGCCTTCTTACGGGATAGCATTCATCAAATGGGATGAGATGGCGTAGTAATTAAGTTATGAGTGACAAAAAATGTAATTCTGTCGAGTGCAGGGATATTTCAGATGAGTACCTAACACTAAAAAGTAGGTAGGTATCTATTGCAATTTAAATAATTCATAATGTCATGACCATTCAATCGTAAATAATTTTACATTCAAATTAACTTGTGTAATGTACACCTGTATATAATTAAAATGTCCGTGGGATACTAACATTTATAGAGCTTATTTTTACTCTAGCTCTTATCTGTTAGCTGAAATACTTTATTTAATCGCCAAAACCATAATTAAAATATTTTATTACCTTTGTTTATATTTTATTTCATTCTTTAAATTTAAATTTATATGAATCTAGTGGATGGAAAATTGAAAATGTGCCTAATGCATCGTTTTAGTGGTGTCAAACCATCTTCGCATTATTACCTTTCAAATGAAACCATTTTAGAT
The DNA here is from genome assembly GCA_963932265.1 of Thymelicus lineola. Taxonomy (NCBI): domain Eukaryota; kingdom Metazoa; phylum Arthropoda; class Insecta; order Lepidoptera; family Hesperiidae; genus Thymelicus; species Thymelicus lineola. Next base: position 9,787,595 of record OZ010703.1, on the reverse strand, counting down.
GATTTCTAAGTCAAAGTCAAGAATTAAAGAACATCGGTACAAATATTTTTTACGTAAATAGATTTATGTATAATATAATATTAACAAAAATGTATGTTTAGGTGACAAAAAAAGTATTTCAGTTATCAGCCAACAGCTAGTGTAAATATATAAGTACTATTTTTACTATGTGAAATTGAGAGCCAAGCCGGGAAGAACTGTCATCTAAATGGGTGCAAAGTCCTGAAATAAACCTGAAATTTAATCATAAGAACATACTACAACAAAATGTATTTAAGACACAATTTCTCATTTTTCTGCTGCAACAATATTTCTATTTGAAAGCATACTTTCTTAAATGGACATGTCATTCAATTACATTCTTGAACTATGCTCATGGAGGAATCAAGGGCTTAATATTTTAGATGTTTCAAACATACTTCCCTTGAAATCTTTGGGACTGGATAGCGTTGTGTTATTCTAATTAAGTTTTAATTAAAATCTAACTAACTCACATTGTAAACATTTTCTTGAAAGCTAACTTTCGATTTATACAAAAAGATCAAATAGTATTCTACTGATATCCGTTCAATGAGTCCGATCGAACTATCGTTAAATAGAAGAAATAAATGAAGCAATTTGTAACTACTTTCTATCGCACTTTCACTTAGACGGTCTCGATAAACCTATGCCTGTCTCGTTCTTTTGTACGAAAAAAATGATCTTTTTTTGCTATTATAGAAGTAATAACTCGTTAGACACACTATTATACAACGTCCGGTTACAGTAAGTTACAGGTGGGTTTTCAGGTCAGGAGGCATTGTATTGAATTTTTAGTCATTGCGCGGTATGTTTTGTTATTCATAAGTTTTATGTTATTTTGAATTACTTATTTTTATGAAGCCTTAGTAGTAGATTTATAAATTACGTCACCTAAATAGTGCCTTTTATAACCGAATCCTAAAAGGGAGGAGGTTTTAAATTTGGTTGTATTATTAAAATTATTTATTACCTCGGAACTCAGTCAAGTATCAACCACTTTGGAAGTTTCGTTTTTATATGAAAGGGTAATCAAATTGGTCCCATGCTTATCATAATTCACTTGATGGATCTCGTCCAATATTATAGGTATATACGACAATTTTGATATACCTAAGCACTTTTTTGAAGACTTAAAAGTCTTCATTCTTTGATGTCGGTTTTTGATAAAATTTTGATTATAAACCACTTAAGCATCTGACAAGATATGTCAAGTTTAATATTCCAGTTTGTTATTAGATTTATTTTAACTTTAGGTATATTTACTTAATCATTGCCGGGTTGAGGCAATAGAGAGCAAGGGAGAATCATTGGCTGTAAATTTGGATTTGGCAAAGGCCTTTGATAGTTTGTCGGCGTTGTGGCACAAGGCATTACTGTCTAAGCTGCCTTCCTACGGAATACCCGGGAAATTGTACAAATGGATTGCCAGTTTTTTATTAGAGTGGAGCATCAAGGTCGTTATTGATGGAACATGCTCGGACACGAAGCCCATAAATGCTGGCTTCTCACAAGGCTCTGTGCTTTCACCTACACTGTTTATCAATTATATCAATGATAATTATGCTTGATATCGGGGATATTGCTATGTTGATGACAGTACGGGTGGTGGTTATAAAGGCCGAGCAAAGCTTTCTCGGATGCAGATTGAGGCGAAGAGGATAAAACTTGTGTCTGAAGTCGAGACATCTCTGGAGCGGGTCTCGGAATGGGTCAGACTAAATTTGGTCCATTTCAACCCCGAAAACTTGGCGTTCTTCCACAGTTCGGTTCTCGCGTAGTTTTCTAGCCCGCACGTGTAAACTGTGGAATGAACTTCCTACATCGGTGTTCTCTCAGATAATATACCACCGTTTATAAACAAGTAATAGATATACCACCGTTTTTTAACATTGTTGCAGTGCCTATGTCGGATTAAATGTTTCTTTCTTTTCTTTCTTTCCCTCCAAATTATGACATAAGATCGTTCCAGCAGCGGGTCTATTGCTTTTTCTCGAGGCCGGCAACGCAGTGGTGATAGATGCCCCTGGTGATACTTATGTCCATGGGCAGCGGTGATCACTTACCATCAGTTGACTCGTCTGTTCTTTTGCTTGCTCAAGGCATAAAAAAACTTAGTATAACTTGGAAAGAAATTAAAATGAAAATAACCATTCTAAATTGTTTTTCCCAACACTTTTCGAAAAGTAGATAAGTATACGCTACCTACGCTATCTATGGCTTCAACAAATCTCTACCGTGTGTGGTCAGAGAAGATTTTCCTACACTCAGTTACAGGCAGCACTTAGTTACCTACTTCTTTATGGATGTATATAAAACTCATGTCAAAGCATAGATTGTCTTTAAAAGAGAACTTAAAGTCATTATGACTACTGACATTGAGATTCCAAGTCGGGAATGTGTCACGCCACTGTCTCACTTATAAACCTGTAAGAACTAGTAAATAAAGTCACTGACGTTCGTGAATCACAAACTGGACTCACTGAAAATCAGCGCCGTAGCTACCACTACGGCATTATGCTGAGTGAGCTCAATTTTCTGGGCCACTGGACACATGCGAAAGTTACAGATGTCATTATAATTATTTTTATTTTCTTTATTTTTTGTGTCTATGTGTAAAACGTTTTCTCGTTCTTCTTTCTTTCTTTCTTGGACATGAAACAAGTAAAATCGATTACATTTACACGTTTCTGAATTCATCTTACACTAACAAATGTATCTAATTCCCCAGATATTATACCAACCGAAGCAAGATGGCTTCTGCTAAGATTGTTCAACGAAGATTAATAGCTTGTTAACAGAAGTCACGCTTCGCGGGTTTTATAACAATAACGCAATTGTTACTTGTCATGTCATGATGTTTTAGAACTAATTAAGATTTAAATTTAGCTTTCACAGTGATTACCACAACCCATATTTGTCCCACTGTTAGACTGGAGTTTATTTACTCTCACAATGCTAATCTCAAACCGTCATGCTAAGTGTTCTTTATGTAAATAGGCCAACGATTAGGAGGAGGAACCTGTTAGTACCAAAGTTAAAAGAAAGCAATAAAGATAACAATATAATTATAAATATTATGATTTTATATTGTTTTGGTCTTCAATTCATCTTCTTTTGGGTAAATAATAGTTGGGAGTATTCATTATGATGTTATACTTAAAAAAAGCAAACGTTGTTGCAGGAGAAAAATAAGATTGTGTTTTAAATTTATTTTAGAATTTTGTATATTTTTGAACAAATTACAGGATTTAACTACAGTGGACCCCCGGTAATCCGGCCCCTGTCTAATCCGGCACCCCCTGTAATCCGACATGGTCTATTATTTCATTTTTGAATTTTTTTTGACAATCTTCGCTAATGCATGATTGAATAAACTTGTACGCACCACCACTATAATTGTGCTCGCGTAGGGTATTGTTTTGATTCTAATTGCTTGTATGATTGATGTATGAAGTATGATTTGTACTTCAGAGTACATATATATAACATATAGAATCTTATGATTGGATCTGTAATTTGTCGGATTACAAGGTACTCTTTCGTAAAAAATTCCGGATTATAGGGGGTTTTAGGCAGTACTCTATAATCCGACAAATTCGATAGTCCGACACTACCCTGCAAAATGTTTGTCGGATTACCGGGGGTCCACTGTATATCGAAATTATCATTGGCTCCATTTTTAGATTTATAGTTTTGGCGGGATATAATAACATATACTCGTATATTATCTTATTGATCGCTTTATAGCTACTACTGGTTATTTGTAACAAAAATAGGTTTAAAGTAAGGACAGATTTATTTGACGACGGAGCCACAACGGAAGCAACCTTGTTTAGCCACCATTTAACTAAACTACTATAATAAAACCGGGTAAGAGCAGGAACATACATGTAAATTATCCTGCAAATAAAACCACTAATTGCTTTAGAGCTACAAAACTTTTCGTTTTACCAAACATTAATTTACTTAATAGTAAGTTCCCATTCAAGAGTAAATTGTTACACCAAATTTCATGTAGTTTGAGTCATCATTATAATTCGGCAAAATTAAGAACATGTAAAATGTTTCATTGTGCTCTTTAAACATTGTCTTTTTAACTTTTAACTGACTTAAAAAAGGCAGAGGTTCTCAATTCAACTGCTTTTTTTTTGTTTGTTACCTCAGAACTTTCGACTGGATGAACTGATTTTGATGTTTCTTTTTTAATCGAAAGCTGGTGCTTGTCTTGTACTCCCAGTTAAATTTGAGTGAGATCTGACGAGAAGTTTTTGAGTTTATCCCTAATTTTGATGTCAGTTATTTTTTTGTCAAGAATTATACTTTTAGTTAGACACACATATTCATTCACTACCGCTCTGCCCGCGACTTTGCACACGTTTACCGAGATAATTGCATCCTATATCCTATTACAGATCATGGTCTATCATCATCATCATCATCATGGACACAGGTGGAAAAATTCATGGGAAGCAGTGAAAGATTGCAGGTTCCTTCGTGAACAAAAAAAATATACTCGAGTTCAGTCAAAATCGATAAAAGTATCGATTGCTATTCAGTATATAATTCGCATTACTACCGCTTAATTGACCGGAACGAATGGCATTCATTCAACTAAATACTTACTGAACGATTAATTTGAGCGTTCAAATTGTAAGTATAACGTGTAAGGAAGTATAACAGTAAAATAACTTTCACAGCGACACAGTCGGCGAAAGAATTGCATTATACGAGTAAACTGTTTTAGGTACCTTTCTATATTTTGTTGTTTATTCATAAGTACTAATGATAATTCGTGGAAAAGTATGTATGTTACTTTTGAAGGGTGTAAATCAGTTAAAGTTCTTATGATTCATGATGATACTAATTCAAATCAAATTTCTTAACATTTACCTAAATGCCTGTCAAATTCCGAGGTGTGACATATCCAAACAGGGCAGTTTGTTTATATGTATAATTAGTTACAGAACTCGAAACTATTTTATATATTAATTTAAAACACTTTGCCGTATGAGGGTACTTCATTCCAAAGAAAAAAAATATTGAGTTCTATATTATCTGTTTTAAAATTTTTCATATTTTTTTCTATAATAATATTACCTTAATGTATGTATGCCGGTTGATGAAACTCATTAAAGTACTACTAAAATGCATTTTGACTGATTAATAAATTGTTTGAATGTCTTTCACGCCGCGCTGGTTCAATGACGTCGTTCAGTGAAAAGTCTAGGACGTTTACTGAAAGGCTAATTTTCAAGTTGGCCTGCGACATTTATAAATAGACAAAGACAAGAATTTTCTCCTATGCTTGTCGGCAGATTTTCTTGTTTTGTTTTGTAACTTTTGACGAGCCTTAATCGATGATATTTTTTCCGAGTTCCCACGCGAATAGAAATTTTGAAGCGTTACATAATTATGTTTAAATTGAAAAGCCTTTTACCTTTGTGTTACTTTTACGTTACTTCTATGTTACCTTTTCTATATGGTAAAATAAAGTTTTACGTTTTATGAGGCCAATTAGACGAATCTACCTTTATGCTCTTGTCGTTACCAAAGTTGTTATAATCACCATCAGACGATATATCGACACCCGCTACGATACTATACGATACTACGCTACGATAATATTGGCTTTACAATTAATATTAAAATTCAAGAATATAACTTACTTCCATTATAAGTAGGCTACCATTTATCACTTAGACGGTTGTAACTAACTAGATACTGCTTACTACTGCGGCTTGGGTTGTAACTAATGCTATCTCAGCTTCTAACAGTATTTTTTGAGATATATACGTTTCAAACTATAGTATTTACCCCTATAGAATAGATGCACATATTAATTTTTCAGCAAACCTAATACTTTTTTCGTAAAAAACATTCAAATACTTAACTTTTACTTTTTTGCTTATTCTGAAAAAGACGGAAGTCAAGTTACAACCTTTTCCGATGCGGGTGTCGATATGTATTTGTAGTTCCAATGCCTCACTGAACACGACTCACGGCATTTTTTCCATATAAGCGGTTTTTATCTAATATACACAGCCGTCTAAAAATTTGAATTGGCAAAAATGATGTAAACAAAGGTAACTGTAAATTAAAAAATCCGGCGACACTTTTATCTTTTTCACCAAAAAGGAGCTGGTGACACTGAAACGCCTGCTCAAATCTTCATAAATTGTATCTAAGAACAATTTCAATCACGTTAGCTTTCAAACAAAAAAACACATCACAATCGCTCCATTACTTTAGGAGATACGATGCCTCAAACAGACACACATAGAACATACACAGAAACGAAAGAACAAAAAAGGTTAAAAAGTTAAAAAGTTGAAATCATCCTAACTACTAAAAGGATTTTTGAAATATCTAAGCCAAATCACCGTGCTACGAGTCGTCCACTAAATCTAAATGGTAAACATGTCATATTTTCGTTGTACACACATCGCATGGACAAACACGGCCAGAGATGGCACTAATTAACGAGAGCTCCAGAGCGTTGCAAATACCAAAGATTAAGCACTTTGCAGAAAGGTAAAAATCTAAATTTATTAATTCTAATCAGAAAAATTTAATCAAATGATGCAATCCGTAGTCGAACGAAGGTGACCGACATAGCTCAGAATCTTTCTAGGTAAATTAGGCTGTTCAAGTGTCAATAAGCCGGCTTTATTTTCATATGGAAATAGCCGGCAAACGAGCTGACAATCCACCTGATGGCAAGTGGCTATCGTCGCCCATGGACATCAGCAACATCAAAGACATCACTGAAAGAGAACGAAAGAATTATTCACAGGAATGCCCCCATTATTCCATTTTATTAAATAAATAGACAAACGCTAGCTACACACTCATACCCCCGCACTTCCCTGTGTCGCGGGTGGCATGGACGACACAAATAACAATATTACTAACACCAATGTATTTATCTAGAAATATTTATCTATCACATAAACGTCTGCCCCAGCCGGGAATCGAACCTCACAGTTCGCAGACAAGGTGACCAACTAGACTACAGTGACTCACACCATGTCATTGTACCTCAATGTCGCGTCTGTACGTCATTAATCTGTGTGCCAGGAAATTGATTTCCATGTACATAGATTGTTGCATGCGACGCGCGTTCCGGCTTCGATACACAATCTTCCTGATTTGAATTTTGTGTCGTTCCGTTTCAAATTGTTTTATCAGTCTATGGTCAGATGAACTGGTATTTCTTCTTGATTGGAGTACCTACGTTTGAATAAAGACTAGTATATTTACAAGCACTATTTATCAAATTAAAATTAAACAACAAAGATAACTATTAGTGCAGACTCAACTTGTCATGAAAATGCTTAGTTTTATTCACAGACTCACACACATTATACACCTAAAATCATAGATTAAAATCAAGAATATGGACAATACAGTTCACAACCAATCCATACCAACAAAGGCTATATTATGGATATGACAAATTTTAATGACCCCTTCTATCCCAATTATTGGAAGTCACCGGGCACTTATACCGAGAAGTTTCTTTGCGATGGTAACATAGCGTGATGGAAGGATATCTTTAACCAATTTCATAAAAGGAGGAGGTATTCAATTCGACTGTATTTTTTATGTTTGTTACCTCAGAACTTTCGACTGGGTGAACCGATTTTGATGATTTTTTTTAATCGAAAGCTGGTGTTTGTCATGTGGTTCCTCTTTTTGAGCGAGATTTCACGAGTAGCTTTTAAGTTATACATAATATTGAAGTCGGTTATTTTTTGTCAAGAATTATCTTGTTCACCCTGGATAGCAGTCATTCAACATTTTTCTTAGGGTCTCAGTGTTGTAACTGGTACAAAGCCCAGTGACCGTTACAGAAGAGACTTGGGGCCATAGCCTTTTTTTTATGCCTTGAGCAGGCAAACGAGCAGACGAGTCACTTGATGGTAAGTAATCATCGCTGCCCATGGACATTAGTAACACCGGGGGCGTCACCAATGCGTTGCCGGCCACGAAGAAAACAATAGACCCGCTTCTTGAAGGACCCCATGTCATAGTTTGGAGGGAACACTCATGCAGGAAGTTCGTTCCACAGTTTACACGTGCGAGGTAGAAAACTACGCGAGAACCGAACTGTGGACGAACACCAGGTATCCAGGTGGTGTTGATGAAACCTGGTACACCGTGATGTGCGGTGATGAAAAGTCTTGTTCGTTGTCCACTAGATCAATAAAAGAATCCACGGCTAGCATGGACAGGGGAGATTTGCCTGGACTCGAAAAAATGAGTCCCACTTTTTGAGCGCTTTACCTATAGGTATCTACTGCTACTCTAGCTAACTCCGATATTATCGCTCAACATTTTTCTGGCAAACATTTTCTGGATAGGGAACCTTAATCGTCTAGCGGTATGAAATGTAGTGTACAACTTATTCTTATATCTACCAAATATATTATACACAAAAAAATATTACTCGGAGGAGTGCGACCACAAACTGTGTGACACGAGATTTTTGTATAATAGATTGTTAAAATCAATTATTTACCGTAAATCATAGTATATTAATATACATATATACCTATAGTAGTGCCTCGTGGTTTCACCCACGTTAATTTTGGAAAAACTAACTACTAAAATATTCGAGTAGGTATGATGTTATAACCTATAGCCTTCCTCGATAAATGGACTATCAAATACAAAAATATTTTTTCAATTCGAAGCAGTAGTTCCTGAGATTAGCGCGTTCAACCAAACAAACTCTTCAGCTTTATAATATTAGTATAGATTAATATCTCCACCAATACGCACTGGAGCAGCGTGGTGGAGTATGCTCTAGGCCTCCTCAAGAGGAGAGACCCGTGCCCAGTAGTGGGGCCATTAATGGATTGAAGCCATATATTAATGAATTGGCATATAAATGGCATCATATTCTCTTTTCTCTTTTACATTAATCTGGTTATTCAGTTACCCCATTTCCAACATTGGGAGAAATTTATTCGTGGAGCGAACACGCTAAGAAATTAATCCGTTTATTAGCGTTCTAAATCATTCATTGGTATTTGAATTACATTTGAATTTCAAATCTGTTACAATACATTACATTTTTTTGAAAAGGAGATCAACGTTTGTAATCTCATGTAGCCCGTGTATGTGATATAAAAATATCTTTATTTATACAATATAAACTTTTCCAGTAACCTAAATTGAAGAGTAAAAATGATTTATTTTTCATCTGTGAAGTTGACTTATGAATAGAAAGAATTTTAAAATGAGCCCGTTATATATAATCTACCTCAAATATTCACTTAACTGAAAGACAATTGTAAGCCACCGATGTGTCATGTGACCGCTGCCTGGCTGGCAATAAGAGTTGATAATACGAATTTGCAATGCAACCCAGTTTACGCCGTAGAATGCCTGGAATTAAGAGCTCATGATATTGATAATAATTGTGGTTAGAAGGCCAGTATGCCGGTCGGATAATCATCCGTTTAGGAATCCTGCATCCCTTTACTATAGGATGAATCCCAGATCGTGATTATTCGAATCCTATATTTGCCATGGCGCACATAAGTATATACGCCACAAAAGAAGACTGATCCGTTTTAGGAACTTCCCTTATCTATTGCATTAATTTTAATGTTTTTTTTTGTATTATTGCGGTACTCACAATAATAATAAAAAATATCGATACACGTAAATGCTCATCGAAAAAAAAACAAAAAGAAATTAACAAAAAATACACTTTTTTTTTCAAAATAATTTAAAAAAATTAAAAAAGAAATCAAAAATTCTAAAAAAGATAAAAAATTATAAAAAAAACAATATTAAAAAAATTTTCGAAAAGAAATAAAAAAAACTTCTATGGCATGAAAAAAAACTATATAAACACAAACAATGGGCGTGACGTTTTGCGTTGCCGTCGTTTTTGTGTCACCGTCCGGCCGTGTACAAAATCTTAAAGGAGATCCCCAATTTTCGGCCTCGAACCATATGTAATCTGTGCTAGAACATCGGACTAGACAAGAGTAAACTTTATAATAAAAAATTCGTCTTATTTATAAGATAAACATATTTAAATCTTAGCTTCAGCTGCTCTTGCCAAATGAACAAAATAATGCAAAAAAGTTTTCACAGTATTTACCTCATTACATACGATTTTATAATCGATTGAATCGATTGATAATTATCGATTGATGGAACATAATAATATATTTTATGTATTATTTAGTGATTATAATTATAATATTAATTTATTTTTTACATATTTTTGTATTCCATATAAATCAAAACAATGTAATATATTATAATTACCATTCAATCGTTACGGTAATTTTATTAAATTACATTTCGAATATTTTGACATCGATTAATCGATTGACAACAATGATGATGTAATCCCTAATAATGTCATTTTGGTAACCATAGTATTTATAAATAACACCACTGTATTGTCATATTTGTCATCGATCTTTCATCTTTCTACGCGTGTTCTTGTATATTTTTACTATCAAATATTTTCAGCGTATTTGGAGTCCTATTTACTATTGAAACTCATCGACACGTACACAGTGATTTTAATTTTCTATTGTATTCGCTTTCGTACTTGTGTTTTGGTGAATGTGTTTCGCAGTTTCGCTACAATTTCTTGCAAACCAATACTATATGAATATGGACTCCTTAATCGCCTGTTTTGTGACTGACAAAGGTTCAGAATAAGTCCTGGACACTGGATAACGTACCCTATACATCTTTAGAAGATCAGGAAGTTGCTGTGGCCATACTTACAATGAGCATATTATGGTATCTTGATTGGGCAAGGTACTAACGAAATATAACGCCTCCTGCACAACTACCTACACGAAATATTATTATATTATAATGATAACTAATAAAATGTCTTGAAATATGCAATAGCTTTTATTATACAACCTTTTTATGACATTCGTTTTGGGTAAAAACCATTGAAGTAGTAGATATTATAATAGACACCCGCCAACGTAAGTGTAACATACATATTAAATAGCACTGTGACACGAGTATGACATAATCATAACCTATAATTAAGGTGATTCATTCTAGGATTTCCTTAGTTGGCCATTGCTGGCAGCCGTGAAAATTGGAGAAATTGAACTTTTTGCAATAATCTAATTAACAGCCAATTTCCAGTCTTGTCTACTTAGGCCTGAGTTTCTATGGAAACTGGGGTTCTCCTTTCACTCTCATAATTTTTTTCCATTTATTTCATAACGCGCCTAAAGTGAACAATTAGTGAAAAAGGGATTTTATTGTTCTACAGACGGGCTAATGAGCAATTTAAGTAACCGTTAGCGACTCTGAGTTGGGACGTAAGACTTTTGTTCAGTCTTACCACAGAAAACCACACAATAGTTTGTTTTGATTTATTCTGAAAACAATTTATTCTTACACAACATTTGATTTCCTCTAGGCAACGTTATTCAAATGTTTCTGACACTTCTTTCTGCTCTTTTCTTTGATTTTTCCTTCGAAGGTTTTACCGCAAAGAGCTTTTGATGTCAGAACTTCTGACTCAGAAACATTGTCTTTGTAATTTTTCGCTTATAGGAGTTTTAGAATTATTAATGAGTTTTATAGCAAAAATACAGTTTACTCAACAAAATGATTGTTAAGCTGTTCCTTTGAATTTTTTGAAACGGCGGAACACGAATATATTTTGACGTGAAAAAGTATTCGCTCCACAGACATAATTAGGTATATCAAGAATATACATTACTGTAATTCATTCGCTGGCAACTTTCTTGTGTTAAAAATGTTGAAAGGTTTCAATTAATAACTTCCGGACTAATTATGAGATAATAACGGTTGAGTTACTAATGGATAGAACATGTCTATACTTGTCGTCCAGCATTTGATTTATCTACGCTGTTGTGTAAATTATTTATCAGTGCAACATGAAAACGCGTTTAACTAGGACATGATTTAGTCATTTCAAAGAGCTTTAGGAGCACTGCTAGGACCTAAAGTGAAACATTAAAAGTACTAGCCGGAATATTAAGTATTTTTTGGTATGAAATTAACATTTGCAAAAAAAATTCTCATAAAGAATCCTTAATATGTGCGGAATTGCATAAAACGCAAATCAGAGTAAATCTCACTTCAAAACGAAATTAAAAAGTTCAGTATCAAGGAAATAAGCGCTGAAAATCTACATGCAATAAGCTCATGTGTGATTCATCTTGTCTAAAACCTTACTTTTATATATTAAAATTGTGTCAAAGGGATTAATTAAAGTATCTAAGTTATTAATAATTTAAGACAAGTTTTATTATTTAACTTGCTGTGTTTGTAAAGTTAGCCAGTATTTAAGTACAAAAGGTCAGAGGTCAAATCTTGCAAGCTGAAATAGGACTAATTCCTATCAGAGTTGAAATTTCACAAATTGATTTCGATGTCACTACGTTTTTATGACAATAGTGACCTGATACTACGTTCAGGTTTGGCTTGAGGCGAGGCAACTCTTCAGCGGCCAACAGCACTAACAACAAACATAAAAAAAACTATTATTTATTTAATCTTAACAGGTGTATATCCAGCGTGTGTTTATGCGAAATTTTTGCATATTATCTTAATTTTTTTATGGTTAAAGTGGAAAATCAACTTTATATATGAACTAAATGTGCCTAATGCATTGTTTTAACTCAAACCACCTTCGGATTATTGCCTTTCAAATGAAACCATTTTGAGGCATATCGGTTGGATGGTTTCAGAGTCTATAAAGGACATCAGTACAAACATTTTTTGTGTTTTATATGTCTTATGTAGATTGATGACAATAAAATATCTAATATATAAAATTCTCGTGTCACAGTTTTCGTTGCCATACTCCTCCGAAACGGCTTGACCGATTTTGATGAAATTTTTTGTGCTTATCCGGTATCTATGAGAATCGGCCAACATCTATTTTTCATCCCCCTAAATGTTAGGGGTAGTCCACCCCTAATTTTTTTTATTCACCCCTTAATTTATTTATATGGCAAAACAACGTTTGCCGGGTCAGCTAGTAAAATATAAGAATGCATTGTCTGTCAGCTAAGCATTGGGTCAAACGCACACTCTATGAGCGGGATTATATTATGCAGTACCTAATACATATAAATATTGTAACATATTATATTGCATAATAATATACAAATCTATACTAATATTATAAAGCTGAAGAGTTTGTTTGGTTGAACGCGCTAATCTCAGGAACTACTGGTTCGAATTGAAACATTATTTTTGTGTTTGATAGTCCATTTACCGAGGAAGGCTATAGGCTATATAACATCATATATATATTTTAGTAGTTAGTTTTTTCCATAAATTAACGCGTGTGAAACCGAGGGGCACAGCTAGTATCCTATATAATTAACACACTTCTAGTAGAACCTTTGATATTGGAATGCAGATTAGCAAAACCCTTAAAGGGCTCGTTAGATTCGCTTTGATTAGCTCTGTTATTTAATTTGTGGTTGAGGATCTGATAATTTTTCTAATTCAATACACTTGCCTTTTCTGATAGAATATAACACTTTTTGTTATGTTTCCCGCTTTTGCAGCTAAGTTCTACAACACTTCAATAGATAGCCTGTAAAATAATACTTTGAATACATGCATAAGTAGGAAGTTCAGTTTTTTAATAAATTATTTTCCACTTTTTCAAGTTTGAAGGCCGTTCGACTTTTTATTTAAAAGTTTTTATTTTACACAATAATAAGCAATTAAATTGGGTCAAAATAGTTCTACATTTTAATTTTAAATATCACCGTAAAATTTTGTCGATTTAACTCTTTAAACTTTTTAAAATTATTACAGCAAAATACATAATAACTGTCTTAATTACTCGTATCAGCAAAAACCCAATTACATACACTGTAATAAACTAATCTATGAATAATATATTAATCTATACTAATATTATAAAGAGGAAAGATTTGATGGTTTGCATTGAATAGGCTCCGAAACTACCTAACCGATTTGAAAAATTCTTTCACTGTTTGGAAGCTACACTATCCCCGGGTGACATAGGCTATATTAAATCCATATTTTATTTACTATTTTACCCAAAGCGAAGCAAGGGCGATATCCTAGTTAATAATAAACTAGTTATAAATTAGTTCAATTAATATTCCGTTAGCTAATTCAATCTTACCTTTCGGACTAGCTACGCCAATGTCGACAAGCCATTTTAACCAACTGTATGAAAGTAAAACATCATTTCACCAGTTATTAAAAGCATTAAATGAATCCGCTGGACCCGTAATGCGAAACGGAGTTTTTACTAATAAATATTCGCTATCGTTCCTCAAGATTGCACCTTAAACTATCTGCTAACGGAAAACAATCGAACGGACACGCGATACAGAAAGAAAAGTGTTGGATTATACAAGGCGCGCCGCACTAGCCTGCGCTTGTTCCGGAATCTAAAAATTTAATAAAAAGTAGTACGAACAAAAAAAATCAAAAACCTGACTACAATAAAAACATGATATACCTTTTTGAAATTCTTGTGATCAGCTCTTTAATTTCACTATTCATGTTGCAATAAGTATTCGGTTTATTTTTATTTGTAGATACTTAAAACAATAGCATCTCACAGCCACCTTAATGGTTTTTTTTTCTACAGGGTCTAGGCTACAGGGTCATCAAATGTGTTTTGGTGTATTCTTAGGTATAAACGTTTTTATAACCGATCAATGAGCACCCACCTGATGCTAAGACCATCATCATGGACGTCAGAAGACCAAAGGTTACCGTTGCAAGCCAAAAAGAAAGCGGGATTATTGTTTCTATTACATTGCTACCGAAAAACGTAGAAAAGCATTAATTGGTACGTTTGGATTTATATTCATTTACGGAACGAACAGATTAAACGGGAAGTCTATTTGATTAAACGCATACTGCAGTCAGTCGTCCGCGATTTATTTAAATAATCCAGCTATTTGTTTATTCCAGTATTATTTAATTTCACTTTCTGGCCTTTATTTTCGTAACGTAATCCGGTCTTTGAGTATACTAGTGAAAAATATTCCTCCCTATGACAATTTATAACTTTTAAAACCTCAACGTATAGACAAACTGCAGCACACAATATACATAGATAAAACACCGCATACACACGAAGGCGATGAAAAAATTAATACACATACGGACGCTCAGGGGTATTGCAGCGTGACGATGGATAAAAATCATCTACGGAGGAAAGCAGGACTCATTGACGAACAAACCACCGATGAAGGTGGTTCGTAGGGCTTTGACCCACAAATGGATTGGTGACATCGTGTGACAGTGTTGGTGGACTGTGTTCGAAATGACCACGTTTATCTACTTGGTCGCCTTGACGGCGTTGAGTCAAGTGAGCGCGAGGGTGGTAGACTTGAACTGCAGTGATAATGTCACGTGTATAAACAATATGGCAAGGGAGCTGGTGAAGAGTGTGCGACAGCAGAAGACAGTGAGGTTGTTTGACCTGTTCACGCTAGAGCCGCTGGAGAACAAACAAGCGAGAGGGAACTTGGATCCACTGACGAGAATGATGAAGAGCTACGCGATTAGCTTTGACTGGAACGACTTTACGTTCAGATTCTCCAATCCTGATGACGAGAAGCAGACGTTGGATCTGGAACTGTTTGAAAGCAGATCAACTAAAGGTATGTGGGTTTGAGAATCTAATTAGGCTTTTGGATAACAGACGGATAGACTGGGAATACATTTAACAAGAACTCACATTAAATAAATAAAGATACTGTTTAATACACCAAATAATTTACCACTACAATAAATAACAGTAAAAAGTTTTATTTAGAATATACTTAAAACTATTGTACTCGTATAATTTTGTATATTAAAATAGTCTTCTAAAATCTCATAACAGAAGATAATGCACATAACAGAAACAAGCGAAAACATAATGATAATTAGTTTTAACGCTAAATATTATAGAAATTAAAATATACGTTAATTACATTAACAGTGTGTTATTTGCTTCCAAAGATTGATATTGAAATTAACAGTACGATGTAATAATGAAAGATCTGACCCATTCCTAAACTATATTGATATAGTAAAATATTGAATATGATGATAACCATGAACTTGAGTTATGAGATTCAAATACCAAAGTCACTCTCATCAATTTTATCTTTATTTAACGAACCCATATTAATTTCCATCGTCTATCATTCATTCAACCTTATAAATTATAAGGAGATGATAAGTGAAAAAGCTCTCGAAGAAAATGGAGAAAAAGTGACTAAAAATGTCTAAAGATGACCTACTTTTAATAGTAAAAGAGGTAAATGTGGTCTACATTCAAGGTTTCTGTAACTAAATCCCTTAAAATGATTGTAGATAAAGTAAACCAATTAGAAAAATTATACCAATGAAAGAATAGTGCAATGAATAATAAATGGTATGCAGAAAACTCGATGTAAAAGAAATCTCTCACAGTTGTCTTCATTAAAGAAAACTAAATCTACATCATTATAAAAATACTTGGGGTATCCAGTCTGTTAGCGATAACAAGTAAAGATTTATACGAGTAATCTTAAACGATGTCTGAAGACAGATAATTAAAATGCTATGCACTGTTGACCATAGTTTCTACGCAATTCTTGATCGTGATACTCTCATTGTGAATTTTGCAGTACGGTTTCATCTTGTTGATTGTAAGTGATATTGTTTAGAAGTGGGTTTGTTTACTGTTTCTTTAAAAATGCTTCTCTGACACCCCTTATGTTGTAGATTTTGCTTGGCTGTTATTTGCAATCATATGACCCGTTTTGAAGGGGCTGTAAAGTAAAATATGTTACAAAACTTTCGGCAGTACAAATGTTATTTTATTGATTGTATGAATACATATTTTTTGATTTGTACTCGCGTCTGTAAATTAAGGGTTGTTTTAGATCCATATTAATTGTGTGTATTTTACATAATTTTGTTAGTGCAACAGCAAATTCATAATAGAATGAATTAATACTATTAATGGTAAATTAAAAATCACCAATATATACGGTGTTATGATAGGTGCCAAAAGTGCACCTGGTTACTACATATCGTACGACTAATGAGATTATCGTTAATATCAATCTTCCTGCGGCGTCCTTTATGTAACAAAACTTATAGCAGTCCTAACTTCCACGGTCCGAATAATCACTGGAGCTTTTAAACGACTACATTGCCGTGCTAATCGCAAACTGTAAAAAAAAGATATACCTTTTCAAAATCCTTATGAAGAGCTCTTTAAATACCCATATTGCATTATTCCATTTATTTTTATTTTTTTATACTTCAAACAACGGGAACTCACAGCAACCATATTTGTTTTTTTTCTAATTTCACTTATTTAAGAACACCTGGGCTGTCGAGACACATCTAACGATATCACAATTATATAAATCGACCCAGCGGTTTAAATGATAACTGTGAGGTAATAAAAAATGTTACTTGCATGCATATATATAAGATACGCGCGTAAAACAAACCTTCCTGGTAGTCTCGGGTAAAAATCATTAAGTCATATATAAACAATATTATATCAATTAAGCGTAGTCTGGCTAGCTTCCACCTGTTGCTTGGTCAGCCGCTCGGGTCTCGACTGGGGACTTAAGAGCCAGTTCTTTCTTTCTGTTTCTTTTCCCTTACCCGGTTGACAACGCATCAGTGATGCTTTTGGTGTTACTGATGTGTGACGATAACCACTTATCATCCATAAAAAAATAAACAAATCCTCATCTCATCAGAAGAGAAGGCCTACGGGTATTAGGTCTACCCTTTTGACCTAGTTTTGGGTTAATAAATAATAATAAAATTTTATTATTATTCGCTGTTCGTAGTGCGAGTTTTATGTCAGGTTTTAGTTTTTAAACTTTATCCTTTAAAATTGTTTGGCTAACTTTAACTATATCAAAAATTCATTTTGAACACATACGGTAAAATCTGCATACATTCAAACAATAAATGATACAAATAGCTTCCTAACCATACCACAGACCAAAACAGGGTTATTCGACGATCCCGAAATAAATGGCTTGAAGCTTATAATATTGATATGGCTAAGGACAATATTGATCTAACCCTCTGTCTTGAATTTTCCTTGCATAATCTAGGAACCACTGTTTGTATGCAACCCACACTTGGCCAGTATGAGTACCTGACCTATAATAAGTACCTGATATGTTATTGTAGAATCTAGATCATGGTCAACCAGTGTGCTAAATCATGAAAATCCGTTTAGTAGTTTTTGCATGAAAGAGTAATTAAGATCCATAGATCATCACAAACTTTCACATTCATAATATCAGTGCAATTATAGTAATGAGCAAAGGAATGATATAAAGTAGTTTAATACATGAACGCAAAGTAGTTTATTATATGAACACCGCGCTTGAAATACATTCGTTATTTCATTTTAACAACATACACATTACATATAAAATAAAGGTTACTAGTTGTGCTTTGTTGAACTCTATCCGGAGTTGTATTTCTTGTACATTGTTGTGCAATTTAATCCTATTGTAACCGTCCGCCTAGCGCTTCTCAAAGTTATGGACGCTTCTCAAAGTTACTTCGGGAAGTTGTTTGAAACACTTCCATGGGCGTATTCAAGCCACTAGATAAGTCTTTATGCAAATAAAGAGCAAGTTGAAATTGCTACAGTTACTGTTAGTTTTTCTGAGAAATTGCAGTTCTATTCAGATAGTCTCTTCTGTTATTTGTTACAAATAATCATTTCTCCTTTACCTCTATACTTCATACTTTCTCATCAGTGTTTCGCAAGTTTTCGTGATTGATGTGCAATGTAAAGGCTCAGACAGAGTAAGTGTGAAATTGTATCCGTTTTTAGAATCTATTTACATGGATTGTCAGTATGACCCCGTGATACATGACAGCTAGGCGGAAATGTGTGAATATAGCTGAACAACCCGAGCTGAAAAATTTAGCAAAGAACGTAGAAAAACACTCTGGAAAACTTAAGGATTAGTAGAAGATCGTAGAAATCAATCATGAGCAAGATGTCGATACAGAAAAAGTGACTTTAAGTAGTCAAGAGTGATAGGATTGAACAGCACAGGGTAAAGAAAAGCAAGAATATGAGTATCCCGGCGAAGGCGGATTGGGAGCCACTTGAGTTTTGTACGAAATTCGGAGATGTGGTCATATTTCCAAAGATTAAATATTAACCGGATGCAAAGATTTTAAAGCTGCTCAAGTTTATTCAGTCGCGCCTCTGTTAAGTCCAGATAGCATTCGTCAGCGTAATCAAGAATCAGAAAGAGTAGTGAATGGGCAAGCATAATTTTAATAGGTGTTGAAAAAAAATTACGGAGCCTACGAAGAGACCTAATAACTGAAAACATTTTTACTGACCTCGTTGACTCGGGAATCTCATGACATAGTCCTGTCCAGAATAATCCCTAGATTCTTGACCTTGTCACTGTAAGGAATTATAGTTTTGTTAAAGATGATAAGAGGCACTTGGTTTCATTCGATTTTACTAATCATTCGTTGGCTGCCGATGATGATTACTTGGGATTTAAGTGGGTTAATTAATAAACCATGCGAATCACTCTACTCTGATATATATGCAAGATCATCATTAGCGATGATTAATGCATTGCTAAAATCCTGCCGGTGTCAGCACCGTGACTTGCCGTTTGTCCATTTCTAGACCAATCTCGTTAGAAATTTTTAGCAGTGCAGTAGTCGTAGTATGACCAAGGCGGAAACCGGATTGTAGGAGATTTAATATTATAGATTGAAGTTGGTAAGGTAGGAACATATTTGTTGATATGAGATGCTCGAACACTTGAAAAGAAAGGAAGAATTAAAATAGGACGATAATCAGCGAAACTGAAGGGATTGGTCTTCTTGGGAAGATAAATAATCAGAGTGTCTTTTCAGGGAGTAGGAAAAACACCAGAGGTAATAGACGAATAATTAAGGATATGTGTCATACTAGGAAGGATGAGGTCAAGTTTAGGGAAGATTATTTTATGAAATAATGCTGTCACCGCCAATTGCATCAGAATGAATCGACAGTACGCTCTGCTTTAGGTTCATCAAGCTTAATAATCATCTTCTTTAAATTGAGAAAAATTAAATAATGGATTTTCAGGAAGGAAAACACTAGAAAAAGTATTTAGCGATGTGTTTTAGCATTAACATCCATGCTAGACGTATTATAGGAATACTGGTTTAGTAGCTCTAAGTCGACGTGATTTGATGAACCCGATCTACTAAGTCTAGGTACACAATTTTTTTATAAAAATTGGTGGAGCCTTTTCGGATGAGTGCGACCACAAACGCCGTGACGCTAAGATTTTTATATATTAAATTAACAAAATAGCTGCTTCTAAATACGATATACACATCATACTTTGAGAACCGGTATCTTAAGGCCCTGTCAGATGACAGTCCGTTAGTTAATTTAAGTCCATTGTATTCCATCGTTTGTTGTGAGCTCGGTCTTATCGTAGCATATCGTGAGGGTTAGCGATTAGAGAAGAGAAGTCGTTCTGACATGTTCTATTATCTGACAATGCTTCGTTAATTATACTTACAAGAAATTAACAAGTCCCCATGGACAAAATTTGACCATAATAGTAATTGAAAATTCGAGGCAAAAATTATGAATTTGCATGTTTTGAACATTTGTTGTTTAACCGACAGCATACACTTTTTGCCCGACTGCTAAGGGTTGTGTTTTTCGTGTGTATTTTGTATGTATGTATGTATATATGTACTATGTGTATGCATATTCTTTATTACCTCATATTATCTTCCAAACACCTGGACCAATTTTTATAATTAATATACATATCGACTTGTTAGCCTAATTGTTGTTACATAGGTGACGTTTAAAAAAACAAATATGGTGGATGTGACATGTCATTGTTTGCAGTATTAAAAAAAATATAAAAGCGATAGTTACTATTTCCCCTGCTTCCATTACAATATTTTTCTTGTCGATATTTCCACATGTGCTACAAATATGCGAGGGCGCGACGCTAATGATAATATGAAAACTTCCCATTCTAGTTTGTCTACTGACATAGACTATTAGCATAAAAAACGGCGTTGCAAGGAATTCCGGTACGATTTCCTTTTAGTGCGTGAGAAGCAATGCATGTAATTATCGGCACGCGAATTAAAATCGATGTTAAGCGTGATTTATTTGATTAGACACAAAATAGTTAATTATCATAATTATTAGTTGGTTAATTATCATATTATCGTTTAATTATTTATTATTGTGTAAATGGTATGCAATTGATTTTGGAAGTTGACATTGACATTAAGCAAAATTAAAGCTTCTAGCGGAGAGGGCGCGTGTTTCTTTACTCAGTCAGACTATAAATATATAACAAACACACGTCTGTAATAAGACTTGTCTTAACATTTATCCAACAAACTAATACAAAATATGAATATGGGTGTTGATTATGTGAATTTATAACAATATTTATTAAATTGGATATGGCAACACTCTTACATGGAGTAAGGTGGGGCAAAACGTGACTTATACATTTGCAGTAGTATTTACATTTGTCTTCTCTATCATATTTTGCCACACCTCACCATATTAAAATTAAAATTATACTTGTTTTTATTATTACTATTTTACTTAAAAACCGTAAGCTTTATTTCGTTAGTGAAATTCAAAACACAAGTTTATAGTTTAAAAACTAAACGTAAAGTGTCACTTAAGGAAAAGTCCGTCGCCGTTAACTTATTTTCATTACGCTACTATAGATTTTATCTTAGCATTTTAGAAAGATTAATTAAGTAAGTTCTTACACCAAGTTTACCATAAATAATTATCAATAATACAGTCTTCAATTCCATATAAATAATTAATAACTATTTCTCCATGGGGTTCGCCTGGATAACTACCACCCTTGAGCATGAGTCAGCCGCCAAACGACTAGTCGTGTTCCGGCTGGGGGCTTGAGAGCCAGTTCTCTTTATTTATTTTTCTTCTTTGTTCCTTTTTCTTCTCTCATTCTTGAACGGCAACGCATCAGTGATGCTTTTGGTGTTGCTGATGTTCATGGGCGACAATAGCCACTTACCATCAGGTGGATCGTCAGCTCGTTTGCCGGCTATTTCCATAAAAAATAAATAAATAAATTTCACTGAACTAATTGCAATAGATTAAGTTTCATTCGATTGCAAATATCGTGCGAGAATGACAAATCGTTTTCAATCGAAACGCAAATCCTATCTCAGCGATCTCATTAATCTTATAATGATATTATGTGTATGAATTATGCAGACAGACAGATAATTTGCACCGTTACTCTGTATACTGATGTAAAGACAGCACGCGATGATCGCAATTAGGCCAGAAAAATTAGTCGATGTGACGAGATGGTTATTAAATCAAATCCGGTGACCGATACACTTCACCTGATTTTTATACATTTATACATCCGGAAATCTGGATTGTGTCACTTTATTTTTATATGCTCACCTGTATATTTACATCGTTATTCACAAATATCTCAAACCTTTCGTAACAATAACATATTTTGTCTTTTTTATCGTTTTGCTATAAGTGATTTTAATTGTATTATATCTTTAAACTAGGAAATCGCCCTCGCTTCGCTTTGGGAAAAATATTATAAAAAAATGTATAATATAAGTATAGCCTATGTCAAACGGGAATAGTGTAGCTTCCCAAGTCCCAACAGTGAAAGAATTTTTCAAATCGGTTCGGTATTTTCAGAGCCTATTCAATGCAAACAAACAATCAAATCTTTCCTCTTTATAATAATAGTAGTAATAATAATAGTATAGAAGTACAGATTATAAAATATAGATAAAAAGACAGCGTAAGTTTGTTTACTACATAAATAACAATTGTTTAAAAATTGTTTTAATTTGATTTAAAAAACGGAGTATATGTGAAAGAATATTTGTTCTCGAGTAAAAGGTGGTGTCTTATTTATTGTTCATACCATCAACAACAGGAATCAATCGGAGATGCCCTGTAAAAGTGAGAGGGTTACGATCTATATATTTAGTAACTAATTTAAGTTAATTTAAAAGATTTTTAAATGCACTCAATAAAATTAAAGTCCTGTTTAACCCTTTCGTCTTCCATAGAACGATCCTCGATGTGTGGAAAACCAGGACGTAAAACCGACACTAAAAATTTATGGTGTCGTAAAATTTAAGGCAGATACTAGACAGTTTTATATCCGTATCAACATATTGATAAACGACGGAATCAACACCTAACATTATCTTTATCATCACCTCCTGTAAGAATTATATGAATTTTTAGTGTTATATTAGAAAGTTTCTCGCATTATAATTATTTGCATTTTTAGTTTCGTCATGTCCATATCCATCAGTCCATCCATCCATCCATAGTAATATGGCATGGCATTCCCCTACAGGTAAAGTAGGGATTTTTTTTTTGTCTACCTTAAAGTAAGGGGAAAAAAATTAATAATCAAGGTCCCTGAAAAATAAAATCAGGGGGTATAATAAATTACATTAATAAAAAGTGTGGGGAATCGTTTAAAAGGTTTTCCAAAAATATTATGGGTCTGCAAACACAATTTTTCGATTTAGGGGTCCACTTGCGAAATATTCAGTTTGAAACTAATTTTGTTGGCTAACTCCTAAGTATGTAGTACTGAACTCCGTTTTGAAACAATAATTCTTTGACGACCCTGAAGCCTAGTTGTAGCAACTTATGTGATAAATATTTCTATTCGTGTCATGGGTGTTATTGTGATATGTTATACGAGTCGTCCGTGCTACCCGCGACACAGGTAAAAACCTATTGCAGGGTATGAGTATGTAAGCATTTATTTTATTTATTTATATTTATTTTATTCTACTGCAGGTCAGGCCTAGGAAGTAATAAACTATTTTTCTCACTTACCAAAAGTATCTTACCTTCATTTGTCAATTTTTATTACTTTATCACGAACAGTGTTGAGACAAATAAGCTCCTCTTTAGAACGATTTATGTTAACAATTTATGTTAACTGTTTAACCTCTTTAGAACAGTTATGTACACTGGAACCCGTCTCTGTACCTAGGGTTGCCACTCGTACTATATTATGTAGTATCGTGCTATATTTCAGTCAATAGGGATGTTGACTAATTTTAGGATTCAATTTTATTTTATAGATAGAACCTCAATATTCACGAAAAAAAATATTATAATTAAAATAATGTTCAATTTAAAAACAAAAATTGATAAAGTAAAATCATTATCAAATTTCTCACCAAAAACGTCACATGACGTCACTAAACTATATTCAATACTATCTGTCTACTAAGTTTGTTGAATTTCCATATAAAATTGTTCCAATGACGTCATATTCTTAAAATGGCGTTTGAGGTCACGAGACAGTGAGTACAATTTTAACATTTTATATTAATTATATTTAATTTATTGTTATTGATTTCAATAAAAGAATCATATTTTAGGCCTTTAAATGTTACCACTAGTATTTTAGACATAAATTTATATTAATTTATAATTAGTGTCAACATCCCTATTGTACTATATGTTGTAGAAAAATAATATAGTACGAATAATAATATATTTTCATTGGTAATCCAGATGTCGAGCTTTTTAACTGTGACTGAAATGTACCCGCAACTTAGCATTGGTAATTTCAGAACGAAACGCATTCACCTCGTTGAATCATGGATCTTAATTGCTCAGATTCATATAATTATTTTTAAAATATTATAATAAGACTTTGTTAATCAAAGCCAATAACAAATAAACATGGAAAAATAAATAATTACTAAAAATAAATGTGTACAATTTTTTCCTTTAATTTCCCAATAGTACTTCCGGAATAGTATTTCCCACAAGTTATAGTAGTATTTTTTGCAATGTTTTGAAAAAAAAAATACAATTTTATTTTCAAAAAAGGTGTCAATCCTATCTGCACCGCATCCCGGCGTCCGAACTGCCTCCGTACCGGCTCCGTACCGCATCACCTCCGCCCCGAATTCCGTGCCAATATGTGAACATCATTATACGATAATATTAATAAACAAACAGTTTATTGTCACATATAATAAAGAATCACAAGAGAGGTACAAAAAATAAAAATAACAACACTACAATAGGATAGGATTATTTTTCTTTGTCACTGTCTTCTAAGAGATAATAATGTTAAGAGCTAACATACTCATGTATTTTATTGTATTTGTTATATTCAACCCAATGATATTATATACAGGATATGCCAAGATGGCGCTGAAATGGCGTGTCAGTCGAATTAAGACAAGTGTGATTTTAATTTAGACAGTTGATAGCTGCCTCTGAGTGAGGCCATCTAGCTATCTTTTTCACTATTATAGTTTTAGTAGTGCCATCCCTTATACATAATTTACCAATGTAATAGTGATTGATGTAGTGAAACAAAAGATAAACGTGTGTTGTAGCTCGGTCGGAACAGATTTTTTGGTTGATTTGTAAGGGCATAACGTATCTATAGTTTAATATCATTGATTCAACCCATATTTTTCTCCATTTACAGATGTTTCGGAGGACCTTCCGAAGAAATCGAATAGCAAGGTCGAAGAGGAAATAGTTGAAGTGGACGCGAGGAAACCAAAAGGTCACATAAGTGAGTAATTACAAGCATTTATTTAACTTGTATTCTTCGTTAGTTTAGTATTAAAGTGGCCCAAATGATAAAAAAGTTGAAAAGAAACCGAAAGCAGCACATGCCCATGCATGTGATAAGGTAAGAGGAAATGCATGTAACGAGAAGAGTGATGGATATGAATGTGGATGGATGAAGGGGATGAAGGGGACCAAAAAAAAGATGGATGGATGATGATTTTATGAAAGACTAGCTGACCGACGAACTTCGTATTTTTAAAACTATTTTTTTCTAAAATAAAACAACCTAAGTTACTCCTTGTTACATCAGCTATCTGCCAGTGAAAGTCCCGTCAAAATCAGTCAAGCCATTTCAGAGTATAGCCGAAACAAACAGACAGACTGACAAAAATTGTAAAAAATGTTGTTTTGGTATAATATGTACCGTCTATACATCCAAATGCACTTAGTAAAAAGCAGTTATTTTAATATTAAAAACAGACACTCCAATTTTATTTACTTGTATATATTGTATAGATGATATGACAGATAAGGGAGTTAATTTTGAGTTGATGGCTGATAGTAGAAGAATAAAACATACTGCGCTGACCCCAAATTTAATTGGGAAATGGGCTGGATGATGATGATTTGATTCATAAGTTTGTTAGAATGAAATATGTCGGTATGGGTCAAGTCTTACAAGCTATATTAGAGCTACCTCGTACTTTCTCTCAAACTATGGAGTTGAAATTTCTCATGTCGCTTTGGATTCGATGACAGTGTATTTTTTTGATAATGGTGACCTGATTCAGGACCTGAAGAGGTCCTTGACATGCAAATTATACTTTAAGGACAGACATGAAATTATATGTATATGGTCATTTGGAATATAGAGATTATTTTCAATGTAAGTAGCCTATAGCCGCATCGGGATGACTAAGAATACTAACTTCAATTCCTCGCCGAATGGTTATCGTAATTATATTGGTTATATATATATATGGATTATATTGGTTATATTGATTTTTATTGCTAATTAATACCATTATTACTCTTATTATTTCTTCATGGAGTTCGCCTGGATAGCTATTACCCTTGAGTATGAGTCAGCCGTCAAACGACTTGTCGTGTTCCGACTGGAGCTTGAGAGCCAGTTCTTTCTTTCTTTTTCTTTACCTTTTCTTGGCCGACAACGCATCAGTGATGCCTTTGGTGTAGCTGATGTTCATGGGCGACGATAGCCACTTCCCATCAGGTGGATCGTCAGCTCGTTTGTCGCCTATTTCCATAAAAATTATCAAAATAGTTATAAGAAACGTCCTATGAAAATTTTTACACTATATATTTTTTTATCTCCTATTTTACAGATTCTTTCAGGTCAGACAATATAATAAAGTTTTATAACATTCAAATATTTAACGTACGTATTCGATCCGTAACATTTTATTCTTTAAATACCTAATATGATTAGGTACTGAGAGAGAAACGGAAAAGATTTTTTAAGCTTACTTGTGTATTTTACTTTCCATTATTTATCACCCACTTGGTAACGACGTTTTCGAAGTTGATATATTTCAAGGAAACTTTGAATTTTTTCCCCATTTCTGGATTTTAACGCCTTGTAGTGTTTACTTTGCTTTGATTTACAGCTTCCATAAATTTTCATATCGCTGATGATTGTTTTATTGGGTTAGTTCCATTTATGTAAATTTATGACTAGACTGTCAAATTCATTTATTGCGTACTATAACTCGCCTATAAAACAATGAACCACGAAAGCGTATCTAGATCTTATATTATTACTAGCTGTTGCCCGCAGCTTTGCATACGGAAATTATGTTTCAACTTATTCAAATTTTTATCCTGTTTTCTCGGGAAATCTTTTTAATTTTCCGAGATGAAAAGTTGTCTAAAATATAACCCAGGGTATCAGTAACAACTTTACCAATTTTCATCAAATCCGTTCAAGGGATTTTATGTGATGCTCGGACAGACAAACAGACACTTTGAGTTTTATTATAGAAATTGATTTTCTATGAATCCTGTGTATTTATTTGTTTTTATGGTTCCTATTTAGGTTTTGGTTAAAATGCAACCCTTTAAATAGCTTCGTCATGTCCGTCCATTCACAGTATAGCGCCGTTTTATTATTTAACGTTTTTTTTCTGTTAACTTCCGTAAAGCTAGTAAGATCACTGATAACTTGCCAGCCAATTATGTTAAAAATGTTGGACGATAGAAAGCTGATACCGCTTTAAATTGACATTTTATTGGAAGCCACTGCAAGATGGCGCTATTCGCAAACTTAAGTATCGTGGCAAAGAAACACTTCTTTCAGTATTTTTTAATTGGGATATTTCAACCCAAACCGAAACTAATACCTACCTAACCTAATAACTACCTAACTTTCAATAAAAAAATATTGGAAATTATTTGTAATACCTCTCGAAAATTGGCGCAATTTTCAGTAATGAGGTATAACTTTTCTTCATCAATGTTTTATTTTTATTATTTCTTAATAATTAATTTTATAACGAACAAGATTCTTTGTAATACAAATAAAGTATCCTTTTATTTAATAATCTTACACTTTTCTATTCACCAGTACCTATCTCATACTTTCTATTAAAAACGTTTGTGACCATTTTGTGTGTAGGTAGGTATACCAACTACACATTAACCAAATAGGTCCATTATTTCTGGTGTAAAAAAACCATAACTTTGTTTTTATTTAACTTTGTCTGCTGGGGTCTTCTTACTATAGGTGCATACATAAAACTTTCTTTTATCATTGTCTAGTAATGATATAAAACCACAAGTCTATCAAAACAAGTTTATAAAACCGAAAACCTCAAATAAAACGGTAAATTTTTATGTTTTCACAGCCGATTATTTACGAGGCGGTAAACAAAATGTTTACTCGCACCATATAACAAAATTTATGGTGATCGGATTGTTGACTTCACTGTTTGATTTGGAAAAGTTTTTCTTAGTTTTACTACTGTTTGTATTGAGTAAGTAAGGAAAATAATGTTTATTTTAAATAACACCTTATTTAATAGTTAAATAATTAATCAGAAGGTGTGTATAGACGTTAATGTTTGTGTATCATTTGCTGGGAATCATTAAAGCAGTGAAGATCTTTGTTTTTAAATTTATCTTATTTGAGGATGTCTATGGCGCGAGAATAGGGGCTCTGAAAGTCAGTACTTCTCTTTCTTTTTCTTCAGTTCTATTTTTATTGCTACATGGTAACGCATTGGATCACGTGACTTTGGATACACAATTTGGACCAATCATAGGCCTGATTGACGTTGACCTTAATTAATTAATTACAGTGGGACCTCTACTTTCCGGCTCTTAGTTACACGGATTCGCGATTATCCGGACTATAAGCCCCGATCAAATAAGTCACGTCAAGTGACAATTACCAAATACTTTAACCCTTTGTTGGTTGTAATTTTTTCATAAATATTGATTTTTGATAAAAAGGTTAAATTATTTTTGTTGTATTTAATAATATAACATTATAATACAGTGAAACCTGGTTAATTGGGATCTCAAGGGACCAAGACATATGTACCAATTATTGAGGGTTTCCAATAATCCAGTTTTTCAATTAAGCAGGTTTAAAATTATAGTTGTCTCAATTACAGAGGCCCCCGCTTACAGAGGTCGAAATGTGCCGTTATTCCATTTTTAGAGGTGGAAATGTTAATAAAAATGCTCACGCGACTTTCCACAATACTGATAACGTTTTATATTTACGTTTGGACATTTTGTACACTTTTATTCCCTTGTTTTTAGGTCAAAACCTGAGATAGTACTGACAAACAAAGCATGCGCGAAAGACGACGCGAAATGTATGCAAACAAACATGTCAAAACGTGTTAAAACCTGATTAATTTGTCTCACTTATACAGGTATTTGAGCTACAGAGTCTCAATTATAGAGGTAAACATCGAAAAAGTCTTAGAATTCAAACCTCATTTAACCAGGTTCAAAAAGTCCCATTAACAGAGGTAATTTAATGAAAAAGAACCGGGACCTCATTGCAACTCTCAATAATAGAGGTTTCTCACTTATCCAGGTCCCACTTAACCAGGTTTCACTGTATAACGTATGCTACGAATATTATCTGTTTTGTACAAAAACCGATTTTCTTCATACATTTGACGGATTTTCGATTATCCGAATGTTACGTTAGAACGTTAGAGGTAGATGAAATAAGATTTTTGTGGTAGAAATAATTAAAAATAATTAAAAGGAAGTCTTTGGCACTCATTGGTAAACTAATCCTAAAATATAATAATCTTATTAATATTATTTAAAAAATTTTAAACTATGTAATTATTGTACGCCTTTAGGCAAGACATAGCGATCAATTTGCTTATCTGTAACATTTGTAGATTACCCTATACCTATTTGTCCACAATAAAGAGTGATTTGATTCAAATCAAATCACTCAATCAATCAATATCAATCAATCAATTGATTGATTATAAATGTGAAAGTCTGTTTGGATGTTTGTTCTTCAATCACGCCACAACTACTAAACCGATTTAGTTTAAATTTGGAATGGAGATAGCCTATACCTTGGATTAACACACAGGCTACTTTTTATCCAGCAAAAACTGAGGGTTCCTGCAGGTTTTAAAAAAAATGATATCTATGAATGCGAAGCCACGGGCATCATTTAATATCTAATAGTAAAAAATCTATATTTTATGTGGCTCTATTAATCTAAATAATTAAAGTTTACGTTCGAAACCAGTCCGCGGGCGAAGCCGTGGGCTAAAGCTAGTGTTTATAATAAAAACACCGAGTTATTAATTAATAATAATTAATAACTTAATGAGCATAGTCTGTTCAATCGCACTTGTTAGCAGTCCATGAGATTAAATATGTAAAATGTTTCATTTAAGTTTCAAGTTAAAACCAAACTTTAGTTTAGTAAAATATACAGAATATAATTCACGGTATAATTGGCTGTATCTCATTATTTGGAAAAAGGTATTAGAAATATTTTATTTAAAGCATCTTACATACAACCTTTTATTTGTCCTCAACATTTGACTTTTTAAATTTTAATGAGTTATTAAGAGTTTCCATCCAATGTCTTTATAGGTACATACAATGAGATCGTCTACTTTAAAAATAAACGGGCGCGTTATTCAATATTGTCATAACTTGTTAGAGGCAATATTTAGGAAAAATTTTATATTAAATGATTATAAATAAACATTTCCTCTTCAATTTTGTATTAAATATATTTTTCAAATATATCATATATATTTCAGTTTCACCATCACCCGAACTATGCGACAAAGTCGGACGCACTGAAAACCAGCGCTGCAGCGCTAGCACCACCGCACCAAAACTGAGTGCGTTAGTTTTTCGCATATTATAGTATCTTTTTGACAGTCTTAAATTCCTTCTTTTATTTTTCTGTTATTCGATGCTTTATGTAAACTGAGATTTTTTCTTTTCGTTTCTTTAAATAGGTATACGTAAATATTATACCTATTTATAATATTATAAGTAAATATTATATCACTAGCAGGTTGTAACTATAATATTTCGTGGGGCACGTTAATTTCTAAAGTAGTCGATCTCTAACTCACTATACTATGTCATGACTAGTTAAGTCATGTTATCATCATTAGTAGGTTGTAAAAATAATTAACATATAATATTTTTTCGTTAATCGTATTTGCAAATAAGTTTTGTGTAATACCTAATTAAATAAAATTACATCCGTTAAAATATTTTTTCAAAACAACAGGCCTATAAAAACATGTACGAGTATAAGTAAAGTCATTCGTTTAAAATAATTTGGTGAAGCAAATATAATGGATGATTGTGACCGTTTCTTGTTTTGTATTTTTTTGTATTATGTTCATAACAACACTCATGTTTCATCATTTGAATTTATTCTCTAACTGCTCTTATTGTGTTATTGACAAGCGGAAACCTTAATGATTTATTTTTTGTAAGTTATGATTGAACCTTTAAGCTCTGTTTTATCAGAGTTGTGTGTTTCCCAAACACAAATAAAAATACTGAGAGGTGTCAAGGGACACCCAGATGGAACGAAGTTCCTTTCGATTTAAGTATTGTTTTTTGAAGTGATTCAGAAAGTTAGCGTGATTCAGAAAGTTGTACAGCGCCATCTCTGTAAAACTCTCTGAATCACTTCAAAAAGTATCGTACCAACATTTCGTAAGAAAATGTTCTGTCTAGCCCCCTTTCATTACGCGCGATAAGGAACTTCGTTCCAAAAAGAGGACTCATTCTGTTGTTTTCCGTATTCCAGAGAGAAGAAGGCAAAAACGAAAGGTTCTTCAGGCAGTGTTCCCTATGCTTTTCGGTATGAAGTCAGCTGGAGCGGCCATCTTTGGTCTAGCGGTCGTCACAGTCTTGACATTGAAGGCCTTCTTCGCCAGCAAGATGGCCCTGGGCGTCACGGTTTATATGGCCATGAAGAAGTTCTATGAGAGCTATGGAACCGGGTAAGTTAATTTTAACAACAGCAGTTTTGTGTACACAATACGTTTAAGATTATTCTTAAATTAAAATTTCAAAAACCCCCGACTGTTTGACTGACACAAAACATAGCTAAGGACACTCTTAAGTCACCTTTCAAACAAAAAACTATATCAAAATCGGTTTGAGAGCTAGGATGCCACAGATACAAAGACATGTCAAACATATAATACCCCTCTTTTTCAAAGTTAAAGTTAAAAAGAGATATGTATGTATACAGGGCATAATATAAAAACGTTCCGTAATATTTAATATGAGTAACCGCCCTCGCTTTGCTTCGGTTTTCTTATTTTTTTACACCTTGGGTTACATTATTGGAATTTTATTAAGGATCCCTAATTTTTTGAAAATATAATGCCTATATCACCCGACGATAGTGTAGTAGACGATAGTGTGTGACGATAGCTTTCCAACCGTGAATCAATCTTTTCCTCTTTATAATATTATATTAGTACTGCCCTAGACTAGTAACTGCCCTTGCTTTGCTTCGGTTTTCGTATAGAATTCCCATTTTTTTAAAATAAAATATAGCGTAAAAAATAAAACAGCTTTCTACTAGTGAAAATACTTTTGAAATCGGTACAGTAGATTTAGAGTTTATCCATTATAAACAAAAAAAAAAACAAAAGTTTCCTCTGTGTAATATTGTATTACAATATATATTATAGAATGTTTTCCGTAATATTATATTTAATATTACAGAACGTTTTTGTATTATGCTCTGTATGCTTAATTCTTTTGCTAACTGTACAACAGTGAGACAAAATCATTTCCACAATACAGTCGTTTTAATGACACTAGTTTTAAATTTCAGTGAATTATGTTGATGAATTATGCTTACGTTATGTAAGTGAGATTTATATATCTGAGATTTTTTTTAACATTTATCACGAGTTCTTTTTTATTTTCATATTAATAGGTATTTCATTAGTATTTCGTTGATATTACAAAGGCCTGCCCGAAAGCATAACCGGAGACAACGATAACTACCAATTTGACTACCCGTGGTTAATAAATAGTAGTCATTACTCATTAATATTATGTACAGTTAAAGAAATTATGTAGTTCAATTTTTATAGTTAATTAATTTGACATTTTACTCCCTATAATATGAAAATTAAAACTGACTCGTGTTACCTACTAAAAGTATGTCACATCGAAACTAACAATATTCCCTGTGTTATTACCACTGTTTGTAAATTTTAACATTTCAGTAATTCTTCCAATCCATGTTAAATTATGATTTTGCATTGTGGAAAGTGGTAATAAGTATAATTATGAAGATCCGAAAATAATTATAATATCTACCCATTTTCTGATGATGTTATACCTTTTCATAAATATCCAGCGAAATATTCTTGCTTTCGATGTGTATTAAATAGATACTGTATCGGTATGACCAAGTAATTAACATTAAGTCAACTAAAATTAATTATTAGAATACATAATATAACCGAAACAATGCCGCTATATTAAATTATTAGCTTGTTCAAGCGGAAAAATAACTGTCCGGTAAAAGCGTTGGAACGGTAAAAGAAATCTTCGTGCAAAAACTTGGATAGTACCGATTCAGTAGAAAAATGTTTACCACGCATGACTATTCGACGTCACGCATGAAATCTACATTGTATATATAATGTATACGTTTCTCTCGACTATTTAACTGACTTTACGTGACTGTATTCGATTGTACGTGACTACTGTTGGACGGACATAATTTACAAAATTCTATATAATAGAAAAACAAGTTGGCGTTGTAAAAGTTGTAGTTTTAACTGGATAGAACTGGTTTACAGGTGGTATAGTGGTATCATCCTTGATAGATCACAGAAAAGATACACACAGAAGGATAAATCGTATAAGCAAGCTTGAGGAACACAATATAGACACCGTTCACTGAAAAATAAGTGCGAATAGAGCAATGTGAAGCAAACTGTTCTTATTTTTCATGTTTTACCGTGCACGGTGTCTGTGTGTGCGTTGATCGAGTACTTGTCTATATGGATAATACTTCTAGTCTCTGTATTTTGTGATAGAATATTGTAGATAGAATGGGACTAATTGATTGGGATATAATTTGTACATTTATTTGTATGTACGAAACCCTTTCGCTTGAAGTTTTTGGCGTCAAGAACAATTTGGTTTCATTGATTCATTGGTTTCATTCATTCAAACCAAATCCTCTGAAGGAATAATTCATTTTATACTCATAGTTCTTATTATTCACGGATTATAATTATTCGGAATTTTATTTTACGGACTGAATAGGGATTGATTAGGGAGTTTGTATTGTATAATATTTGTTTAATAAATAATAACTAATTTTAATCTTTGAATATTTTATTAATATGTAAATATGTTGTACTTTTACTTCTTTTTATATTTTTATACCAAATACGTTACCAGAGTCTTGTAGAATGATGCAAATGGAATTAGGTGACATGACGAGAGCTATACTTGACAAGCAACAAGATGACTTTCGGCGTAAGCCATAAACATAAGATATAATACAAAAGACAAATTATTGTAAAACTATTTACAAAAGACGACTATACGAAATGAAAATCATACTGACTATATGAAAATATATGAACTACATATATGATATATGACTATATGAAAATCATTGCTTCAAAGACTTTTGGAAGACTGGATGACAATTGACGATAAGGACTGATAAAAGTGAGAGGCTGTTTAAACTCAATTGTTATAACAAAAATTGTCTTGTTTGCATTCCAGCGTCGGTTTGCAAAACCATCCGTATCTTTACTCGCAATATCCGATCGATTTTCCGAGCGCCACGTCGAACGCATACTCCGTAAGTGGAGTCAGCCCGCAGTTCGCATCGCCTGAGATGTATAGCCCTACGGCACTGGCAGCAAACTCCCACACACACGAAATGCTGCAGCATAGTGACGCTAGCGCTCAGCAGTCGCAACAACAGGCGGTTCTCGTTAACTCTACCAGAGCATCAGAGAGATGGGATGGTAAGTCAAAACTTCTACGATTACTCGAACCGATGTTTGAAAAAATCAGGAGCGTCATTGATCCAATTGCAACGGTCTTCTACGACGCCATGCCAGCTACCTTCAGAGGCCTCAACTCAGATGTGTCTACAGCGAAAAACGCTGAAACAGATATCTCAGCAGAAGAAGGAAGCAAAAAACCAAGGGAGATATTATTGCCTCAGCCACGACATATAGCACAGAGAAAAATGTTTCGAAAAGCAACTCGACATCGACCAAAGAAGTATAGTGAATTAAAACTAGATCTTAATAGATTGAAGCAGAACAAAGATTTACCTGAGTATGTTAAAACCAAGAAGTATAAATACAACTATCCTCAAACCTTTTACTACCCCCGAGTAAAATATTTTGTTAATCCCAATTACACTATTAAACCAAATAACAGTAGGCTTATGCCCTATAGGAAAATTTCTACAAATGAAAACTATTCTCAAGCTGATAGCATAAACAATATTCAGAATGTCACTGCTGAATGGAAACCAATTGTTATATTGCATCCAATATTAGACTTTCATAATGAAACAATACCTACAAGTGATTTTAACAGTATTCGACGTAAGAGAACTAGAAGGAGTTTAAATAACGTTAAAGAAAAAAAAAAGAAAAAAAAGGTGACTGAAAGTAATAAAATAAAAAACAAAACACAACATAAAAATGATTATAATATTCTTGATGACATGTTTATTGCTCCTCTGTCTGTTCTTGTAAAACAAGCTGAGGATTACGCGAAAGGCGCTATTAAGCACTCTTTGAAATCAAAGAAACCTCCGGTATATTATAGTATTGCATACACCTTGCTAATGCAGTGTATTGATGCAATAGATGGATTAATTGAAGTCCACAAAGATGTTCATAACTATTTGTTTGAAGATGAAAAAAATAAACGCAAAACCAAAAGAAAAAAACAAAGGGAAGATCATGATAAACCACAACCTAAACGAAATGTAACGGCCCCTGTGAACTGATAGTAAAATAAAATGCATTTATTTGATACACCTATCTAGCGTTAAGTAGTTAATTTTCATTTTTGGGTGTTGGTCTTCACATTTTACATAATATAACTGAAAATAGATTATGTAAAGTAATAGTAGGCTGGGATGACTTTGTAAATATCAATAAAAATGTGTAATTGTAACGTAAATCTACTTTATATCACAAACTTGATCTCGATAATGATTTTTAAAAAATAAAATAAATATAATAAAATGAGCCTGTATTTCTACTACTTAATGTAATAATGTACATTTTTTGTATGTGTTTATCTTTTTTACATATTCTTTTTATATTACGTATTAGTAGGCCTCCCCCATGGCTCTCCACAATCTTCTATTTTGTGCTTTTGCTATCCACCCTGCCATTCACATCTTTAAAAATATCTGCCCATCTTAATTTTGGTCCTCCTTTACCTCTTATCTCGTTCCTTGGCATCCATTCCGTTACCCTTTTTGCCCATCGGCTAATTCCCATCCTACAAATGTATCCAGACCATTTCCACTTAAGGAATCTTTTAAATTTTGTAACATTAGTTAATTTTGTTATTTCCCGTATTTTATTATTTTTAATTTTCTCTTTTTGTTTGATCCCAATGCTCCGTTCCATTTTCCTTTAACACATTAATAACTTATTTTCATATTCTTTCTTTAACGACCATGGCAACCGTATGTTACACGCGGAAGGACACTTACCTCATAGTTTCTTTTTTACGTTTATATTAACTTGTGGATTTGTCATAATTTCTCTCAAAGTTCTTGGAAGAAGTATCTCCAATACTTCTTAAATAGCAACTCTACGGTTAATCTCGTTACTTGTACAGTTTTCAAAGGAAACCATTTGACCCAAATAAATGGAAATGTCAACATAATCTATAACTTGATTTTCTATTAGTATATTTTCCATTTTTCCATTTGTCAATATTTTTGTTTTGTCGGATTAAGTTGTAAATCCAATTTCTTACTCTCTCTAGCTACTTTGTTTATCATTTCTTCCAGTGCAATACGGTTCTTCGCAGAAACTACGGAATCATCCGCAAACGGCAGGTGGCAATGGTAATCTCTATCAATTTTGAAACCTTTGTCTCCCCATTTCATATTTTTAAAAATTGATTCTAGTAGGGCATATAAATTTAATAGAAGTGAGATAGGGTCTCCTTGTCTTACACCTTCTTGTATTTTAAAGTAAGATCCATTCCATTCAAGCCTCACTCTGGCAGTCATATATGTTTCGTAACTTTATGTAACTCTCTTCAACACCTTGTTCTTCCAGGGAGTTTCATTTATGTGATATCGATGTAATGAGTTAAAAGATTTTGTGTAGCTTTTGTGTAGTGTAATAAAGCACATATATAGAGATTTTCTTGTACTCATTGGTTTTCTGTATCACTTGTGTCTAGGTGTTAAAATGATCTATACCTAGTAATATTTACGAAACCTACTTGTTCACGCAGTTGTTGCTCGTCCAATTGGCATTTAAGTCTGTTAAGTAATATTTTAGAAAATCTTTGATAAATATTAGACAATAAACTGATGGGTCCGTAGTTATTTAGGTGCTCTCTATCACCTTTTTTGTGAAGTAATACATCTTGTACCATTTATGATATGATTTGTGCCATTTTTGAGAGATTATTCCTTGAGTGAGGATGTTATTAAACAATTGAAGTGGAACTTACAGTGATTTCAACAATCATTTTAAGACTTCATTTCACGGGTGTCTTTTCAAGTTTTTGAGTTTTTATGGCACGTTTTATTTCGAATTTTAGTATTTCTTTTATACCAGAGTCCGAATGTAAGGTCGTAGTAGACTCTGATTGATAATAGTCGTTAATTTGCGGGTTTTGTGTTTCCTCTGAATATAATTATTTGTAGAAATGGGTGGTTTCGTTAATTATCACTGGTCCCTTAGGTACAATATCTCCCTTTTTTGTTTCAGTCGTCTTATTTACTCTTTTTTGTTTATCAACTCTTTATAGACTTTTTTGTAGCACCTGACATCTTTATTATATTTTATTAATTTGTCTTGCCTTCGGATTTTTTCTCTTTAGATATATTTCCATTTATTTGTTTACTTTTTTGTGTGATTTTTATTTGGTATGTTCAGATAATTTTATTCAAGGGTTGCTACTTTATCTGAAAATGATTTAAAAGATATTATTATATATGAATTTTTAATGTTTTTTTAAATTAAGAATCCGACTAAGTTTCTTCCATTACATGTGTGTGTATGATACAGGATGAAATCTTCGTATTCTTCTATCTTTTCTTCCGCTCTTCTTGTTTCATTTCCGCTCTTCTTGTTGTATTAATAGGGTATTCAACAGTATTACTTAACACTTTTGGGGGGTGGTGCTCATACTTTCTTACGGTGACCAGCCGTCTTGGGGGAGGTGGAGGGACTCTACCTAGGCGCTTTTTTGTTTGCTTTTAGTGACTAATGAACTTATGTATTACTACAGAGATATTATGTAATACTGATAAGTTTATTCTTCTTTGGAATGTGTTTTGAGTTACTGGTGGTTATGATTTTTAATATCAGTTGTAAAAAATTTAAGTATTATAATTTCAATTTTTCTTCCTCTTTGCCATATCATTAATTTTAATCTTGGGCTATTTGCATCAACAAATATTAATTCAATTAATAAGTTAATTGATTATATGAACTGTAGTTTTATCTTATTTACGATACAGTAAACAAAATTTATCGAGATAGGTTTGATTAGTATTTATCCATGATATAATTTCATGTTTGAATTGATATTTGCATCTTGTTTAATTTTAAAATGTATGTTATGTTATCCAGGGTACCGGAGACGTCCAATGTCTTAAAGATCCTCGCGCGCTACTTCAGATTCCTATTTGGCCTCCCAGAACCTTCGCAGTTAAGTTCCCCGTCGATGTCTATGCCCATGTACATGATGCCTCAAATGCCTCAAATGGCAGAAATGACAGGCCAGATGCCAATGTATGCTGCCCCTACTGCTGCTCCCACAGCGTAACAAAATTGGACATCCGGAGTAATAACGTCAGTGGATCAAGTGGCGTCATTTAGTTTAAATTCAGCTAAATGTCAGATTGCCACGTTTACTTGATCCGGTGATTAAGGTTCCATTTAACACGTGGTGATCTGACATTTAGCAAATTGTAAAGCAGTCGCAGTGATTTCAATTTCTGGACTGATTCCTAAATTACTAACTCTTTGCCTTAAATTAGAACTTTAAATGATCGATCTAGAATTAAAATCACTGCTTAACTGCTCAGTGTTAGTTGGTTTAAGACTGAACCTTGCCCCCTTAGCTTGTTAGTCTCAATCTGTGGTATTATAAGTGCGAGCCCGTCGACCTTATTTATAATAACGATAAGTACGATAGTAATTTAAGCGTTGATAATAATGAATTATTTGTTCGGCATGATGGAATAAAGAGTATAGTAATAAGTGCAGTGGTTTGTTTTATTTTTACCTAAGCACAATCATTTAAATTTGAATAAGAAACAACCAGAAATCAATAGTTACCAAAAGAAACAAATAGTTACTTCAGAGTAAATCAAAAGTTAGTTTTATAGAAGAAAACACTGGGCCAGTGTTACTTTGCAAAACTAATAGTTTTGTTTTCAGTTTGTAGGTTTTAAAATATTATGAAGGAAATTGAAAAAAAATACTTGTTATCTTTATTGATAAATGTGTGAGTAAATTTTAATCCGAAGTTAAAAATTATATTACAGATAAATATAAATCTTTCATACCTATATATCAATGAGTTTTATACTCTTAAGTTAGGAGATAGAATTATATTAATTATAGAATTGTCCCTTAATAGAATTTCCGGTATTGTGTATAAATATTTTGTAATAGCAATAGCCAGTAGGACTTTTATGGGTGTTAATCATCTATTACTTTGTTTTATAGTGTTAATGCATTAATAGTAAAGTCCTTTACACTCTTAAAAAAATTGCCACATCATAGCCTTCTAAAAATAAGGCCTACAGTCTAAATTTATAATAATAAAAATAATATGAGGAGGGTCTTTTCAAAACGGGATATGTCCAGAATATGAATTTTTTAAACTGAGTATGAGGTCTTCTTACCTATGCTAAAATACATCATTTTACACTTCAAATGAATGTAAAACATGATAT
This sequence comes from Thymelicus lineola, assembly GCA_963932265.1. NCBI lineage: Eukaryota > Metazoa > Arthropoda > Insecta > Lepidoptera > Hesperiidae > Thymelicus > Thymelicus lineola. The sequence continues at coordinate 9,747,288 of OZ010703.1, read as the reverse complement.
GCTACTTAGAAAATTGGACTTAAAAAAGCGTGTTCCGAACAAAACAGGATATTTTCTCCAAAAAAATCGCCATAGTTCACAATCTATTGATTTCGTAACAAAAGAGGATATTTTACAAGGGTATCGGTTACTTATCAGGTTGATCTCTTCAAAAGGGGACATTTTCTTACACAGAATATTCGTATCAACGATGCGTTTATTTTTTCAGTTTTAAGCATATTTTGGAATCAGTAACCTTGTAAAATGGATCGCAATACATGGAATGAGGATTGAGGCCTATAGGTTTCTGAGTTCATATTTTTCCCTTCGTCAGTTGTCAATGTAAATTTGATTGTAACATAATGTCATGTCAAATCGAAAAAAATATCTAATTTGGGCGGGTTTCAGCAATAAGTAAAATTATTAAAATAGGAAATCCATTATTTTAACAATTAAAATGAATGATAAAACAGTGAGAGAGCTAAATAGTGGTGGAAGAAAAGACAGAATTGCAAAAAAACCTCGTAAAGTGAAATCGTAAATAATTAAACAAGTTACCTAGTCATTTTTATTTTGTACACACATTCTTTCACCAATTAATGGGTTACATAGGTGAAGTGAGGATTTAAGTCATGACGACTAATTTTATTATTGTCAAGCAATATTATTTAATTTAATAAAAACAATAAAAGTAACCTGTTTTTTACTATACTCCTAAATTCAAAAGGGGATAAATGTATAATCTGTACTTTGCAAAACGGGATATTTCCATGAAAGATGCAACAAAAGGGGATATTTCGATTTTGTCCTAACAAAAGGGGATATTTTAATTTTTCATGTCCTTATTATCAATAAACCAAAAGGAATTTAAATTAAAAAAAGGTATAATTCTTAGCATTTTATTAAGCAGTTCTTATATAGTAACATTTATTTTCTGTGCACTAAAAGGTTTTCCTACAATCAGTTTTTTCTATTTTCTGAAAAATAAGTTAACATGCACATATCCCGTTTTGAAAAGACCCTCCTCATATATCTTTATTTCAATCAACTAGGGATCATAATTCTTAATACAACAATGTCAATGAGGTAATTACATAATTCCAAATCACATATTAATAAAATTTATATAAATTAGAATTCAATTACATTACATTAAATTAAATTTCATTAAATTTAATTAAATTAAAAAACATTATAAAGTAATGAGTGATTCAAGATCATTCAAGCATTCACAATTCTTGTGTAGATTAAAACTTAAGCGAGTTAAAGTAACCGTGGTGGAAAACTTTTATTAATTAAATTCGAAGTTTACTTTGACAATGTTGAGAAAAGGCAAACAAAAGGGAAGACAGTAGAATCAGATATATAATAATACCTACCTGCTTTTCTTTTGACATTAAGGACGATATACCACTTTAATTACACGTTTGTAGATAATTATAGTGATCCTTTCCAAGCTCGTCCCTGTATCTGCGTGAAGCTGTAAATACCTCTAGGGATAACAGCAACTATTCAATTCTTTAAAAAATAACCGACTTCAAAATTAGGGATAACTAAAAAACTGCTCGTCAGATCTCGCTAAAATTTAAATGGGACTGCACGACAACTAACAGCTTTCGATTAAAAGAAGAATCATCAAAATCGGTTCACCCAGTTGAAAGTTCTGAGGTAACAAACATAAAAAATACAGTCGTATTGAATACCTCCTCCTTTTTTGACGTCGGTTAAAAACGAACCATGAGTTGTAAGGGATTTTATCACCTCGGTAATGCTTTGGTGTTTTGATGTCCGGGGGTCATGGTCACTTACCATCAGAGCTTGTCAGCTCGTGTGACAGCTATTGTAAAAAAAGTAATACGCATATTCAAAGAAGAAATAAAAGAATTGGTAGTGTCAATCTTTTTATTAAAATACGCCTTCAAAGGAAGTAGAAATAAAAATATAGTGATTTATTAACAGGCTTGTCTGCTTGCCCATCGACTACCTACGTAATACTCGTATTGTTATGGGACAAATCATAAAAAAATTACCGACTTCAAAGAAATTCGAAAAACGAATTCGACATTATTATGTATATCTATAATATTTAAGTAGTTCCCCAATTCCTCATGAACACCATCATCAAACCTGAATTTTGAAAAACATGGAAATAACATGGCTGTATATCATTTCAAATAAATAACTCTTTAAAAAAAACAGACTGAAACTCAAAAACTACTCGTCAGATCTCGCTCTAATGAGACCACATGACAAGCACCGGCTTTCGAATATAATTATGTAAAAATAATCATCAAAATCGGTACAAGTATATCGGTAATATCTGTACATTCGAATTGAGAACATCCTACTTTTTTGAAGTCGATTAAAAATAGTAATCATCTTTACAAAAGAGAAGAAATAAATAGATTAGCAATGTCAATTCTTTTATTTATTCAACAATCTCATTCTCTAATGCGGAGGTACACAGAAGGGAGAGTAGGGGTCACACGGAGGAAGATAAGAGTCGTAATCAGCAGGAATCATCGTCTCATACTTTTCAGGATCGTACGTCATCAGATTTTCCACCTTATTATGCCAGTTCTTCCAATCTGGAGACTTGTGGGAGTCAATAAAGACTTCGTACTTCACGTTCCTGCGCTATTTAGTGAAAAGAAGAAAACAAAAGAAGTAATAAGAGGGAAAGAAACAAAAATAAACAAAAATATAGTAATGTTATTATAGTAAATATTCATACACTCGTACCCAGACTAGGATTCCCTGTGTAATATGAACAACATAAGGCATAACTAATACGCACCCAAAATCAAACTTATTATCTATCACATAAATATTCAAACCGAAAACTCTTTGTTTCACATTCATGATTAGATCTATTATTCCACGCCTACAAATAAGTATTTACAGTCGACAAACCTACTTTAGGAAATAATGTGTCACACACATAAAATAGCAAATCACTCAAACAATATTGCAGTACAAGGTAATAACATCGAAGCTGAACATTAAGCTGGCCATACACGATCAAGTATACTTGTCAAGTTTGCAGTTTGACTTGATGCGGCATCCAGTTTGCATGAGATAGCTATATGGCCAGAGCCATACCGTGATAAAGTGTAAAGTCAAAATCAAAATATTTTATTCATATAGATATCACTGATACACTTATGCACGTCATTTTTTTGGCTTTTCGGAAAGGTGCTTTGTCATGGAGGAGAAGAAACTCCTCAGTAAACACCGTCAAGTTTACTGGATGCCGCGTCAAATCCGCTGCAAACTTGACAAGTATACTTGATCGTGTATGGCCAGCATTAAGTGTTATAGCCACAGGTCTTACCTATTCTCATAACCATCCTGAAATGTTGCCTTAATTCCTATTCTGTAAAACCTGATGCTTCGCGCAAACTAATGCTTCGGTTTGAAGCAAGAAATTTCTACACATCTGGTCGGCAAGCTTCCAAGAGGTGCCTGAACATGGATCACGTAACATTAACATTACCGTTATCATGCCAGATCGCGGTGCCAAGGGTCCTGGGTTCGATTCCCAGCGGAAATTTGAATGATGAGTTTGAATTTCTGTTCTCAGTCTGGGTGTGTGTGTTCTTGTCTTTGTGTGTTGTCCATGGCACACACGACACAGGGAATCCTAGAGGGGCTATGATTATACTGTATAGCGTTAGTTAGTATTTAGTAATTTCATCAGTAATATGCCTTACAATGTTTTACGTAATGTACACTAACCGATCTTAAGACCTACGGAAAATAAAGAGAATTGAAAAAACTTTGTCTTCTGTGGTTCTACTGAAATATAAGTACATGTGTGGTCTTTAAATCCTTAACCTACTTCTCCATGACTGAACTGAAATCTAAAATTCATTTGTTACTATATAGCGGTCTGCCCGAAGCTTTGTTCGTGTTTTCAGGGATAGTAAATAGCCTGTACCTTATCCCAAGGGCATGGACTACCTGTGTGCTATATTTTATGAAAATTTGTTCAGTAGTTATTGCGCGAAAGAGTAATAAACATCCTCACAAACTTTTACATTTATAATATTAGTAGGATATTAGTAGGATTTTGAACTTACGGTTTGGCTGAGAAACGTAAAAAACCTATATTTGTGAACTTTAACCTTGAATATGTTTTTTGCAAATGGCAGTTCGATGGGAACTTTTCATTTGGTAAAATATGTATAATTATTATGAAGACAAAATCAGATAATCTTGTTAGGAAATAAATAAAAATAAACATGATTGTAAACATTTCGTTTAATCCACAAATAAATAAATAATCGTTAGTACAAATAATGCAATAAATAAATAAATTATATTAATAAGACATTCTTAGCTTATTTGTTAAATGCGAAATCAGCTTTGTAATCGTTAGAGATGATCAAAATACATTGTTATTTACATTCATTGTTACGTGTATTTTTATTAAATTCATTTTTTGAAGTATTTCTTAATAATACTCGTGAATGAACGGTAACATTGTCAGATATTCATTCTATAATGGCCCCTGCACAATGGTTTTTGTAATTGTTTATTAATGTGCTTACAATAATTAAGATTTTTACTTGAATATTCTGACAAAATTACAGTTTTTTGGCGCATGTTAGAAGTTAGGGTCCGTAACCATGGTGTCTCCGTCGGGTGTTAGTCACGATATGATCTATTCCTTTTTGATGATAGCCTGGAAAGTGTATTACTTTGAATGTCTTTGGAACAATAACACATTTCATTAACAAAATTATATATAGAAATCATAATTATACTATTTTTGGGTTACTAATAAACAAAAAAACTTTAAAAATTAACTAAATACAAATAATGTCGTTTGCCTCGAATATTTAAAAAGTTGAAAATTTATTCATTACTGTTAATAACATGGAGTGTATTTTCAGGGATAAGTAAAGATTAACATGATATATAGATTTAATCATAAATATAATATCAATGTAAAAAAGATAAAATTTATTTGGCACAAGTGTAATTAAGCTATAGACATAAGTGACTACGAAATAAGAATGAAAGTGAAAATTATATTTTTTTTATATTATATTTTGCATGCATCATACATATTAAGTTCATAATTTTACCTCTTTTTTAAATTAATAGCCGATAAACAAACAGACGAGCCACTCGATGGTAAGTGCTCAATATCACCACCATTACCACTAAGGGCATCTCCTATGCATGGTCAGCCAAGAAAGAAATGAGGGACAGCGAAGTCAGTAGTGTGAAGTGTGAAAGTCGTTTAATCGAAGGAGTTCCAAGTCCAGTGAAGTAGGAAGTGATGGTAATGACACCATTTTAAATATCAGTAGATTATACAAAAATAAATAGTGCTAATAAACCAATTATTATAGTAGTAACAACACTTAAAATGACAGATATTTTATGCTTGTTTCTTCATAATTACTTCCAAGACAATTTTGGATTAAATATGACTAAAATTTTGCCGTATTTTCTTAATTAGTCAAACAGTAAATTATGAGCTGTATACGGTTGAAGCATCCTACGCAACACGTGACGTATTTACTCAGTATAGTGTGGTCGGATGTTTACGATCACAGATAATTAAAAGCACTCGTCACGTTTGATCACGCTCTAGCAATCAAGTGGGTAGGCTCCCTTACAGAGTGAGTTGTTGATTGTACGTTGCGTTGAAATTAAATGATTTTGTTATCCAAGGACGCTTAGAGACTATTTTGCCAATTTTGTCCAAGAGCTATGTTTCGTTCAGAAATTGGGAGTCTTCATGGCTACTTTATATTCACCGTAACAACTCAATTTGCACGTACCTCTAAACCTAAATGCCTGTTACGTGTATCCCAATTCAATTTGGAGACAGAAATTCTTAAAAATTACATTGTTACATAATTTTGGATGACCTTGACCAAATTATTCATACATTCATACATATTCAAGACAAGCTGGTACCTTGGTTGTCCGCAACCGAAATAAACCGAAATAAACCGTTTCATGCTTCTAAATCAAGTTGTTTAGGCTATGCTTTGTCAGTCTGGTATCAAGTCGTTTTACATGTGGTTATAAAGTTAGGACGCAAAAGGTTCCTTTTATCAGAGCCCAAGCCAACCTCCCCTGTTCACAGAGGACGAATAATAAAGAACGAATCTATAGCGAACGATCTCTCTTATTAAACGTCACGGGGTATTATACCACCCAGTTAAATCCTGACGGTACCTACTCATCCTAATTATGGTTGTGAGATATTCATTTTAAGCGTCAGAATTATAATAGCTAACACGTTTTTAAAATCGACAGTGAAATGGGTATACGTGTTTTGGCCGATAGTCAGAAATAGTGTAGGTCCATCTTTTTTATGGCCGTATCGCTTCGGTAATGTCTTTGGAATGTCATAGCCGGCATTGAAAACTCAGGTGACCCATTTGAACAGATTCCAACTGTGACAAAAACAAACTAAGGACTGCTGCCAACAACAACAAACTCTAAGCTTTTACAGTGACTATAAGTATGAAAGTGTCAGTGACTATTACTATATCTCATATTATTGTAATATAACATTTATAAGGTTTATAACGCTTTCTAACAAACTTGGCGGGAACTTAGTATTACACAAAAATGCACTTTGCGCGCTCTCTGCTTGAATACTAACTATATAAAAAAGCTAGTAGGAAAATGTTTCGAACATTTCCGTGCTTTCAAGGATAATCTGTTGCCACTCTCTGGTTATCATCATTAGATAGATGTTGAATGATTAAAACTATGGAATACGGATGGGTTGGCAACTAACTTCTCTAGTAATCTTTACTGTGGTTTGGTCTAGTGGTCAAGTCAACTAGCCTGCCTAGCCTGGTAAATTGATAACCTTTTTCTAATCTTCATTAAATACTGTAAAGTGAAACCGTTGACTAACTGACAATAAAAATCCAAAACCCGAAAAATTTTTTTTACTGATCTCAAAACTGAATTTCAGAGACATTGATACATGTCTTACAACTTAAAGGATATTTCCTGGTCATCATCACGTTTTGTATTTCAATTTAAAAAAATAATACAACTGACTCTGAGTTTCGAAGTAAATTAAAAACGTAACACGCTTCGATGTACATCATATAGTGCCACTTCGATACAAACTAATAAAAAAGAAGAAATTTTCATTTTATACAGATAAGTGAAAAATGTAGTTCATTGTTTCAGGACAAAACTGAAAATGCAATAGCCTTGTGTATGACATTTTAATCATAGAACATTTGACATGCATTCATGCAAAGTTACAGAGTTACAATTTTCAGATAACAATATAATTATACAACAACAAAATTGCAATAGAGCATAGAATTGCATTCCTCATGCAAATAGAAAAATGTGAGTTCATCATGAAAATAAATCTTAAGATATGAAGAATGAAATTCTTCATTGCATAAGTTTAAATAATTGATTTCCCTTAAAGAAAAAGCCGTTTTGTAAATCAATAGGCGAAGTTCTCTTAGAATTTCGCTTTTACTACATTGGATGGACAATTTTCTCTTCAACAAACTGTCCACCCTAGAACTTAGAATATAAAACACCTATAAAATAAAAATACTTATACTACAAATACTCTTAAATATTTACAAAAGGGACGTTTTCTTACTAAGGGAAACAAACATGCATGAGCCACTGTGCATTTGTAATTCGTAATATGGCTTGATTTGTTGTCAAAAAGCTTTTTAGGACTTTTTAGCAGAAAGTTTGAGTGTGCCATCTTTACTGATAAAATTTACCTATTCATTGCGTCAGAAAATTTGGTCGCATCACCATTTTTCAGCAGCCGCAATCTGTGCCTGATTTGGCAAAAAGAAAAACAAATATGAGGCCCTGTACATCCAAAAAATTGACTTTCTACCAAAAAGCCAAATTAAACAATTAATCACAAAACATTGATCGTATCCAAGTCACCAGATCATGCAGGAAACATTTCTTAATCAGTCACCTGAGGAGAGAATAATTTCTTGAGACCGATGATTGTGGCTAGGAGGAGGGCTATCTTGGAGATGAGCAGGGCCTTCCCGACCATCAGGTATAGGCCTTTGAAGGTAAGGGCTCCAAGAAGACCCATCTTCATAGCCGCAGCGGCGAGGAAAGGTCCCATGTTCTTGTTCCGTGCTCTGCCGCTTTCGATCGCCTTTGGTGCCTTCATTGTCACACCTGGAAAATAAATAATCATTTGCATAGTTTGATTATGCATAATAGAACTTTCCTTATTCCTGAAATGCTTGATGATTAGTGGTGAGAATGATTGTAAATTGACACACTAAACAAATACATTGAATGTCGCTCAATTCATACTCGTATTATTGTAGATCCATGCACTGCAGTATTAAAAACTGTAGTTTTTAGATGTTAAGCACATCATATTATTTAATTTACGTTTAGGTAAGTTTATAAAGAAGATATTAATATCATTTCACACTAATGAATACACCATGCTGGGATAGCCACAGCGAGCAATATTGTTTTATATCATGAAATATTATCATAGTTAATTAACGCTATAAGTTGGAAAATTGTTTCGAACTAGCAACAGAAATTTTACCCGTTGTTTGGTTATCAATAACTTCAGAAATTAAAATTCCAAACAATTTTAATGGTTTTCGTGTAAAAGTTAATTATTTTCATGTGCTTGTAAAGATTGTTTTTTATTTGGCGCCCAACGTGGGACTATAACAAAATTGTTCGAATGAAAGTATGTCAAATAAATATATTATTTATGACATAATTTCGTAATCTACTGATCATTTTGAATTATCTGTTCATATTAAGTAATCAAATGATTCAGGGTATACATTAAATAGTTAATTTATAATACAATTTTAAATTGTAGATCACATTTTATTGATGACTTAAGATGTTTTTCATAAATATTTATTTTTGATTATGTATTTTAGTTCCATATATTATACTATTGATTCAATTCAAACACGAGCTAACTAAATAAACACTCAATGAAATACTGTCTGTAATAACGCTTTACAATCCTATTTCTCAGAACTTGAAACAGAACTGTTTTGATGAGCAAAGCTGCCAGAATAAGCGATATCGGATATTATTTCCTCCGCCACTTGGGATAATTTATTCCCTCGCCATAAATCAAGTTACTGGAGATAAGTTTTTAATTAAACGTCACGTGACGCAGTTGTGGCGTTGAATATTAGACTAGTCAGATTTTATTAAAGCAACAACCCATAATTGTCCCACTGCTGGGCTCGGGGTCTCCTCTCACAATGTGAGGTGTACAGACTTGATTATGGGAAGCAAAATTGTGGGTAGATAGAAAACGACGGCGAGTTATTCGGTTTGGATCCCCAATCCTGATATCCTAGTGGATCAGTTATATTTCAAAATTATTTTCTATTCCGGTGTAGTTACCTACTATTTAATCATAACTTAATAACATAACAACTGTAAATGCTAGTTGTTGTACTACTACTACTACTAAGTTTATTTGAGATCTAGGTTAATAGAATATTAAGAACGTCCCTAGGACCTAAAGCAACTTGTCTCTTGCTACGTTATATTCCAATAATCCAAGAACTCGAGGTTACTTCACTATAATTTTTTAGAGTAAGATACTTGTCTTATGCAAATATTAAGGCCTTAAAATGGATGTATTGTAAATGTATTACATGTGCTCGAATGCAATACTTGCTATTACAGGTAAGCAGGTTCACTTGTGGTTGGCAACACGTTAGTAATGTTTTTAGTGCCTTTTGGCGATAGTAACTTATTACATAAAATATGGGCACATACTCATTCATTCTTATGAAGTCTTATAAGTCTTTTAGTGATAAATATACAATCAAAACTTTGGTTTAGTTACTATGGACTCTACAGGGTACAAAGCAACGCATTCACCGCGCTGCAAAAGTGTGGATTGGTGCAGAGATTAATTGCTAACCTAAGTGCCAAGAGTCTTTGTCCCGTCCGATGGTCTTCGACTTAACAATATAATCTTCGGCTATCTAAACCTCTCATAGTCGAAACCTACAGCTTATAGTGCCTTCCAAAGCATGGTATACTTTGCCAGAGCGTCAACCAATATTGATAACTAGTGTTTGATCAGTCATATAACTGACTTCTTCGTCTAGGAAAATAACTTCTTTTGTCTGATTGGACCACTACCAAATAAGCAACTGGCTTTTGCGAAATACATACCAACACCAAGGCTTCCATCTTTCTCTTGCTTTCCAGCGATAACAACATCAGCGTTATCCAGAAGTCTGTACCGAATGGACCTGGTAGTAGCGAAGTTCCATAGCTTGTCCATGATCAGTTGCTGTGCCTGGTCTTCAAGGGACGTTCCTGCCCTCGCCAAGGACTCTGGTTTGACTGGGATGTCTGCACTTGCTCCATTACTGAAAGTCAAAGAGTAGTATTTGTCAGTTACAAAGTTTTATACTTAATTTAATGGTGATAGATAGCTCTAGAGTTTCAAGCTAATCTCTCCTGCTGATGGTAGTCTCTTTTTATTTTATTGAAGATCACAATCCTCATCATCATATATTTCAATTGAAAATCTCACGTTTTGTAAAAAGTTGATTTGTTAAATCAATAAATCATGCTAATGAATATAATAAATGTACGTTATTATAATATTACATAAACAGGCTATAGTTTGCTAATGAGAGCTGAATATCTTGCGAAATCTGAATTAATGGCAGCTGAACATATTGTATTGGATATCGAAACATTGCTTGTCGAACCGTATTAATTGAAATACGTTTGGCTGCCGGCTGAAAATTTAAACGAACATGCTTCCCTTTTAAAATCACACATTTAAAGGAGAACCCCAATTTTCGGCCTCGAACCATATGTTATCTGTGCTAGAACATCGGACTAGACAAGAGTAAACTATATACCAAAAAAATCGTCTTATTTATAAGATAAACATATTTAAATCTTAGCTTCAGCTGCTCTTGCCAAATGAACTAAATAATGCAAAAAAGTTTTCACAGTTTCACACCTCATTACATACGATTTTATAATCGATTGAATCGATTGATATTGATTGATTGATGGAACATAATAATATATTTTATGTATTATTTATTGATTATAATTATAATATTAATTTATTTTTTACATATTTTCGTATTCCATATAAATCAAAACTATGTAATATATTATAATTACCATTTAATCTTTACGCTAATTTTATTAAATTACATTTCGAATATTTTGACATCGATTAATCGATTGACAACAAAGATGATGTAATCCCTAATAATGTCATTTTGGTAACCATAGTATTTATAAATAACATCACTGTATTGTCATCGATCTTTCATCTCTCTACGCGTGTTTTGTATATTTTTACTATCAAATATTTTCAGCGTATTTGGAGTCCTATTTACTATTGAAACTCATCGACACGCACACAGTGATTTTAATTTTCTATTGTATTCGCTTTCGTACTTGTGTTTTGGTGAATGTGTTTCGCAGTTTCACTACAATTTCTTGTAAACTAATACTATATGAATATGGACTCCTTAATCGCCTGTTTTGTGACTGACAAAGGTTCAGAATAAGTCCTGAACACTGGATAACGTACCCTATACATCTTTAGAAGATCAGGAAGTTGCTGTGGCCATACTTACAATGAGTATATTATGGTATCTTGATTGGGCAAGGTACCTACTAACGAAATATAACGCCTCCTGCACAACTACACGAAATATTAATATATTATAATGATAACTAATAAAATCTCTTGAAATATGCAATAGCTTTTATTATACAACCTTTTTATGACGTTCGTTTTGGGTGAAAACCATTGAAGTAGTAGATATTATAATAGACACCCGCCAACGTAAGTGTAACATACATATTAAATAGCACTGTGACACGAGTATGACATATCATAACCTATAATTAAGGTGATTAATTCTAGGTTTTCCTTAGTTGGCCATTGCTGGCAGCCGTGAAAATTGGAGAAATTGAACTTTTTGCAATAATCTAATTAACAGCCAATTTCCAGTCTTGTCTACTTAGGCCTGAGTTTCTATGGAAACTGGGGTTCTCCTTTATCAGCGAGACACGTATACTCAATGCGCTAATTAATTTTATAAATGTGTTACCAGTTAATAAATAATGAAGAGTACTACAAAATAAAGTAATGATATAACGTTTTCCATGAAATAGATCAGATAAACAGAAGGATAATTACATATAAGCGTCCTCGAGCAACACAATAATTTATAGACAGCTCATTCCCAATTGGATTATACGAATTCGCCATTATTTTTGCAGTGACACAAACATTGTTATGGCGATTATACACATAGATCATCTCGGATCTCGAATCGGATTTTTTTTCATCTTCAAAAATGAGGATCCATAGTTATTAAAAATAATAACAGATGTTTTATGTGTGGGATCGAGCTATGATCTGCTCAGTACTATTCCTATTCACGCTCATTTTTCTAGCCCATGAATGGTGTTTGTGTAAGTGCGCGCTTGTATGAAGTTATACTTCTGTTGTTTCTCAAATTTGTGGTTCTACTGGTATCGATATTTCATTCTGATGTTGATATGACCTTAAGTGGCGTTGTAGACGAATTGATACAAAATTATATAATATGTTTAAAATTAAACCACTGACAATTGCCTCTTCACTCTGTTTGAGTTCAATTAGGCATTCTATACACTTTGACGCCTGTCACACGTATGCTATCATCGATTGTCGCTTGCTTGCCGATTACTTGCAGCTTGCTTGAGTCTTGTATATTACAATGACAATATCTGTACACGGAACAGCATCGTCGCGTTTGCATTTGTTTTTCAATAGGGATGTTGACTAATTTTAGGCTTTAATTTTAAGATAGAACCTTAATGTTCACGAAAAAAAATATTATAAAAATAATAATGTTCAATTTATAATAAAATTAAAAATTAATAAACAAAAATCAATATAAAATTTCCCACCAAAAACGTCACGGACATCACTAATATTGTACTTTGGACAGCGCGACTGTCTGTAAAAATATTGCAGTATTTTTCAAGCCTTTTTCAGTTTGCGTTTTCATGAAATGCGTTTGTATCATTGTTAAAGGAGAATGCCAATTTAGTATGGAGAAATGTACTGACTTTAACATCTTTGTGTCTTGATAAAAATACCTTTATTTGATTATGTTATCTTAATAAATTACACATACTAACTTTAGTCAATGTTAATAGTAGGAAATAAGAGATTTTAAACAAAATTAATTTGTATTTAGGTTATAATAAACTCACAGTAATATGGACTCTATGCAGGCGTTTTAAAGTCGATTGCGTATGTAATGTCGATCTTTTAAATTCATTTGACAGTCCCCAAACACCATGTAGTTTGTAATGTATTATAATCACAGAACACTACTACTCCTGGCTGATTATAATAATTTTCTAATTCATTTGACAGTCCCCTTACGTCATCTAGTTTGTTGTCATGGATATATTATACTATTACTGTTGTATCATAATTATAATCGAATCAATGCAACGTATTGGCCCGAATGATCTTATAAGATTCCTGATTGGCCCTTATCCAAACATAAATGGCCCAATTGTTTTCTTTTGTAAAACGGAAGTAAAGTTACTTATTAATTTCAGAAAATTATTCCCAATAAGATTTTTTTTAGGAAATAGGGTAAAATACTTGAAATATTTTAATTACATTTTTTGTCCAAAAATCATTGTGACACAATTATTTTTTTGACTTGAGTACTGGCTATGAGCATTCTACTTTATTTTTATTCCCTCCTGTACAAAAAAATCCAAATGTCAGTCGCTTACATAATAATGCTCAAATATTTTGATTGATTACTTTTGAACATGAGCCAAGTAAGGAGTGATTGATGAAGTAAACATGTCGCATGCTGAATAATTTTAATTACTTAATTCGCACAATCTGAAACAGTTACGGTGTAATATTATACATTGGCACATTATAAACAAAAAAGGCATTTGTTATACGTAAAAAAATTTAAATTCTCTTTGCATTTCAATAATGCAGTGACTGGAATGAAATAAAAAACACTCTATTGCACTTAGTAAAAGGGTACAATAATGCAAAGTAGTTTTTTTCAACCAACCCACGGCGATGAAGAAATATGAAAAAAATATTTAAAAAAAAAACTAAACTTCGAAAAATGTTTTTAAATTAACAGCGACGATGTAGAATATGTAGATAAACTTTTGATTTACAATATGTACATAATGTGTGAAACTGTAAACAGTTTCACACATTATATATATGTGAAACATATTATTATTCATAATTATCTCGGGAATCCGACTTCAATGGAGGTTCTAATAACGCTATTGAAGTTTACATTGTAATTCAAGTTGGTATGCACGTATGGAACAGATTTAAATCAATTTAGGTCCTATTGTTATGATGGCATAACATTATGGCAGTCTCAATGCTGCAATGTTTCAACTCGTACAATTCCCAAAACGATGAGATTCCGCTAAATCGCACATTTAGCTTAAAACTAATATCTTACCTATTTTGTTCGCATTGGATGGCATTATGCATGATTTATCAACAAAAACGTTAAAAAAATCATTCGTTAAAATATGCTGGATAATAAAATCACTGCGAAAATTTGCTAGATTAGCTATTAGTTGAACATTTAATATTATTGAAGTTATACTTCTTTTGGCGCGATGGTGAAAAATGATGAGAGTGAATTTCTACGATGCGCGCGCACACCGACACCTAAATTCTACAACGTGAAGTTAGCTAAATTCTGTATTTTTTCTGTATGCAAAAAAGTTTTCACAGTTTTACCTCATTACAAACGATTTTATAATCGATTGAATTGATTCATAATAATCGATTGATGGAATATAATAATATATTTTATGTATTATTTGTTAATTATAATTATAATATTAATTTATTTCTTACATGTTTTCGTATTCCATACATATTAAAATTATGTAATATATTTTGAATTACCATTCAATCGTTACGCTAATTTTATTAAATTACATTTCGAATATTTTGACATCGATTAATCGATTGACAACAAAGATGATGTAATCCCTAATAATGTCATTTTGGTAACCATGGTATTTATAAATAACACCACTGTACTGTACTGTCATATTTGTCATCGATCTTTCATGTTTCTACGCGTGGTTTTTTGTATTTTTCTATTAAATATTTTCAACGTACCTATTTGGAGTCCTATTTACTCGTACTATTGAAACTCATCGACACGCACACAGTTATTTTAATTTACTGTTGTATTCGATTTCGTACTTGTGTTTTGGTGAATGTGTTTTCGCAGTTTCGCTACAATTTCTGGCAAACCAATACTATATGAATATGGACTACTTAATCGCCTGTTTTGTGACTGACAAAGGTTCAGAATAAGTCCTGAACACTGGATAACGTACCCTATACATCTTTAGAAGATCAGTAGTTTGTTGTGGCCATACTTACAATGAGTATGTTATGGTATCTTGATTGGGCAAGGTACCAACGAAATATAGCGCCTCCTGCACAACTAGACGAAATATTAATATAAATGATAACTAATAAAATCTCTTGAAATATGCAATAGCTTTTATTATACAACCTTTTTATGACATTCGTTTTGGGTAAAAACCATTTAAGTAGTAGATAGTATAATAGACACCCGCCAACTTAGTTTTAACCATTAAACTCGTAGATTCTATTGGCAAGTCACGTATTAATTTTGGGATTTTATTATTGAAATGTACACCAAGCCCTATGAAAGATCGTTGCACTTTACTTTGGCGGAACGAAGGCGTAATTAATTGATACATTCTTTTTGTTTGGCGATTATTAATATCAAAATTTTGTTTATACGTGTTTATATTCTTCCTTATAAAAACTACATTATTAATTTATTAAGTTGGTTAACCTTAGCTGTGTGTTGTAATGTTTAGTTTGTACGATTCCCTAACATGAAATATTACATGTTTCTTCTGATGTAAATAAATATTATTTACTAGGTTGATCCAAAAGTAACGATAGTAAAAATGATACACGTTCAAATAAAATAATGTATTATTTTACAGTCTCCTAACTAATCAGTTCACATTCTCGGTAGTTATATTAAAATTACAACAAATTGAATTGCTTTAAATTGGGTTGGCATACGAATGATCCAAACGCACGCCTAATGATAAATAATCACTATCGGACGAACATGAATCATCAAAACTGCTCTCAAATTCCGTATCACACTCGTCTTTCAATTTTATAATAAATTTATCAATTTCCGCGTCTAAGCTTCCATCCATTTTACAAAACTTATCCTCAATATGTCGCACATGTTTTATACGCAGTCGGGTTTTTTGTATTTTTTAATTTTTTTGTGTGTAATAGACCTATCATTGATTCAGTTGGAAAAAATATTAGAACACGATTTCGTGAGCCATGACCAGGTTTTATGCTATAATATGTACCTACGTTTGCCCAAAATTCTTCTGTATTTTCATTGAGCGACTCAGTTTCTTTTGTTTTTTGTATTTATAACACTATTTTCTATTTTAATTTTCAATATTATATTACATTGGTAGAAAATGCAAAAAATCGGGAGAAACGGTCGCTAAAACGGGATATCGGGAGACGATAACCAAAATCAGTAGATCTCCCGATAAATCGGGAACTTTTGCAACACTCGTCACTTGACAGCAAGTAATGCTAATCTAATGGGAAGGTAATGACAGCTTGTCAGAGGTAAAATAACTGTGAACGGACTGTAGTAGTAAATAGTAATCGATACTTGTCTTTGGGACTAGGAGCACATTCTTTTTCTCTCCTTAATCTGTATTAAAGTTTAATGCCTGTCGGAAAATAAATTATTCTTCAACTGAACTGAATAAAATCTTTCATTCCCTCCCCCCACAAAAACTGGTTTTACAGCATAGTATCGTAATAGTTCTCGTAACGTAATAGAACATAGATGGTGTTTTTACAATTGTAAAAACAGAAAAAAAAATATTTACAATTGATTTGTTTTTGCAATTGTAAAAACACCATCTATGTTCTATTACGAGAACTATTACGATACGTAGCAAAGTAATATTAGAATATACTACAAAATTAATCACAGATGGCGCTTAACACATATAGTTTGGCTATAGAGATTCGTAAATTAAATTATTTCAAAATATTATTTCATTTTTATTTTTAGTATTGCTGTTTTTGAATATTGTATTTTGAACAATGTTTTTTTAATATTGTTTTTTGTTTTTTTTTTCATGTCAAAGAAGTATAACTTCTCACGCGCGTACAAAAGTACACGCACCCTTTTTTTTCTGTTATAATGTAATTTGTCTGAATAAAATAATGTAATAACTCTATTTTTATTATTTATAAACTCTATCTCTTAACAACTTAAATTTAAGATCAATCTAATATGAAGTAAAAATGTAAAGTAAAATAAAGTATATAAGAAGTTTGTAAATAATACCTAATATGCATACTTTAGGAACTTTACTTACTTTTTCGACATCAAATTGAAATCAACATCGAAATAATGCATAGACTTTAAAGTAACATAAACAAATCTTATCCCGAACTGCTTACATACCCGCAAAACTTAATCTAACAATTTTGTTTAGAAATTATTCAGGCGAGTGCTCGTCATAGAAACGAAGAAAAGAGATGAAGTCTCGAAGGTATTCAGAGAGAAACTATTTGCTTAAAATTAATTTAGATTGGATTGAAAATTTAATAAATATACGGGATGTTAGATTCATGTGAAAACTTTACAAATTAAACTTAATAAAGTTAATTAATTACTGAATAAATCTAGAAAAGTCATTATGAAATACTTATGAGATCGCGAAAATAATATAAAAACATCCACATGACTGACATTATAGCCAAAGGGTAGGTATAAATAATGGAGATAGACTAGCCATTTCAATAGGTTAATGCAAACTTATCGATACCATTAAGACAAACACTGGATGCCTACAAGACACTAAAAAATGAAAAACAAAAACCGTGTCGCAAAAATGAAGTTTATCTTGATTGGAACTTATATCAGATTTATGATGATATTAACCCTAGAGGGATAACCAAAGTAAATTTTACTCCCATCTCGGAATCAAAACTTAACAGTGGTGTCAATTTTAAGGTTACACCGACGGGGGTCCACAAGTTCTTTCTTCATCTTTCCCCCCGCATGTTAAGTGCCGTAATTCGACGCGCACGTCACATCACAGCTAAGATGGCTTTCTTAGAATTTGAGGTGAGTAAATTTTACTCCTGGTTACCTTTAACGTAGGTTGAAATAAGGTTATCTTTCTAGGGTTAATATTCCTCTAATGCTTCATCTCTGTATGCTCATAATCTAAGGAGCACTGTATCATTTTACATCTCATTGTCAGCGCTGCTATAAGTTTGTGGGTTTCTCAAGTTTGATGAAAAATATTAAACTTTGATGAAATTCGGATTTATCGAATATCGAACATAAAACAAAACAAAACTCTATTTAGCTCGTTAGCAAGTATGATCTTTTTAGAGATCTTAGAAAGTTTTTGAAACATCGCATTATAAACGATAGCTTAGCTACATTTTTATTTAATTTTAAGACATGAAAAAGATGTACCTTATTAAGTTTTAAATATTGCATTTTGCTATTTTAATTAAATAAACTGATAACTATGATTTTTGTTAATATGAAGCAGGTAAGACTAAATTGATAACAGAGTTAGACCATATTTTAAGCCTTATTTTTCAATTAAACATTCAGATAGTTTTACTCGTAGTGATGTTCTATAAATTAAATACTTTTATTTATTTATTTAATCTTTTTTGAACCAAAGAAAAGTGGTACAATAGGTGGACTTAATGCTAAGTAGCATTCTCTCACAGTCAACCTTCAGGATGTGCAGAGAAAAGTTGAAGGCGGTACAATAACCATGGAGAACAAAAATTTATATATTAATATTGACGAATAGAGGGGAAATAATAAAAATAAACAATGATAAATATTGACAGAGAAAAATAATGCTGAAAAGTGATACAAGATAAATATATAAATACTTACATTAATAACATAAAGATAGATAGATTACATAAAATGATTTTAATACGAGAGTTGCTTCAAAAAGAGAGCATGAATATTTTTTTTTGAAAGAGAATTTAGAGCGCAGTTGTCTAACATCCTTTGGAAGAGAGTTCCAAAGCCGAATAGCTTGGTAAGCAAAAGAATTGGAAATAAAACAGGTGCGATGAGAGGGAAAAGCAAGAGTTAGGGAATCAGAGGAACGAAGGTTTAGCTCATGGGCGTCACCGAGATACTGAAATTTACTTTTAAGATAGTCGGGAGCTACAGGATTAAAAAGAACTGAGAAGAGATAGTTAAGAATATGAGATTGTCTACGTTACGAATAGGAAGCCATTTGAGCTGGCGACGATAGGATGATAAGTGATCAAATTTACGTAGACAGAAAATAAAGCGGATTGAGTAATTGATAAGGCGCTCCAGTTTATTGAGAAGGTCCTCATTCAGGTCAGAGTAGCACACATCACCATAATCTATGATAGGAAATACTAGAGTTTGAATCAAGTACATTTTTGTTGAAATAGGTAGAAAGTTCCTATGGCGATTTAGTTAACGCAACACCGCAAAAACCGACCTACTCAATTCATTTACCTGAACGGCCCAACTGAAAGTGGAATCCAGATAGATACCAAGATTTTTACAGTAGAAGAGTAAGGAATGACTGCATTTCCAAGCGTGATAGGAGAGATTGAACCAATATCCAATTTGGATAACTGCCGCGAGCTACCAATGATGATGGCCTGGCATTTGGTGGGGTTGACAGCGATGCCAAATCTCTGTGACCAGGACTCAATTTTGCGCAGGTTGTTATTTATTATGTCTATACCCATATCAATGCCACTGACTTTTCTCATCCATCATTGATTTTAATGTTATTTTTATTCATGTACTTAATTTTATCAATTTAATTTTAACGTTCCAAATGCTATTTTAACAATTAATCATTTCATCAACGCAATGTTTTTGTTTTTAGTGAAAACAAAAACATTTTTCTTTCTGTTTGCATTCCAGATGAATAAATTAAACAACGTAAATTACTTCCATTAAATGCACGGTAAAATAAACACTAAAAAATTCGGCTTTATTCCCAACGATTTTCATTGCTAAAGCTACACCGGCCGTACACGATCAAGTGTACTTACAAGTTGGCAGTTTGACTTGATGCGGCATCCATTTTGCATGAGATAGCTATATGGCCAGATAGCCATACCGTGGCCATACACCGTCAAGTTTACTGGATGCCGCGTCAAGTCCGCTGCAAACTTGACAAGTATACCTGATCGTGTGGCCAGCATGCCACTCCAATACTGCTAACATGAGGAGTCGTTTGGCGGCATCAAGCAAAAGAGTGGTTAGCTAACCAGCGGGCCTATTATGAACTTTTATAAAACCATTCATGTTCCAGGCAATTCATATCTCGGGCTTTAAACGACGTATGATTGGCTAAAAAAGTGTCACGTGACCGCTTTCGTAACACTTTGACGTTTACACTGGAACTTGGTTGGAATTAAGAGTTCATAATAGACCGTCAGGTTTCATCTTCATTCAGAATTACCTCTCATCAACGATCATCATGTCATCACTGAGCTGGAAGGACGCTGTCCTCAGCATCCTGTCCACGTAGCCGACCAGCTCCACAGCTATGCATGAGGAGGTTTCCCGGGAAGCGCACTTACTGCTCAACCCTCGCTTTAGCGTTTCTTCTGATGGCAAAGATGTCTGGAAAGAAATAATAAAAAAACTGTAAAAAAACTGTTGCATATATACATACCCGCGGTAGGAGGTCCTGTGGTATGGACAACACAAATAAGACGATCCGAGTACTAATATTTAATTTTATGTGTCACATAAATATTGCTCCGGCCGAGAATCAAACCCGGGATCCCTCATGCTTCAGGCTTCAGGGTCGTCACTATTATTATACATATTATAGACCGGTCCTAATAGAATAGACTGTTCATTATAATGTTTTTATGGAAGTAACATAAGCTTCCAAGACGTCCAGGAATTAATAATCTTACAAGTTTGACTTGTGTGAATTCCAATTGCCAGTTAGGTGATATTAGCAAACAATTATTGAGCACTTCCGCGCTTCGAAAAGCACGTAAAGCTGGTCCCAGCCATTGAAGTATTTTACTAGCGTACAGAACTGACACCGCGAACCCAATGCATTGGGCGCCACGTGGGTTCAATCTTCAATGGATTAGTTCGATTTTGAAAGGAGAGCGGGGGCTCAATTTTGAAAATGGAACCTCCCGGGCGGGACACACATTTTGTTCGAGATGTCTGTTCTATGATATTATACTTCAATGGTCCCAGCAGTTATATTTTATAGTAGTTCTCAATACGACTATATTTTTTAAGTGTGTTACCTCGTTACTTTTAACTCGGTGTACAGATTTTGATGATTCTTTTTATATTCGAAAGCTGGTGCTTGTCTTGTGGTTCCATTTAAATTTAAGCAAGATCTTATAAGTAGTTTTTGAGTTATCCGTAATTTAGAAGTCGGTTATTTTTTAGGAGATTAATTTAGACGAGTTAAATTTGGACAGTGTCTCTTTATAGTAAGTAATTAGTAATTTAAAAATAAGACATAAAATGAAGATAATTTAATGACAGATAATAATCATATTAATATATTAATACGAAAACTATTATAATTTCTATTTACTATTAATAATTGTCTTAAAACAAATTTTAATTATTATTTCAACAAAAAGTAGTGCCAAGATATACTATTGTCTTTTTGCTAAAATGTTGTACATACATTATATTGAACATTGTGTAAAATCTTATAATTAAGGTGATATAGTTCAAATTCCGTACGAATAATTCGATATTCCAATATTAAATAATTTATATTTCATGTATCATGTCATCACGGATATACCTGTGACCTACATGAATAAACTTAAATCAAAGTAACATTAAACTTATAAAATTTTAAATGACTTTAATACAAAATATAAATAATAAAGATTCAACAAATAAAAAAACACAGGTTGAAAAAATTTAAAAATATAAAATTATTCCAAGATTATGTTTCCGCCCGGGATCGAACCGGGGACCTTGTGCGTGTGAAGCACACGTGATAACCACTACACTACGGAAACTACGACGATATATGCAAAATTAAGGGTGTTATCGTGTAACCTAATACTAGAATGAAGCTGTTTTGATTTTTTTGTTTGTTTGTTTGTAATGATTTACCATAATAATTTCATTATATTAATTTAAAAAAGTCTCATGTAAATCTGAGCGAGATCTGACGAGCAGTTTTTGAGTTACTTATCCCTAATTTTCAAGTCGGTTATTTTTGTCAAGAATTATTAAATGTTTATAACTAAATATATAGTGTACTCTGAACTATAAAAATAAAAAATTTACATAGAGATTCATACAAAACATTTTTGAGTTTGGTTATAAAAAATACCTAAGCACATTTTAACGGTGACTCAATAAGACACGGTGGCTTCTATTTTGGGAGTGTTATAAACATAGGTAATACTTACTAATAATACAAATAATTTCAATATATTAATCAATGAGTTCTCGTCTTTTAAGTCTTTATCTGGGATAACTCAGTAGAAAGGGAATCAGATATCTCTTTGGTTCTTATACAATCTTTTTATGAATAAATGAGATACATATCTCATCTTATATAAGATACTTTAGACTCGTGCGTTCAAAGAAAAACCACTTTATCCCAAGTGAAATCCTAAGCTTACTTTTTAAAAACGTTGCCTCAATCAGTATCTCAGTGGGAAACCAAGTAGCGATTGAGGACATTGAATTCTTTTTATATGATTTCACTTCAATAATAAATTATAGAAGCTTTTACCCAGACCGACAGGGATAAATAAGTATAAAAGAAGTTTAACTTAAAATTTTAAGACTTAAGAAGCTAGACAGAGTGCATAAATAAGCACGTATTTGTAATACATATAAATAATATTTAGCTTTCTACTTTTCTTTTGCATGTAAACTTTAACTTTATTAAATACTAGGAAATCGCCCTCGCTTCGTTGCGGGAAAAATAGTAAAAAAAATATAATATAGCCTATGTCACCCGGGGATAGTGTAGCTTCCCAACAGTGAAAGAATTTTTGAAATCGGTTCCGTAGTTTCGGAGCCTATTCAATGCAAACAATCAAATCTTTCCTCTTTATAATATTAGTATAGACTAGTAAGTCGCCCTCGCTTCGCTTCGAGAAAAACATATTATAACCTATGTCACCTGGGGATAGTGTAGCTTCCCAACAGTGAAAGAATTTTTCAAATCGGTTCGGTAGTTTCGGAGCCTATTCAATGCAAACAAACAATCAAATTTTTCCTCTTTATAATATTAGTATAGACTAGCTGTGCCCCGCAGTTTCACCCGCGTAATTTGTGGAAAAAACTAACTACTTACATACAATATGATGTTACAAGTATATAGCCTATAGCCTTCCTCGATAAATGGACTATCAAACTCAAAAAGAATTTTCAATTCAAACCAGTAGTTCCTGAGATTAGCGCGTTCAACTAAACAAACTCTTCAGCTTTATAATATTAGTATAGATCCGACTTCTACCGTGCATTACTCCTAAGAATAATTAACCCTGTCACTTTCATAGACTGAGCCTCTTCATCTCGCCCACATGTCCACAATTATAGCAAAGGTCACTTGGGCCAGTAGAAAGAAAGAAAGAAAGAAAGAAAGAAAAGATTATTACTGACACACACAACGTAATTCAGGTAACATATTGAACATAATTATGAACTATGTTACAATGTTGGCGTGTGTTGTGCCAGAGAATGGTACCCACTCAGCGTATTGCCGCAGCGTTTGCCACGGCGCTGATTTTCAGTGGGCCCTTCTGGTGACTCACAGGCGACAATTTTATTTTTATTTTTATAATTACCTACCTACTATTATTTACTATTATGTTACGACATTTATTACTCTTGTGAAGATAAGAGAATTATGTAGAAGGTGATGTGGGAATTTCGCGGAACTATTGGGTAAGTTATTTTAAAAAATATTTGGTATATTTACTTCTATATAGTAGCAACTATACATTCGAAAAACACTTCCATAATTAATTTTTCTGGGCTCACCCGCCAACTAATAATCTCACTGATGCGTTCGTCACACAATACGTATCAATTATACGTGGAAAGCGGAAAACTAGTGCAAGTTCACAGCAGTGCAATTCATGCACTATTGATGCGCACACAACGTGGATCCGGATTAATTTCTTATTGCACGTCAGTGATATGTCATTACTTATGGCTTTTTTTATTATAAAGAGTGTTCTCCCAATCGTGGAAAAAATATTTGCCTGGAATGATTTGGAGGTATTCATGAAACCACTCTTTTACGGGTGAAAAAAAACTTTTCAATAATCTAAAATTTTAACAAAAAAAACCGACTTCAAATGAAGTACATCCTTTCCAATAAAAAAGAATAATCAAAATCAGTTGGCGTGATATTGAGTTATTCGTCCATTTGTCGCGTGAAATTTTAAGACTTGACTTTCTCATTGATGCCGTTATCAAATCTCGATAAAATTTAAGTGGCACCAGCTTTTGATTAAAAAAAATCATCAAAATTGGTTCTCTCAGTCGAAAGTTCTGGTAACAAACATAAAAAAATACAGTCGAATTGAGAACCTCCTCCTTTTTTTGAAGTCCGTTAAAACAGTCGTCAATTTACGACAATTTGATCTTTATACGAGAAGCTTAAAGATAGCGCTCATTTTATTATATCTAAAAGATTAACAATAATGCCTGCTGTCAATCTAAACAAAACTAAAATGTGATATTTGCGAAACTCTTTGGTATAATATGTTTTAAAACATTTAACAGATAATACTATCTAACTATGTTTAATGGTTACAACAAAGTATTCGAAAATACAGACAGAATAAATAACATACGAAAATTTAAAAAAAATTGACCCCCATAACAGCCCTAGTTTTCCTATTAGATTAAAACTCACAAGTAATGTCGATCGAGAATTTGCGTGTTTTTCATAATCTTAGTGAGATTTCAATGTCATCGTCCCCCATAGATCTCTGGGAATCGCGTTATATTGACTAATTGTTTTCGATAACTTCATGTAATTACGGAAACGTTAAGAAAGTGTTGTGGTAATAATCTTCACATCATTGCTGCATTGTTTGTTATTACTTTCGCAAGCAGTATGGTTAATCAATCTTTCTCCCAGTTGGTTGCGATTTCTGGTTTGGTTTTCATTGGTTTTATTTATCATAGTATTCAGTATTCTGTGATATTAAACTTTACAGAACGATTTTGTATTATGTCAATTGTAATGCCTTGCACCTATCTGTAACTGTGTATAGGTTAGATAGACGATTTATATTGGTAGGTTTTTCAAAGACTGCTTCTTTGGCGATGTCTACTAAAATAAATTGATGCCATGATTGAATGAATGAAAATTAAAAATATGGAAATCAAGAGATAGGGAAAGAGTGAAGGAGGGGATTGAGTTACTAGGCGGTACGAAGTTCACCGGGTCAGCTGGATCCTTGGACTTTCTCTGGGTGTGAATAGATCCATTAATGGATTTTTAATGGATCATGAATAAAAGTGGATACAAAAATGGAAAAAGGCCCATCAACGGATATTTATAATGGATTTTAGTGGACTTTTTTTGGAGTCGGTTATTTCTCTTGTTAAAATTTAGATTATTATATAATAAATGTTAATATACACGTAGTAACAAATATTACCACAAGCGTCAAACACGTCTATCTAGTGACCCTCCAACTTTATAACTAGTTAAGGGAGATGTTTATGCTTCTACAAGTTTCCAGACGATGCTCAACACTTGCTACCAAAATTATCTTAGACTAATGTTGCTTAAAGTGTGCACAAGCTTAGTGGTGTACCGTTATTTAGGGTTCCGAACGAAAACAACGAAAAACTGAACCCTTGTAAGATCACTCATGTGTCTGAGCGACCGCCTTTCACCACCAATTTTCTCCGAAACTACAGGACCACATAAGTATAAATTTGGTACTCATGTGGTTTTTTATGACTCAAAGAAGAATGTATAAAAAACAGATGAGTTTTGAAAAAAAAAATTATGAAATCCAAATTAAAAAAAAACTGTTTTGCAAACCGTATTGTGTGGCATGTCAAATGAAAGGGCTTATTGCAAGGATCTCAAATATATTTTTGTTATAGTTGTGCAATGGATAGTTTTAAAATTATTCAAGAAAGAATGAAACTTGACCATTTCCCCCCTTATCTCTGTAAAGTCCAAGTCTAAGTTGCAACGACATTATTAAAATGTCATCCCTGGATTTGTTTGCATGAAGCTGTAAAGGTCGCTACAGGCCAACAGCAATAATCTATTCAAAAACAAACCACAGCTTGCCAACTTTTCTGTATTGTGTTTGTGCCTGATACGTCTGACTGAATAGATGCTTAGTCGATACATATTAATGACGTCACCATATTTGGACACATGGCTGGGTAGGATGACAAATATTATACAGATGGCAGTCTTGTGCTTTTATTACACTAAGAACTTTGTGTAATCAGTGTTTATCTTTTGTAAACAATAAAAGTCGCAATCACGTCCAATGTTTGCATGGCCATTTTTTGAAGAATAACATTAGAACTTCAAGCCTAAGTTTTTAACGCCTATGATGCCTAAGATGGTGAACGTACTTTTGTTTTCATCTGTGTATATATAAAAGGCAAAAGTGATTGACTGATTTATCAACGCACAGGCTAGAAACCCTTAGGACTAGAAACTTAAAACTTCGCACACGTATTACTCTTATTAGGCATCCATTTAGGAAGGAAAAAAAGTTATGAGGTAACATATAAAAAAATACAGTCGAATTGAGACCCTCTTCCTTTTTTTGAAGTCGTTTAAAAATACAGTTTATTATTGTTTTTCGACATCCAATTGGGAGATGCCCGTGATTGATATTGCACATTAGATATTGCACGTAGTTGGAAAAGTTTACCGATTGTAAAGGTATTTTTCCTTACAGGGGTGATTTCTTTGAGCAAAATGTGCAAAATAAATATTTGCATCTGCAACATTGCGATTGTTACTAAAATAATATTGAAATACTTAATATGAGCAATTAGACAAGCACCTTAGTTGACCGAACGTAGCAGCTGTGTGTGTGCCGTCTGAGTACCGCTACATACATTCAAGAGGATCATCAACAACTGATTAGCCATTTGTGCATACAAGCGAAACGCCGATGATGTATTTGTGTTACTGCCATTTCATTTACAACATCCTAGTATAGGCGTATCAATAAGTCAAGAATTATTAGGCTATTACTAGGTATATGGCTTTTTACTTAAATGATATAATACTTTGTCATTCAGAATTATAATTAGTGCATTATCAACACTAATAATGGTAAACCAATAACAAAGAATAATCATTAATTTTTAGAATCTAAACCTTTTCAATAACAATTAAAAAAAGAATCATCGAAATCGGTTGGCGAGATATTGAGTTACATATACTTATATACTTATATACTTATATGGTTTTCGCATGCATACCATTTTCAGATCTCGCTCAAATTTAAGTGGAACCACAAAACAAGCCCCTACTTTCGATTAAAAAAAGAATCATCAAAATCGGTTTACCCAGTCGAAAGTTCTGAGGTAACAAACATAGAAAAATACAGTCGAAATGAGAACATCTTCCTTTTTTTGAAGTCTGTTAAAAATTGTAGATAAGTTATTATTTGGATATTATTATGTAGCTTAGTTTTAGCCATTTGGAATACTGTCTGTTTTTTTTTGTATTATTATCTTGCGCATCTTACTAAGTTAATTTAAATGTTAATAATTAAAATTTTTGTATTACTTGTAAACACGTGCGAACCTAATATTATTACGATAATACTTTTATGAGCAAAAACTCAATTAGTTCACGTAACAATGCTGAAATTGTAATAACAGTAGGTAAATGTTGTTTTAATTTGAATTAAATCTGTACAGCTATGTAACGCTGAATATAAATTGTTTTTTATTCATTAAAATATTGTTTATTATTATTAGTCTTGTTGAACATTGTTTTACTAGAAATTATGTGAAAATATGAAATTCAACTTGTATTTTAAACCACGATTTATTCCTGAAAATTATTCATGCTTGAAGTATCTAACGAGAACCTATTTCAATTTTCTGCTGTAATTTTCTGTCTGCTTTGAAAATGTATCGAATAGTTTGTGGTTCCAATTCTCAGAATTTCCTTCGAAAAGTTTTCAAAGATATGATTCTAATGATGTAAGTTATTATGTTTGACAGCGCCGAGAAAACTAACAAGGAAAATATAATATAGTTAGTTAGTTAGTTAGTAACATAGTTAGTTTGTTAGTTAATTAGCAGTAAGTAATAAAAAAAACTTGCAGGAGTCATTATTAAATCATTAACTGGTAGATATCATTTTTAAAATTGATAGATTTTTTCGAAAAATACATAAAAATTTAAAATACAATATTGAGATCATAAATATCAGTTTATTTTTTTCAAAGCACACTAATTAAATAGTAATACAGTTCTATGACAAACACAAAATCAGTTGACAACTAGGTTACGTTTGAATTAACATTAAGTTTACTTTACATTAATCCATAACTCAAGAAACATTAGTCATTAGATTAAGATCCCAAAAATATGATTTGGTTAACCTAGTTCCTTTTTAACTTCTTAACACGACTTATTAATGTCATCACCAAATCACATTTTATCATTACGTTTAAAAAGGTAATTATAAACTTACCTCATTATCAATCTCACTTGCCCTGACGATCCCGAAAAGGAAAATCGGTAACAAAAACGCGATCTTCATTTTGTAGTTATAAGTCCCTCACTTCACTTACAGCACTTAGTGCTATCACTAATTCGATTAATTGTTTAATTATTATTATTAACGTAACACGCAGGTTGTTAACTGCTTTACTTAAATAGTGTGGAGCAAATGCTGGAACGCGTCTGTTATTAGAGTTTTATACGACCATGCTTCACTGAGCTTGCAGTGGGGAACTATCTCGTATTAATATACCGTCGTATATTTCTATGCATGGTCGGACTTCAATTCTGTAAACTGATTTTATTAAAGGATACCCATATAACTTATAATCAATATTCGTTAGTTTTACAATTGTTATTTGAAAATTAAGATGTTTAAAATTTATAGTTTAAGCTGGTAATAAATAGATATAATATAAGATAAGACAGATAGTTTAAGGAATTGAAATCTGTTGTACCTGAAGCACATTTCGATTTTTATAAGGTAAACTTTTGTTTAATTTTTTTAAATTTCGAAATGATTAGACTACAAATTATTTTCAAAGTTAGTTCTATATATTAAAGTTTACCAATATTCGTTTGTTCTCAATTATTTTGACTGGTTGGAATAAGGATTTAATAGTTTATATTTCGGTGAATGAGAATGATCTAATTGTGTTTTCTCCACCGCTGTATAACTAACCCACTGCTCTAATTAGCTAACTTTCTTACGTTTTTCCACCCGTATCTAGTAGTAGAAAGAGCATCATATTTCATCACTACTTTCGCCTTTCTGATCTGATGAGAAATGTAAAATTGATTTCTTTGCGTTGAACATTAACATGTTTCTTTCTAAGGATCCTTTCCTATTTGATCTTACCCGCAGATAATAATATAGATATTACTTCAGTGTTTCTTTTTTAATTATCTTTTCCTACTTTTGTGTCACCAAAAATGTTGTAGGGACATATAGTGTGTGAATATAGTTTTATAGTGTAAAAGATTGAGCAATGTGCTATAAAAATTTAAAGATATGAAATGAAATGAAATGAAATGAAATGAAATGAAATGAAATGAAATGAAATGAAATGAAATGAAATAATTTTTATTCATGTAGGTATCACTGATACTCTTATGCACGTCATTTTTTTTAATCTACCAGCTTTTCGGAAAGGTGCTTTGTCATGGAGGAGAAGAAAAGCCGTAAAGAAACTCCTCAGCACATCTTTTAAAAATAAAACTTATATCTATTACAAAAATAGGTATTCTTTAACCTGTGCAGAACTGGTTGCCTAGCTAGTCATTTCCAAGCATCCTTGTCATTTAAATATTCATTTATGCTATAGTAGCCCTTGCCTAAGAGCTGAGCCTTTACACGTTTCTTAAAAGATTGCACCGGTAAGTCATGTATTTGTTTTGGGACTTTATTATAAAATTTTATACCTAGTCCCATAAAAGAACGTTGCACTTTAGAAAGACGGTACGAAGAGGTAGCCAATTGATGCATCCTTCTTGTTTGACGATTTGAAAAATCACAATTTTGTTTATATGCAGTTATGTTATTCCGTATAAACACTAAATTATTATAAATATATTGGGAAGCTACTGTAAGTATACCTATTTGTTTAAATTTGACACGCAAGGACTCCCTTGATTTTAGTTTATAAATAGC
Organism: Thymelicus lineola; assembly: GCA_963932265.1. Classification (NCBI taxonomy): domain Eukaryota; kingdom Metazoa; phylum Arthropoda; class Insecta; order Lepidoptera; family Hesperiidae; genus Thymelicus; species Thymelicus lineola. The sequence continues at coordinate 9,716,793 of OZ010703.1, read as the reverse complement.
TCTAATGGTTCTTTTCTGTAATACAAAAATTTGTTCTATACCGGCTGCTTTGCCCCACAGTAAAATGCCATAAGACATAACACTATGGAAATATGCAAAATAAACAAGCCGAGCAGTGTCGACGTCAGTGAGCTGCCTTATTTTTCTAACAGCATAAGCAGCCCTGGCAAGTTTAGTTGTGAGAGATGCTATGTGCGGGCCCCATTGCAGTTTACTGTCCAAGGTCACCCCTAAAAAAACCGTGGATTCCTCTATATTTAATGTTTCATTATTTAATTTAAGAGATTTATTTACTTTTTTTACATTTGGCAACACGAATTCTAAGCATTTGGTTTTCTTTGCATTTAAAAGTAAATTATTTATAGTGAACCAATGTGAGACATGCGACAGAGCACTATTAACATCATCAAAATTATTTTTATTCCTATCAGTCTTAAATAATAATGATGTATCATCTGCAAACAGCACAATGTTCGCATGGTTTTTAACATAATGTGATAGATGATGGTAGTAAAAATAATAGTGTAGTTCCCTCTTTAAACAAAATATAAAACACGGAAGCGTCATTCATACATGTAACAGTATCAAAACCAAAAAAAAAATTCTGTGTGGATTCAATTAATTTGTAGAAGGGTCCATTATTAACTCAAACGTTTTTTAAACCAAATTTTGTGTGAACAATTTTGCTAAATTATCTGTTGTTTAGGCACGAATAATTTGCAAAATATTTATCCATTTTTAAAACAGAAATACTTTAAAACAATGCAAAATTCCGTTTAAAGTACGCTCTCCTCTTGAAGCTGAAAACGAATTCGGTTCAGCGAAATGGCAGCTCTTATTTTTTTGTTTTGTCTCAAGGAGAGTACTTTAGTATTTTTACAAAGACCTGAGCTTACTCTGAAGATTCTGTTTAGGTGTATAGTGGTTTGACTCGAGCTTTCAACGAAATGGCAATACAATGCGAATCGGATAAATGGATTGAACATAGCCGTTTGATTCTTGTTTGATGTCATCATCTTACAGCTTTATCCTTTAGGGTTTGAAGCCTATTCTTATGGCTTGGTCAATCTTTATTCTTCTTTTGGATATCGTATGGCTTGAAGAGCTGACAAAAATGCATAACAATAGAGCGGGTAGCAGTTGATATGTCGTTATCGTAACACGGAATCTACATATAAATTATTGTTTATAAGCCTATATCATAAATAATAGAATCTTTGACAATGATAAAGACTTCTATTATGTTATGTGTAATAGAAGCCTATATCACTGTCATAGATATGGTCCTAATTAAGGAATAGGAAGGAAGGATATATGAAAGGACATAATAATAGGACACAGGAAGCTCTTTCAGCTCAGCTAACCAACGTAGGCGACAAAAACGTTTGTGAAAATCAGTCCGTGGAGATTTTATAGGTGGATGAATTTTCAGTTGGTTAGTTTAATGCCCGGCTTACATGATTCTAGTCCAATAATCCAGCGAATCAATCCAGTCCACTGCTGGACTGGATTGTATCGTCTACATTATTCCAGTCATTTAGAAGCTGTGACAATGATTTCAAGAAGAAAATGCATCAAACGGCACTGGATCGGTCGCACTAGATTCAAAAGCAAACCGCCAATACAGTTACTGGACTGGAATGCTCACTGGATTCAGTGCATTCCAGTGCCGGTTTATATAATTCCAGTAGCAATCCAGCGCTGAATTCGATAGCTGGATTGCAATAATGTAAACCAGACATTATCCTCTACACATCACTAAAACACGTATGTTTATTCATGTAAGTTTCTAACTTGTTCATTTAGATATCCGTGCAGAGGGTATGTCACTCTGATAACATTTTCATTGTTTCTAATAACATTGGCAGATTGAGCAAATTCCTTTTTTTTAAATAACTAAATTCTGCATCTTCTTTTAGAAGGCAGATAATATAATCACGGCAGCTCCTTAGTAATAATAATAATAATACTTTATTTATTTGCTCTCACAATAGGTTATACAAATTGTAATACATTGTAATATGTTTGTTATTGTAATACATTACATAGTTTATCTTTCAAAGTTTAAATTCAAAGTTTAATAATTTTCAAAGGACGATGTTCTTAATTCAATTGTATTGTTTAAATATCAAAACTCTGTAATTTAACAACCAAATTAGAAAATTAGTATACTGACATGTAGACTAGGAAATTCACTACGATTTTTTGGCATGGAAATACAAGGATGATATTTTGCAAAATATTCAGGATATATTTAGATATTTTATCTGTAATACATGTTTGTTTCGGCTGGGAAACAAACATTTTGTTTAAAACGCAAGTTGACATTAAATTAAAGTATAAATTTAATTATAATTCACGATAAAAATAATTTACACCACCAATTTGTTTAGTGTCAAATAAATCCTTCAATGTTGAAAGTAAACAGAAAAGCAAATGTCAAGTTTCCACGACTTCTAGCTTACAATTATTTTTAAAGTAAACACAAAAACGTTTTCTTTTTGACACTGAATGCGGTTTTTGTGGTTAACTCATTAATATTCTCGCGTGTATATTTAACATTAATTGCATAATATTTCGGACTTGTTTCATTGGCGTCTGTAAGGGGTGCGACACAATACGAGTATATTTGACTCGACATATTCAATGCTGCAGTATTTTTTATAATAATTACATAAACCGGTTACAATAATTACATAAATAATTAGATTTAATTATTTTACATTCCATGCATCCATCCATTCATCCATCAGCTCTTGGAGGTCCACTGTTGGACATAGGCCTCCCCTAACTTGAGCCACTCTGACCGGTTCTGAGCCTTCTGAATCCAGCGGATGCCCGCTGTCTTCTTCAGGTCGTCAGTCCACCTGGTCGAGGGGCGTTCTATGCTCCTTTTTCCGTGGGCGCCATTCGAAGACCTTTTTTCCCCAATGGTTATCGGTTCTTCGCACTATGTGGCCAGCCCATTGCCACTTCAGCCGGCTAATTCTTTGAACTAGGTCGGTTACCCTTGTTCGTCTACGGATCTCCTCATTTCTAAATCGATCACGTAGAGAAATACCGAGCATAGCCCTCTCCATAGCTGCGCTACTCTGAGCTTGTGAATTAGGCCAATTAATTCCAGAATTATTTACCTTTTTATGCAATCAATGATGGCCTGTGAGGTGTAATGGTTGCCATGCCGTAGGTACCACGTTTTGATTTCCAGGGAGGTGGGAATTTTAATGATGAATTTAAATTTCTGTTCTCGGTCTGGGTGTGTGTGTCTTTATTCTTTGGTTTATGACCCACAACACAGAATATAATAATAGAATTTTTGTGTGTCAACACATTCGAGTTTACTACCAGGCTGTGCACAACTGACCATGTGTAGCATGCCTATCTTCTATAATAGCTCCATAATTTCTCCTTTATTCGCGATAAGTTTCTCGCAATGACTACTTTATAATATACTTAATAATTTTAGGTATGTTACAGTGAAAACGGCCATGATGTACCGGCTAATTAAAAGAGAGATAAGAGAATTGTGTGAGACGTGTTCAAGCTGATGGAGTGGAAAAGACGTGGCATTAACATCAATGGCGAATACATCACACACCTGCGATATGCCGATGATATAGTCATCCTGGCGAGTTCCCTGGAAGAACTTGGTACAATGCTCGGGGACTTGAACAGCGCCTCACAACGGGTGGGTCTTAAGATGAACATGGACAAGACGAAAATCATGTCGAATGTCCATGTCACACCCGTACTGGTTGTTGTTGACGGCGCTGCTCTCGAAGTTGTAGACGAATACAATTACCTGGGACAGGTGATCCAGATGGGTAAGTCCAACTTTGAGAAAGAAGTCACTCGTAGAATCCAACTCGGATGGGCTGCGTTCGGGAAACTGCGTCATATCTTGTCGTCCAAAACACTACCTCAGTGCCTGAAGTCGAAGGTGTTCGAGCAGTGTGTGTTGCCAGTGATGACATTCGGATCCGAGACGTGGTGCTTTACTATTGGCTTAATCCATAAGCTCAGGGTAGCGCAGCGGGCTATGGAGAGGGCTATGCTCGGTATTTCTCTACGTGATCGAATCAGAAATGAGGAGATCCGTAGACGAACAAGGGTAACCGACATAGCTCAAAGGATTAGCCGGCTGAAGTGGCAATGGGTTGGCCACATAGTGCGAAGGACCGATAACCGTTGGGGAAGAAAGGTCCTAGAATGGCGCCCACGTCTCGGAAAAAGTAGCATAGGACGCCCCCCGACCAGGTGGACTGACGACCTGAAGAAGACAGCGGGTATCCGCTGGATTCAGAAGGCTCAGGACCGGTCAGAGTGGCGCAAGTTAGGGGAGGCCTATGTCCAGCAGTGGACCTCCAAAGGCTGATGGATGGATGGATGGAAGAGAATTGTGGCTTGAGAGCCAGTACTTTATATCTTCTTTTTCCATTTTATTTCTTGAACGCTAACGTCATCAGTGAATAAATCATCATACGCTAGGGAGATTTATTTGAATTTTTTTGCTTGGCTTGAAAGGAAGTAGAAAAAACATTTCCTTTTTTTTACTTATTTTAAAACAAATCATGATGAATGGAACCTACATACAATTAAAGTAATTTTACTTTCATGAAAAATTTCTACTCTATACCTATTTGAAACTTCTTAGAACCAGATAAGGATTTTATATTACTTTGAAGTAGCATACTTGGAAAATGTAATTTCCGCAAGCAAGAACCTGATATAGAATTCCGAGTACCTGCTATTGTTCACCAGCCTTTTACATATTTCTCATTTAATAATAAATGAAGTACAGCTTGTATGGATGATGAAATACGTGTATTTTGTTTATAACAATTAAATTTCAGGAAAGATTTATTCCGGTAAATTCCATTAATTCCTCATTTATGAATTAAAAATATTTTTGGAACAGAACATATTTTGGAATTACCAGTCGAAATATTTCTCATTTAAGTTTATTTAACTATTTCACAATGTTCTCCAATGTTCTATTCTCACAAGATTGGTCGTAATTCCCTGAACCACAAAGGCCTGTCATTAGCAATTTGTCATGAAAGCGACAATCCCAAAAAGGGTCCTTGTGTTCAGGGAATATACGAAAATAATGACAACTTTGAGGATATCTACCCATCTGAACGTAATGAGACCTCAATCTTTAGGACGATTTTGTCTTTATTTCTAACAAACCAAAACCCCTATAATGAACCTTGATCCCATGTTTTCACAGTCAATTCAATAGGAGAATTCGTATTTATTAATTGGGAGTTTAAGGTTGTATTTGTATGTCTCACTAGCGAACTAGTTGATGTTTTAAAAGAAATCCATATTCATTTTCATCCAATTTCCCGTGGGAATCTATATATTTTCCGGGATAAAAATATTCAGACAAATTTGTTTATTTTCCTCCCTTCTAAAATATTGAAAAACTGGGAAAAACTTATTCCTTTTAGAAAAAGAAAATTTGTCTCACAGAAATCGGCTGATGTTTCAAAATAATTACGTAATATTATAGTCAGCGCAAAACTTTATGACATAAAAGTACATCGACCCCAGGAACAAATTAAAGAACATAATGTTGTAACTTAAAAATTAGTCAGTTTTAAGGTATAAAAAATTAAACATTTATAGTTGTTACGACGTTACGTAATAACCTAAAAACGCACTGAATTTGTTTAATTTTGTTTTGCTTTGTTGTGTTCCATACAGTATCGAATGCAGTACTTAGAAAAATCATGTTCATTACGATAAAAATGTATTATTTTACATTCTATTTCATGAAACTCAAAATTATTTAAATTATAATTAAAATAGTGACGGTACGATAGGAACGACGCTAAATACCACAAATTTAAATAACTAAAACAAAAATAAATAAAATGCTTTATCATAAAAGTAACAAGAAACAAAAATCTAAATAAAAACAAAAGAAAAATGGGAAAAAGTACAATAATTATTTTTACCCTCCACATTTGGTGGGACTAGGAAATCTGTGCTGTGTGTGACCACTAAACTAGGAAATCTGTGCTGCAGTATAAAGCCGTATATTATGTACTCATAAAATGGACCGAACTCGGCGAAAGCCGTGATAATAAACGTACTGATTTTCAGTTCAGACCATACAGGAGTCTGTAGCTGGGCTAACTGCACAACGCGCGTTTAATTATTAATTATTTATTTAATTAATTATTATTTATCATGGAATACAGTTGTCTATCATGATAAATAACGCCAAACACTCACACCCCCAATCTAGGATTCTCTGTGTCATGGGTGCCATGGACAATACACACACACCTAAACAGAACAGAAATTCAAACTCATCATTCAAATGTCTGCCTCGCTGGGAATCGAACCCTTCCTGGGTTCGACTGCACGGCTGTCCGACATGGTAATCATTGAGCCACCCGAGTCGCCAATCATTGGGTTGTCTATCATGATAAATAAACATAGATAGAGAGGTAGACAACTTAACCCACAACAGCAGCTACCTAAGTACAATAACTCAAACAGCGTTGACTACACCCAAGCGCAAACATTCAGCATTACATCGGGGAAAATGCGTAAAAAAAATACTTTCGAGTGATCTTATTAATAGCCAATGTGGAAAGTAAAGAAACATGGTCGTCTAGTCACGCGAATTAAAATGCCTAGAGCACCAATTATCAATAGATTATGTATACAGTTGAATATTATACATGAGATGTTAGGCGCGTTTGCAGTAGAAAAAAATGTTTAAGACGCGGCTACATTATGAGGGTAATATTAATACTATTTAATAGATATTGAAGTGCTCATAGCTCGCTTGTGTCAATCCTAGATCCTAGTGCTAAATGCTAGAGGCAAACACCTTGAGCCCTTTCGAACTTCGGAGGGCATGTAAAGATGCGGTCACAGTTGCGCATTTTGTGCGCAATTTTGAGATTCGGAGCTTCTAATAATGACGTCAAATATTATGTTTTATACGTGTTCTGATTACAGTGATAGAGTTAGAAATATTACGGATCACATCGCTTAATTTTTTAACTGGTTGATGGTTGGTATTACTGATATTCCTAAGTTAATTAGAATATCCTATTTGAGTATGTCATGGAAAGATTTAAAAAAAAAATCCTATGTTAGTTTTATCTTTGCTTGGTTTTAACACAGCAATTATAGATTTTATTCATTAAAATATAATTTTATATACTATATCTATGCAAAAAACAACAATTTTTATTTCTATTAAAGCTATCTGTGCAAAAAATATTACTAGATGATAAACCTCGCAAGCGCTTACAAATATGTGATTTTTCCTAGTAGAATATTCAATTGCTAGTAGAATGTACATCGCAATTTCGACACGTTGGGAATTCTTTATGATTTGGTCTTCAATATACGGTAGAATTTCAGTGCCTTTCATATTTAGTAGTGTGAATTCACGAGTGACATTTAACGTGAAATGCATTTTAAAAATATGTCTGGATTTTCAGATTTTAGAATATGACATTCGGTTTTCGGTATCTGGATTTTCAAATGTTTTTTTTTGCCTATTTGTGTGGGTCAAACCTTGCAAGCTTAATTTGACCAAATTCCTCTTATCTTCAGGAATTTTACATACTGCTTTAATTCTGATGACAGTACATTTTTTTATAAGCTTGGCAGTCGGGTTGGGCTTCAGACAAGTGAACTTGCAGCACGGTCACAATTTTTCTTTAGTACCTGCATTGACACTATTAAACCGTGTTTGAAAGGTATGGGTTATACATAATTATAATAACTCTTCTTGGTAGTCTTTTTTTATGGAAATAGCCGGCAAACGAGCTGACGATCCACCTGATGGTAAGTGGCTATCGCTGCCCATGAACATCTGCAACACCAAAGGCATCACTGATGCGTTGCCGGCCAAGAAAGAAAGAAGAAAAAGAAAGAAAGAACTGGCTCTCAAGCCCCCAGCCGGAACACGACGAGTCGTTTGGCGGCTGACTCATGCTCCAGGGTGGTAGCTATCCAGGCGAACCCCTGGAGAAATAATAATAGTAATAATGGTATTAATTAACAATTAAAATCAATACTACCAATATAATCCCTCCGAGGGCCCTACCACCAGCGGGCCGGATTTAGTCACCTTTTACGACACCCTTCCGGCGTGGGATTGGGGTTAGTATTCTAAGCCGCCCCAATAAGGGTAAAAGTCGGCTAAAAATACAGGTTTTAAACTATTAAATTGTATTAAGTTAATGTGAAGTGTGATTTAGTAGTATGGGCAGATGCCCTCACCAACTCTGCGTGTTTGGTGAAATGAAATTGACGCAATGCCAATCAGCACTGAATTCCTTTTTTTGTGAATTTTAACGACAAATATCGCTTATGATTTACGTAAAATTTTATGAAACAAAGTATTTTCACATCACATAATAATTTTATTATAACTCACAATAAAACCGTCTCAAGGTTACACAGAAAGGGTGGTACTAAGCTGTCCAATGCATTGTGTGTGCCCTAAATATAAGTACACTTTGGTCAATACTTTGGTAGACTTGAGAACCCTTTGAGATCTGAGATACTTACTGAGATAAAGTAACTATGCCGATTTACAGAATATTGTCAATGTTTTTGCTGGCGTAAGTTTCTCGACGCGAAGTGAGGACAGTTATTCGTTTACTATAAATAAAATTGTTTTAGAATTTAAAACAATAATTAATTTTATGTTTAAACTAGCTGTTGCCCGCAGCTTTGCATACGGAAATTATGTTTAAGCTTATTCCAACTTTTGGAAAGGTTGTCTAAAATATGACCCACGGTATCAGTAACAACTTTACCAATTTTCGTCGTAATCCGTTCAAGGGTTTTTATGTGATGCCCGGACAGACAGACACTTTGAGTTTTATTATAGTATAGATAATGTCATAAATAATTTAAATAATGTCAAAATAGAAATAACGCCACCGGCTAAGGCGTGGGTGTATTTGTCAAAAAGTTTGCATATTGATTTGTTTGATTATTGTTGGTCAACGTATTAGGTATTTAATTTACTTTTATACAATAATTTTATCAAAATGAAGCAATATCTATGTTAGATGAAAGCTTTCCTAATTTGCCCGCTTTGCTCTAGTTTCCCGAATAATAAGTAACTTATATCTTATGATTACTTCCGTACTATTATAAATTTCATGAAAATCATACATGATCAAGCTCTCATTTCACATTTATGTTTTTAAGAGTTATAAATGCTTATAACATACAAAAATAACCTAAAACCAATTTAATTAAACCTACCTTTCGTAGGTTTAGACGAAAAATATTAATTGCTTGGAATAAATCCAACACCGAAATTCAAATAAGCTGTTTCCGTGACACTACTGAATATGCATTTCTTGGACATCTGTTGCCAAAACGTTCAGGGTTTGTTACGTCAAAACTGCAGACTTTAATATTTTTAGCACCATTTTACGCGGATAGTATTGAATAACATTATACCATGATTTTATATCATGGTGTTTATAAAATATGTAAAGATTGTTTCTTTTCATTGAAATGTGTAGCATGTAATATTAATTTATATATTATGAATGTTTCATCTTATTAATGTACATATGTATATCGACGGCGCGGGGTGTCAGTAAAACAGCAGCAGCAAAACTCAAAAGAGTTTATGTTTACATCCTATTAATATATTACCTACTTTCTTTATTGTCAATGAAATAAATAAATAAATAAAAATAAATCTATGGGTTTAACTATAGGTACTCCGTTTTTTACGACGAGTCTTATTTAGTAAACAAATATACACTGTCTTATTAATTATCGTTATTTGTAATTTAAAAATAAAGCAGACACAAAATCATATAATAAGTTAAAGATGATTACATACATTATTTTAATGCCAAAAATAATTTCTGTTCACCATTAATTTTTTTCTGCTATATTAATATTTCCATAGTATGCCAAATGACTTGTACTATGACAAATGGGAATGATTCTGTTCCCGTTTGTCACCAGTGGGGACAACTATGGTGGGGACAAATGGGAATAACCCATTTTGTTTAACAAATAAGCCTTGTTTATAAAATGGAGTATAGAGCTTTACCTATATTTCAAGGGCCCAAGGACGCCAGACTTTACTTATTTTCGGACGGACGAAATAATAATATACAATAGAGTAGTATTAGTGTGTATAGACGTATATATTATACATATATCCGCTTGGCTACCCCATGGGCCAATTCTGCTGTACAAGCTCCTGCAGGTACGTAAAACTTGGTCTCACTTTACTTACACTCCGATGACTGATTCTTACATTATGTTACATTATCTTACATTATGTTATAGGGAATATTGTAAACAATTTGAAATGTATACAGCCATACACATTCAGTGGGCCGTATTTATTGCCAGACGTTAAAATATTAAAAACTCTGACGCCTACATCAAACTACCGAGCAAAGTTGTACTGAGTAAAGAAAGGTTGATATACGAGCCCAAATCCTTACACTTAGCGGAATGGACACAAACATATATGAGACTCTCGATAAACCTTCTTACACCCCAAGATCCAGGGTAGTGACATACAGCAAATTATTAATTTGCGGCCATTGTTACAAAATATATTTTTCACAGTCCGCATTACGATTTAACAATCAGCATTTCTAGTTTTGGGGCTTAACAGCACACTTGTCAAAGCATTATTGTCGTACCTATTGTCTGTTTGTTCAACATATTTTAAACGGGACATGTACGGATTTTGCTAAAGCATTGTTGTCGTATTGTCTGTTTGTTCAACATATTTCAAACGGAACGTGTACGAATTTCTGCAATTTGTACATTGCATTGTAAAAGCTTTGAACTCGTTTGTACAAAGTAAAAGCTTTGCACCTCCTAGTTTACTGCTTTGTCCACTCGACAAATGCAGTGGATTAATAAGTCATCCGTCACGTCACACACATCTTTCACGTCTTTGATTACACTACTGAACAGGTTCTCATTCGTAAAGGGTCCCCATAAAGGCATTGTGTACTGAGTAACAGTAAACTTTTTGAAGTGAAACTTCTTTAGAATCGTTGTGATTTCAAACCGGATGCAACGGAAAAAACGACAGGTAAGAGACACAAATACAAAAATGTGTAGGATGAAGCCAGGAAAGAATGAGACAGAAATATTCGTCAGTTAAAATAAAAAGGCTAAGTTGTATTCATAGATGGCGCGAGGAATAAGATAGAAGATTCGTTTTATTGCTAGATAGATGGCGCTAGCTGCTCATTTTACTCTTCATATTATGTTAAGAGATGGCGTTAGTTACCACTGTTTTCTTTTTCTTATGTTCGTGGTTCTTTTAAAAAGTGCTAAGTTGTATTCATAGATGGCGCGAGGAACAAGGTAGAAGATTCGATTTATTGGTTTTTCATCTCATTATCTTGAAACCAAAATTTTGGAAAGTTTCACTTCTACCACGTGTGAATTGCACACATTTTAATTTTATTTTATTGTTCTTAAATGTCAGAGTATTTTTGTACACTTTAAATAACCCCGACCTACCAACATACTGTTACAATTTTTATGTAAAGTTACAAGTTACTTAATGTCTCCAAAATACATCAGACATTAGATTGCGTAATGGTAGGTAATCGATAGTAAATGATTTATTTATTTATTTGGTAATCCTACCAACAAAAGAAACTAAACTCGCTGCAAACTTGACAAGTATACTTGATCGTGTATGGCCAGCATTATACAGTACATATTATGTGCATATACTCGTAGTTAACTGTTCTTATATTATGAGGTATCTAAACACAGCTTGAATGTGTTACATAATTATGGTTTAAAATATATTTTTAGTACCTAATTAATGTAGTACTTATTTAGTAGGTAATTTGTGATGGTCAGTGGAATATTAATCTTACCAAATACATACATAATAGTTAAATATTTAAACACGATTCAGACCATTGAAGTATTATTACTAGCGTATAGACCAGACACCGCGAACATCATGTATGTCCCAATGCATTGGCGCCACGTGGCTTCAATCTTCAATGGATTCATTCGATTTCGAGAGGAGAACCGGGGCTCAATTTTGAAAATGGAACCTCTCGGGTTGGACACACATTTTGTTCGAGATGTCTGTTCTATGATATTATACTTCAATGCTTCAGACCTCATTTTTTTCAAGAGTTAAGTAGGTATATACCTACAATCTACATATCTCTCCGAGACGCAATATAATCGGATCCTGACCTGACAATATTACCTACCTTTTTTCTTAAATCCCGTTGGGAAATGCCTTTACGCGTCCCACTACGTCACCTACGTAGGTAGTTAATTACATACCTACCTTAGGTACAACAATACAACTAATAGCGTAAGCTATTAGTATGTTAACATTTTGATTCTAGCCGTTTTATAGATATTTACTTGAACGCCTGATACGCAGGTTACGCAACGTACCTAACAGTACATTGCTATTATGTTCCGTGAGGAGAATCCATTGTTCTATGTTTTGATAAAGGCTACCTAGTGCGATCGCTTGTCTTGTGAATGTACTTAATATTATCTTAAATTGGATTTACAGTTGGTAACACATTCATTATTTCCACTGTAGGACTAACTACAAATCGAAGCTCCTATTAAACTTTTTAGCAACCTTGCGTTGTGGACATAAAAGTAATCTAACATTTAACCATAACCTCGCATTTAACCACTGTACTCGTAATATATCACCGACACGAGTCCAATAAACAAGTTGCCAATAAGCAAGTTTATTATAATTATTATTGATTCTAACTTAGACTCTATGCTAAGTTAAAAATGCCAGTGTTAAGTTAAAAATATTTTACGATTGGAAGCTAGCCGAGTAGATAAACCTTCATGCAAGAAGTTAAACAGGGTGGAACTAACTAAACTTCCCAATTTCGTAGATTTATTTATTTATTTATTTACACTTTATTATACCCTTATAACTAAGTGGTACAAAAGGTGGACTTAATGCTATAAGCATTCTCTGCCAGTCGACCTTCTAGATAGATTCTATATTGTATGGATAACGTCTTACACCACCCATTCATAAAAACAAGTCTCGAAAAATATTATTGACTAGTCTTCTTTCACATCCATTTTCTTTTCTTTCTTGTACATACATTAAGGTAAACCACGGACTTTTAAAATCACCATTTTCCAGGTAACCATTATTTACCATAACTTCAGAGTTTACACTAAATAAGCTTTTAAATAAGTTTAGTTAATTGGTAATTGGATAATCGGCGTAGCGGTAATTGGTATAATAATGAAGGATCTAATAGAACCTCTAAGCGGTAGAACCTTTGATTAGAACTAATTTATCCCGTTTGGAGTCTTTAGTCGATTTGTGTTAAACAGACCGGAACCAACCTCGAGTTTGGTATAATTCAGGAGATTTGACGTTTTTGGAGAAGTATGCAGCGGACTTAATTCTTTATTCAGATTTGACCCACATATCCAACCATCTTTTAGTCCAAGCCAACCTCCCCCTCTCGTGGTTCACGCTGCTCACCAACTCACGAAGCAATGGTATCAGATACTTTTTGTTGAAGTTCAGTAACAGTGCGTTGTTGTCCATCATCGTTCATAAATAAGCCTTTACAGGTCCACTAAGTCTCTCCTAATTTGAGTCACTCTGATCGGTTCTGAGCCTTCTGAATCCACGACATACCAACATGCTGCCGTAAAATCAGTAGAGCCGATCCCACATAACGTGCGAATGCGCAAAAAAAGTTGTTTATTATTTTTATTATGGATCTCTTAAGTTTCTCGGGTCCTAGCTGTAAGTGAATCGGTACTTTGGAAGGCTTGCGTGGGGACACAGGTCCAACACGGAGAGGTCCCTTTGAGAATATTAATAAAGGACGTGTGTGGGGATACAAGGTGGATGGATACTATCTTCGATTGCAAAATCTTATACCCGATAGTCCCCATCGAGTACACAGCAACTATTTTAGATCTACAATAAAACAGCCGTATTGGGGCGGCTTAGAATACTAACCCCAATCCCACGCCGGATGGGTGTCGTAAAAGCCAACTAAATCCGGCCCGCTGGTGGTAGGGCCCTCGGAGGGATTATATTGGTAGTATTGATTTTAATTGTTAATTAATAGCATTATTACTATTATTATTTCTCCAAGGGTTCGCCTGGATAGCTACCACCCTCGAGCATGAGTCAGCCGCCAAACGACTCGTCGTTTTCCGGCTGGGGGCTTGAGAGCCAGTTCTTTCTTTCTTTTTCTTCTTTCTTTCTTGGCCGGCAACGCATCAGTGATGCCTTTGGTGTTGCTGATGTTCATGGGCGGCGATAGCCACTTACTATCACGTGGATCGTCAGCTCGTTTGCCGGCTATTTCCATAAAAAAACAATATACATCAATACTGGGATATTGGGCTGAATCGAGGTACTGGTTCATGGCTTGGTTCATGATTCTTATTTTATACTTATACTTATTTTATACTTAGTTTTTTTTTTGTTAAAATTTTTAAATTAGAAGATCTCTATTCTAGTAGTAAAACGCAATAACGCCTAACTAAAAAGCCTACTGTTTTTGCCTTGAAGACGCCGTTTTTATAGTTGGATGAGAACTCTGAAGCAGGCAAGTTCCATTAAATGGCTCTTTTCCGTACGGATGGAATGCTAACAACAAATCATCCATCCAGGATAGCGGGCCGTTATGCAACGGAACTCGGTTCACAGGGTCACTGCCGATTAGGTTGAAGTTTATTGAGAATTACTCGAACGTAACTCCCTAACCTTTAATCGGTAATAAGAGGCACTTTTTAAACATTCATTCAACCCTAGAGGCTATTATTCACTTTCAAATGGATTTACGACGTTACATTTTGAATAAGATTAATATGTTTTTGTTTTTGTTGTATTAAGTTTTATATTTTATAAAAATTTGCTTTAGGCTTCAACCCATTAATAGCCCACTACTGGGCACGGGTCTCTTCTCTTGAGGAGGCCTAGAGCATACTCCACCACGCTGCTCCAGTACGGATTGGTGGAGGGGTTAGTGGCCAACCCGAGTGTCGGAAGTTTTCAAACCCCCCGAGGGCCTCCGACATGGCTTAACGACTGTTATCTTATGATAACAACCGGGACCGACGGCTTTACGTGCCCTCCGAAGCACGGAAACTTTCAAGAATTTTTTGCCACTAGCGGTCACATTTTGCTTTAACGTTGGATTAATGACAAATAGCATGAATAGGTACTTACTTTAACATTTTTATACCCAACTTCATTACAATATGCCAAAATAAATTATTCTCTTTTGTTAAAAACAAGTTTTTGAATCATCCATCATCCATCCATCAGCCCTTGGTGGTCCACTGCTGGACATAGGCCTCCCCTAACTTGCGCCACTCTGACCGGTTCTGAGCCTTCTGAATCCAGATTTTGAATGCCTCAGGTAAATTAAGGAATTCGAGATTTGATCAATTCCCTGAGAGATTTTAAGACGCTTTTAATTAATTGTAATCAGGAACCGATGGATAACAAATCCACGGACCTTTAAATCTCAGAGAGACATAAAGACGCATTCGGGGACTTTCCCTGAAATTTTGTATCTTAGACCTATAATACCTTACAAGAAATAATATAGTTAGGGAAACTTGTAAGTACAAAGTAAATCACAAAGGACCATTATAGCTGTAAAAATCTTCGAGACGAAGCGAAGGAGCTTAGCACCCCGGGGTGGTTTTAAAGAAAATGCGCTACCTTTCTCGAGGGTCGTAAAGGGTTGAGAAAGCTGACTCCTTAGTAGGGACGATAAAGTAACGCTAAGTATTTTTATCACACAAGTATTTTGGTAAACTTTGGTACATGTTGTATATATGCTTCGGTCTGAGTTTTATTTCTAGTCTAAAATGCTTGTAACTTTTAAATGTAGAAATTCAACAAAGTATTGTTTCTTGAAAAAATAATTTAAAGTACATTAATTTGTCAATAATGGACTACGTTTACAATATCGACTTTATCAATCTTTTAATATCGATTATAAAATATTCGTCCGTTAAGGATTTACATTTTTTATACCCTTGAACAAATAAACGACTCAACGTGTTGTAGCTGGGGGCTTGAGAGCCAGTCCTTTCTTTCTTTTTCTTCTCTGTCTTGGCCGGCAACGCATCAGTGATGTATTTGATGTTACTAGATAATGTCCATGAGCAACGATAGCCACTTACCATCAGGTGGATTCCAAAAAAGAATCTATAAAATATGATACACGTCAAATTTCATATCGTATAAAAGGTATTTTAACAAATTTAAATGTCCACTCAGATTTAAAAAACTTAAACCTAATCTCCATAAAAATGTCTTCCGTATTTTCATACATTCTAGAATTACCACCCCAACATTATGAAACATTTCAGTCTTCAAATCCATTGTACAGTACAACTTGATCTCTTCACTTTTCGCATCAATACACACGATAGAGAATCTAAAATCAATGAGCAAAAATATTATACTTAATTATCAAGATGATTAAATATCCATTCCATCATATTATTAGATACAGCGTTATTTCTTGAATGGCTTGAATTGAATAAAAGACTTCTTCCTTCTTTTTGACTTACTATGTGTTATATTTATGTATGTGTTTTTAACCGACTTCAAAAAAGGAGGAGGTTCTCAATTCGACTATACTTTTTTATATTTGTTACCTCAGAACTTTCGACTGGATGAACCGATTTTGATGATTTTTTTTAATTGAAAGCTAGTGCTTGTCATGTAGTCCCACTTAAATTTGAGCGAGATCTGACAATGACATCCATGAGAAAACTTTTAAAGCATTAAGTATGTGTCCGATAAATGGACGAATAACTCAGTATCACGCCAACCGGTTTCGATGATTCTTTTTTTATTGTTATTGGAAAGGATTTACTTCATTTGAAGTCGGTTTTTTTTGTTAATAGATTATTATCCGACCACTTGGTCAGACTTCGCCACTTGATCTACAGACATTACTAAAATAACTTGATAATGTCAGTAAGACGGTCTCCATACTGTTCTTACTAGTTCGTGCTTCGGAGAGCACTTAAAGCCGTTGTTCCCGGTTGTTATCATAAGATAACAATCGTTAAGCCATGTCGGAGGCCCTCAGGCGATTTGAAAACTTCCTACACTCGGGTTGGCTACTAACCTCTCCACCAATCCGCACTGGAGCAGCGTGGTGGAGTATGTTCTAGGCCTCCTCAAGAGGAGAGACCCATGCTCAGTAGTGCGCCATTAATGGGTTGAAGCCAAATGTTATAGCAGGCCGCAGCAGGCGAGAATCTCGCCCGCTATACTCCAAGCGTGTTTACATCCCTTGATCTTGAAACTCCACGATTTAGACAGATGTGGTCAGATCTTCATTATTCTGAACTAACAAAGACTCACTCAAGTCGAGTTGAGCCCTTAGTTTTCATTACTTTGACGTACAATACGATAAAGTTGTTGTAAATAAAATGTTTATCACTCTCTGCGTCGTAAATCGATGTCTTCGGCGACTTATACTAACTACGGTATATTTGATGAAGAGGAAGCTCAAATGGGGTATTATTGGAAACAGATAGGGTCGTTAGATAAATTGACTAGACAGTATTTAGAAGACAACCTTTTAAGATAATTCAGCCAAGCGTAAATCAAACTTGCATTTTTTTGGTTGTCGAGTGATAGTTTTGTTTTGTTTTGTTCTATTCTGTTTTGTTTTGTTCTGTTTTGTTGCATGTGATTCGTAAGTCTTTTCAATGAGCATGGAGTATAGAGGTGAAGACGAAATGACTGTCTATGGTGCGATGCTGTCACGGTAGCAAACAGAATTTGGACTATGTAAACAGTTGAAGCTTAGTATGGGTATAGGACTGTCACTATCTTCAATCCACTGCCACATTCATGTCATACCTTTTTTATACCATACTAGCTGACCCAGCGAACTTCGTATCGCCTAACAATTGATCAGTTTTCGACCGGAGAGAAAAAATGATTAAATTACTAAAATGGCTATTAAAAAATAAGGGTTGATTGTAGAAGGGTGAAAATTGAGGATTGTATGTATTTTTGTATGTTGTATCATAAAAAAATAGAAATTAAAAATTTTGTCTAAAAACTAAAAAAAATATATTTAGGGGTGGACTACCCCTAACATTTAGGGGGATGAAAAATAGATGTTGGCCGATTCTCATAGATACCGGATAAGCACAAAAAATTTCATCAAAATCGGTCAAGCCGTTTCGGAGGAGTATGGCAACGAAAACTGTGACACGAGAATTTTATATATTAGATAAGTTAATGCTTGACTACAATCCCACCTGATGGTAAGTGGCGATGTAGTCATGGATGGTAAAACTAACTTAGTAAAAACATTCACTCTTTCCTTGAAGACACATTATAATCGGGGGGAAACACTAACGCGGGCAATTTATTCCATTGCTTAGCTGTACGCATAATAAAAGATGAAGCGAAGCGCGTCGTCCGTAAAGGGGGATGTTAACAACGAAGGTATGGATACCCGCCGTGCGTCGGGTTGTTCGGTGGTGAAAAGTGGATGCGGTAATTTTTACCTTTTGCCTACGATAGCGCCAATTTAGGTACTGCTTTTATAGATGGATACTTTTTCAACTTTCCCCCCATACGAGTGTCAGTTGTCCTTTACCTCTATTCTCCTGTCAATGAGTTTTATGAATACTGTCAAAGCTGTCAATTGTCATACACACGACGGACTAAATTGACAAAATAGAGTTTTGCTATGTATTGAAAAAAAAATAGTAAAGGGTAAGTGTTAATACTTTACAGATAGATGGGCCTCTGTTTCTTCTTACCAAAGTCATAATGAGCTGACTCCATATTACATGAGATGCTTAATTACGAAAGACTTGTAGCCTTCAAATATTGTTGCAGAAAAGCCAAGTAATTCATTTACATAGTTTAAAAGGAATGTAGGTCTATTCCTTTCTAAATTGAGTACATACCAACAACAACCCAACAACCCTTTTAATATTAATAGGGTTCTAAATTAACTTTGCGGTGGATAAAGTTTTTTTGTCAACTCAATAAAATTTTGATAGATATTGTTTGAAATTATCTATACTAATATTATAAAGAGGAAAGCTTTGTATTTTTGTAAAGAATAAACTCAAAAATTACTTAACCGATTTTAAAAATTCTTTCACCATTAGAATGCTACATTATTCCTGAGTAACATAGGCTATCGGATTTTTGGAAATTCTTATTGAAAAATATTTTTTGAGAATTATTGTACGTCTGTCTGTCTGTCTTTTTGTCTGTCCGGGCATCACATCAAAACCCTTGGACGGATTTCGATGAAAATTGGTAAAGTTTCTACTTATACTCTGGGTCATTAGTTTAGAAAATGTTTCATCCCGGAATATTGAAGATTTCCATTGGAAAATAGGATGAAAGTTTGAATGGAATATTTTCAAAATGCTTCAAATTTGCATTAATATGGAGCACATATTTTCCAGTTTTTCATAATTTTGTATGAAAGAGAAGAAAAGCAAATTAATATCAAAATTGTTTATTTTTAAAACCCACCGGAAGAATCCCTTGTGATTGTAGTATAGGTTTCAGAACATAAATTCTTAAATATCAGTTCTTCAATAAAAATTCACCGTATTTTTATTTTTTTCTGTAAGAGGTACAGTGGTTACAATAAATAATCATAAAATCTATAATTCAAGAGGCAAATTTTCTGTACATTTAATATTTTTACATATTTTCCATCTTTTTTAATTATGCAGGAAAAAAAACAAATAAACAAAATGTGAATATTTTTTATTTTTCAAAACCTGCTCCCGAAGAAATCCTTTGTGTTTGTATCTTGGGTTTCAGTATATAAATTGCTTAAGACGAGTACTTTCTATGAATAAAATACAAATAAGTTAAAACATAATTTTCGTATGTGAAGCTGCGGGTAACAGCTAGTGAAGTGAATAATAAAGTTACTGTTAGCGGACATTTTAATATAATTTATACAAAAAGGTATCAATCATGAGTCATGACGACTTATGGTCGTAGCACACATATCAACTCGTAAACGGAACGTAAACGTATCAACTCTTGCATGTCAGTATTCTTTGTATGAAACTCCCTACTGTAAAGCACACTTATCGGATTCGTAACGTAATCGCCTCGCCTCGAGACAAGCTCAAGAACCGCGGTACGGTGCGTGGACGACTTGCCGTACCCGCGCTTACGTCTCACCGTACGCTATCCTTCGACTTTCCGTTTCCTCGTGCACGCCTGCGCCGCGGCTACCGCTGCGTCGGCGAACTGCTGTCATTCATTCCGTCAACCAGCGGCCGGCGAGCCGTAAGCGCGGCGTCGCCTAGCCGTAAGCGCGGCGTCGCCTAGCCGTAGCCGAGCTTACGTTAGGTTGACGGCGAGGCGATCCGGTGCCGATCCCTTTCCGAGTTGATATGTGCGCTACGACCATTATTGTGTCAATCGTTGGGACTTGGAGGAGTGTGTCAACAAATAGCTGTAGACTTTCCCTTCCCCTATTATGTCTAAATATTAAGTTAACAGTAACACAGTATCGACGCTATCGATAATCAAATATCGATCGATTACCGAATTATTTTATAACCTTTTGGCTTTTTTTATTTTAAGGACGTTAGAAAGAACGCCTTCTCAAAAAGTTAATTTTAAACAGGACGCTAATAGTCGCATGTCAAATCTAATGTAAGAAAACATTGGTTTAATATTATAGAAATGCTACAGGATCTCAACAGCGTGATTCAGCGTTACGAACAGCGCCATCTATGGGCAATGTTAGTAACAAACATTAAACTGCATTACCAACATTGAGAGCACAGTACACAGGTTCTAAAGTTATTGTAGAACTCATTATTTTACATCTAACTTAAATTAATATTAATAATTAGTACTGCGTTATCTCGGCTTAATTTACTTGTTTTTGAATAATGTTGTTTCTCTATAAGTGATTTTTTTTTTATTAAATCCTATGAGAAATAAATTCTTTAACCGTAAAAGTTAAATATACATCCTACTAAATTAACCTATTATTATATGATAACATTAATATATATAAATTACGTGTCACGTTGTTTGTCCGCGATGGACTCTTAAACTACTTAACCGATTTTAATCTTTGCACACCGTGTGCAGTTTGATCCAACTTGAAAGGTAGGTTAGCTTACATCTCAATTTATAGTCGCAATATTTTATTGCAAATTATTTCCGCGTGCGAAGCTGCGGGCAACAGCTAGTTTGAAATAAAAAAGGTACAACACACAGGTTTTTGATAAATTACTTTAATATTATAATATTGACTACAAAAAACTAAATGTACGGTGACAGTAAATGTTTTTATCTACAAAAGAAGGTACTCATGTTATACCTAGCTCACTTAGTTTATGAACTAGAATTTTTTTGAACTTGTTTTCGTCCTCCTGTAAAGTGTCGATTTTTCACTTGTATCACTTATCACAGGAGGCACAGAAATATATCTTTATATTGATTGTATGGTCATCAAAATTATTTTACTACTTCACTACGAGTTTTTTGACAAACATGATTTCATTCTTAATAAATAATCATAAAATCTATAATTCAAGGGGCAAATTTTCTGTACATTTAATATTTTTACATATTTTCCACCTTTTTTAATTTTGCAGGAAAAAGACAAATAAACAAATTTTTTATTTTTCAAAACCTGCTCCCAAAGAAATCCTTTGTGTTTGTATCTTGGGTTTCAGTATATAAATTGCTTAAGACGAGTACTTTAATTCTATAAATAAAAGAGGCACAAATAAAACAAAATTTTCGCATGCGAAGTTGAGGGTAACAGCTAGTGAATACTAAAGTTACTGTTAGCGGACATTTTAATATAATTTATACAAAAAGGTATCAATCATGAGTCATGACGTCTTATTGTGTCAATCGTTGGGACTTGGAGGAGTGTGTCAACAAATTCAACAATAGTGTAGCTGTAGACTTTCCCTTCCCCTATATGCCTAAATATTAAGTTAACAGTAACACAGTATCGAAGCTATCGATAATCGAATATCGATCGATTTCCGAATTATTTTATAACCTTTTGGCTTTTTTTTTATTTTAAGGACGTTAGAAAGAACGCCTTCTCAAAAAGTTAATTTTAAACAGGACGCTTAGTCGCATGTCAATGTCAATTGTCAAATGTAAAAAAGGAAACATTGGTTTAATATTATAGAAATGCTACAGGATCTCAACAGCGTGATTCAGCGTTACGAACAGCGCCATCTATGGGCAATGTTAGTAACAAACATTAAACTGCATTACCAACATTGAGAGCACAGTACACAGGTTCTAAAGTTATTGTAGAACTCATTATTTTACATCTAACTTAAATTAATATTAATAATTAGTACTGCGTTATCTCGGCTTAATTTACTTGTTTTTGAATAATGTTGTTTCTCTGTAAGTGATTTTTTTTTATTAAATCCTATGAGAAATAAATTCTTTAACCGTAAAAGTTAAATATACATCCTACTAAATTAACCTATTATTATATGATAACATTAATATATATAAATTACGTGTCACGTTGTTTGTCCGCGATGGACTCTTAAACTACTTAACCGATTTTAATCTTTGCACACCGTGTGCAGTTTGATCCAACTTGAAAGGTAGGTTAGCTTACATCTCAATTTATAGTCGCAATATTTTATTGCAAATTATTTCCGCGTGCGAAGCTGCGGGCAACAGCTAGTTTGAAATAAAAAAGGTACAACACACAGGTTTTTGATAAATTACTTTAATATTATAATATTTACTACAAAAAACTAAATGTACGGTGACAGTAAATGTTTTTATCTACAAAAGAAGGTACTCATGTTATACCTAGCTCACTTAGTTTATGAACTAGAGTTTTTTTGAACTTGTTTTCGTCCTCCTGTAAAGTGTCGATTTTTCACTTGTATCACTTATCACAGGAGGCACAGAAATATATCTTTATATTGATTGTATGGTCATCAAAATTATTTTACTACTTCACTACGAGTTTTTCGACAAACATGATTTCATTCTTATACAAAGTCATATCTATAGTACACATCTTAATACTAAACAATAAATAATTTAAGTACTAGTTATTTTATTTTACACTGAAGCTCCTGGGGCGGTGATATAAACGGGAGCAGGTGAAGGCCTGGCCTTAGGTAGCGTATAGGCCCTGTTAGAAGGCCAGTCCTTTCCGTACCCTCCGCCAGACGAATACATGTAGCTGTTACTATAGTCAGAGTTGAAGTCCGAAGCATCGCTTCCGAAGTAGGAGTAGTGCGTCATTGGGTGATGATGCTGCAAAAAGAAACATTCATAAATACGTCATTTTGTCAAAAAAATACACTCACACATAGCTACACAGTCATAGCTAGGATAGGATTCCCAACAACACACAAAGACAAGGACACACATCCAGGATTAACAGTACATAGAAAAGGACACATTCAAACTGCCTCGCCGGGAATCGAACCCAGGACCCTCAGCACGGCGATCCGGCAACCATTACGCCATACGGGTCGCCAGTTTTTTTTATGTTAATAGCGTAAACGAGCTGACGATCCACTTGATAGTGAGTGGCTATCGTCGCCCATGGACATCAGCAACACCAAAGGCATCACTGATACACTG
Source organism: Thymelicus lineola (assembly GCA_963932265.1). Taxonomy (NCBI): domain Eukaryota; kingdom Metazoa; phylum Arthropoda; class Insecta; order Lepidoptera; family Hesperiidae; genus Thymelicus; species Thymelicus lineola. The sequence goes on along the minus strand of OZ010703.1, from coordinate 9,693,155 downwards.
CCGGCCAAGAAAGAGAGAAGAAAAAGAAAGAAACAACTGGCTCTCAAGCCCCCAGCCGGAACACGACGAGTCGTTTGGCGGCTGACTCATGCTCGAGGGTGGTAGCTATCCAGGCGAAACACATGGAGAAATAATAATAGTAATAATGGTATTAATTAACAATTAAAATCAATATTACCAATATAATACCTTGAGAGGCCCTACTTTATTCGACTCGGCCCGGATTTAGTCGACTCTTACGACACCCATCCAGCGTGGGATTGGGGTTAGTATTCTAAGCCGTCTCAATACGACTAAATAGTTTAAATAAATGTGTATAATATTATCCATTCCAAATTACAGCTTTATAGCACTAAGGATGTCGGCGCTATGCTGCGGTCGGATGGGCGGATATGACGAGTAAGGTTCCGTTTAGACTACGGAACCATAAAAAGTTAATTTTAGCTCACAAGTAAGTAATACTTTAAAATTAAAAGCAACCAAAGATATCTGGCTATCCGTTGGCTCATACATAAGTGTTGGATTAAATTAAATGTTGCGTTACTGCGATATTTTATCTGTAAAAGCTTTACTGAAGTGGTTTTGATAAAAGTTGTTCAGATTTCAAGCCTATTGATTTCTGTGAGAGCCGCATTGTTGTTCGGAGTTGATTAATATATCTTAGATATAGTTGTTTTTAAATGCTTGTATTAAAAGCTGTACATGGCCACCGAATACTTAATAGTAACTATCATGGCTTTGTTATCTATACTAATATCTGTATTATAAAGAGGAAAGATTTGATTATTTGTTTGCATTGAATAGGCTCCGAAATTACCGAACCGATTTGAAAAATTATTTCACTGTTGGGAAGCTACACTATCCCCGGGTGACATAGGCTATATTATATATTTTTTTACTATTTTTCCCAAAGCGAAGCGATTTCCTAGTCTATTATACAGAAACGACTAAGTATTAAAAATGAAATCACTTATAACCTTACGTAATGGTACAGAAATAAAATATTAACGCCTGATTTTCCTTAATACATAATATACCCAAAGACAACTTTGGCGATCTAAAAACCTCAACCTATAACTTCTCGATCTGTTATTGCCTAACTTTTTTATAGATATAGCCGGCAAAACCCGGCTTGGTAACCATTGCGCCACACAGGTCTTCGAAAATAAACATAGGATTTTTATTTTAAAAGTTTAATCTAAATGTGTAATTGAATTAAAATTTGAATTTAAATTTAATTTAAATGTGTAATTTAAATTTATTTAATTGTGTCATTTTAATTTATTTAACTGTGTAATTTAATTTCAATGTATAAAATTATTTTAATGTTAATCAAATTATGAATAATTATGTTTGTACTAGACAATATTTGTATGCCTAATACAAGTTAAGTGCCTTAATGTACTTAATTCAAATAAATAAATTGAATTGAATTGAATAGGATAGTTATTTGGTTTCTATATAGATAAAAATATATACGTGTCTAACCAAAGCTTACTATAAAGTAAACAAAGATAATTTACTTTCTGTGGATACTTAAATATCTTTACCATAAGAAAGCTCTCTAAAGAACGCTTTCTTTTCGTTACTGCTTTTGTCACTTGGATGTCGCGTGTCAGTGGTACATGAAAAATGTCCCTAAAATCTTTCCTTGATCCTTCAATTGATCCCAAAATGGAGTCAAAATTGATTGAGGATGTTCACAATAATAAAATACATGCACTGACAAGCTTGGTTAGTTTGATTATCTTATCAACTTATAGAGGTATACAATAAACAGAAAACAGGAAAATCATATAAAATGTTTCATATTACATTGTATTTTTGTTTACTCTCATTAAAAACCGTATGTACTTAAAGAGTACTTATGTATGCATGTAAGAGGTAATTTTTTTTTGATGTTTATCACCAATGAATAATCTTTTATGCCCTTTTATGGTTCGATACACATATTATGTCCTTGCATAAGCATTCCAATTATCAGGAGGGTGATATTTTCGGGCAAAGTTGTATTTAAAATAACAATAATTTTTATTTGACCCTTCGTTTTGTGATACATCTACGCACGCAACTTTGTATAATTCGGAAAAATTCACTTTCATTTGACGACTTTAATAATAACATTACATTTTAAATAAATAAAAAAAACCGACAGTTTTAAGTTCACCAAACATAGCTAACAACCATCTTAATCAAACAAACAAAAACCGCATGAAAATCATCCAATCCTTAGGAGCGATGCGACAGGTCAAATTTCTAACACCTTTTGTTGCATCAGGAATCGAAACTGAGACCGTTCGAAAAGTTTGTATGACTAGGTCGAAGTTCGGCATATAAAATTGGCATGAATGGTGGGCCATTGTTAGCATTTAAAAAGTGATAGTGAAGACTTATTATGACCAAGGTCCGTGTAACCAGATTTAAATATTGGTAAGTATAAAATACGCGAAGAGTTATTTTAACCATATAGCTAAAATTATAAAAAAAAGTTACGTGATCATACGAATAACTCAAAAACCCAGATGAAAATAAACTTTTTACTAAAATAATCCACGAAAATGAATGTTGATCCAACAGAAACAAACTTGGTATAATATTATTTTGACGAACTCAAAGAGAATTTCAAAGATGTATCTTTGAAAATATAAAATTTTACATTTTCCAGCAAACGTAACATTTGAGTTTCCCTTTTCAAAGGGTTACGAATATGTTTTAAGTTTTTGTAACGCACGAGAAAAGGTACTGTTAATGGTAGAAGTATAAATTTTTATCGGTTTTTGTTTCGTATAGAACTTTCGTCTAAAATTCGGAAAATTATTCGGAATATATTGCCAGCCTAACTCTGTAATGTGATAAAAACTTTTGATCCCTACAATTTTCTACACGAGATACGAATTACGAACCCAGTTATCAGCTAGACATGTTCAGACATTATCAAGGCAATATCCTTTCCCTTTATGTAGCTGTAAACTCTTTAGACAAATTACTTTCTCTGTAACTTTGCTTAGACAGTCAAATGTACTAGATGTCTCACACTTTGTTAAAAACGAAAATATTAAAAAGTCACATAAAACGGCTAATGTTAAGGTTGAATTTGGACCATTAGTTTTGTTCGGATATTTGTAAATAAGTAAACTTTCTTTATTTTCTTCTTTCTTTATTGACCGGCAACGAATCAGTGATGCCTTTGGTGTTGCTGATGTTCATGGGCGACGATAGCTACTTACCATCAAGTGAATCGTCAGCTCGTTTGCCGGCTATTGCGATATAAGAAGTAAAATAATATTCTGTGGTTCAACTTGATTTAGGCCATTCATTTAGTTCGAATAATTTTAATTCTGAGCAAAGCCTAAGTACCGTTTATTGTAGATCTCACAAAAGACAAATTAAATAGAAGTAAAGTGGAACTAAAACGTTTTAATTTATGAAAGTTTCCCTTCTAAGTGCTTGTCATAATTTCTTCCACTGGTTTCTTCAAAAAATGGCGCTATAATTATCTTGGAATGAAAAAAGTACGGAAATATTTTAGAGCAAATTGCTCTTATAAACTTTTCCGACTAACTGCACCTATATAAATAATATTATAGCCCGCAGTAGGTTTTTACCTGTATCGCATCGGTGGCATGGACGACACATAACACATCACAAAAACACCCTGCACCCGAGTACAAATACTTATATGTCACATAAACATAAACACCGGGATTCGAACCCGGGACCCCTCGCTTCCAGGCAGGGTCACTACCAACTAAGCTATAGGGTCATCTTTGACAAGGTAAAGGCAATAGAGAAATTAGATTTAGCTTAAGAACGGTCTACTTAACCCTTAAGATTAATGTCCAGGGCATATACTTATAGACAAGTCACTGAAGCGACCTAGCACTAAATTGATGCTAATTGGATCTCAAGACACTTAATCAGAACATCATAATATTATTGTCCTACATTAGCGTCCCAAGCAATGATGTTTAAATAAGTATAGATACGTTATGCCCTTACAAATCAACCGAAAAATCTGTTCCGATGTCCGCTAGGCACGCTTTATTGCTTTATCACACGTATTTATCACTCTCGCGTCAAAACTACATCGCTATCTCTTTCTTCACCTGAATAAGAGTTCCCAATTGGGAACTTTTTGAGTCACACAACGCGCACGCTTATGACATATCTGCCTCTTTTTAATATATAATATCATTGGTCCCAAGAGAGGCCTTTGCTCTATGTGGGAGCATCTCAATTGGTTTTCATTAGCATGGTTCAGAAATATTCGTAAATGACGATGAACCAGTTTTTGAGTAACGTTGAGATTTTGTAATTTGTAACATTACAGAGAACTTTTAAATACGTAATTCCATTCAACATTTTCTTCACTAAAGAGTGATCAAAATTTACACTCATACTTTGAATTACTAGAGGTCTCGTTAAGTTTGAAATCCTGTACCTAACCAAGCAAACTTACATAATTAGACTTAATTAATCCTATCCTAAGTTGAAATTTTACATACTATTTTAGTATTGATCACAATGCATTTTTGTGATACGTATGACCTAAAATGACACTCAGGTTTTACTCCATCTATTATGAAACTTCTTAACTATTGAGAGCAGTGTATTGATAAATATGTAATAGAAGCGTGTATTCAGTCTTTAAACTATAACTTCAAATGGACAGTTCCTATTCGAGTTGGTCCTATCCTTTACTTCAGACAGATACAAATGCAAGAACATAAAAGTATTATTGCCGGAAAATTCGACCCCAAACAAAACAACATCTCAAGCTTTGTAGGTTACCCTTGTCATTATATGGGACAATCCAGTCAGAGGCCTATCAACATGAGTGCGCAATCAACCTCTAATCACGGCTATTATCCAGACCAAGTTCGTTGAGCTGATTCAGTCGTGTGTTCCAAACATAGTTAAGATAAGGATACTCGTTTACCGTCAGTAAGTATAATAGTTTAGTTGTCAGTTAGTAGGTCAGCTAACTAAATAAGTTTAGAGATACTTGAAATTTAAAAGTAGTAGCTGGTCTGAATAATGTGTTTTTAAGAGAAAAGTTATTTGATAGTACAACTTACTAATCACTTTTTGGAATAACAGTGAGTAGGAAAAAATAACCCCGGTAGTTTCTTTCCGCTTCTTCTCGGAACCACTCACGGTAGGGATTTGTTAGAGTGATGGCGTTGAGTGACTTTCGAAAAGCGTTTGTAACAAACCTACTTCAAAAAAACTTATTTCATTTCATTTCATAACAATGTTCTTAGGGTTCTTATACAATTTGTGTGTGAAGCTACCCACGTTTTTTTATTTAAGACGATGCTACTATCAAATTTTTCATGCATTTAATCTATTATATTTATTTGATCTCATTAATGAACTCATGCATTATGATGTATTAATATCTTAAATTCGTTTAAATGCAACAATTACAGTTTCAATTTATTAAGTTACCATTACAATGAAGTTTATTTACCTTACTTACCTTACAAGCTTTCAGTGTACTCAGCAATCCAGGTAACAGTAAAGCACCGATCAACAACAGTTTCTTAATCAGCATAACTGATAGAAGAATGGGAATCAGCAGAAACTTAGTTTTCATTGTAGCAAGTAGCGTCAGCAGAGGAATGATGATAGCTAACTTCTTCTTTCTGCCTCGACCTGAAAAAAAATTGCCTCTTGTTTATTTATGTATACAGGGATGTCCATCAACCTAAGGAGGAAGATAGCTTGAGTTTGAACTACCAGATGCCAAAAAATGACCATTCTAAAAGAGTCACCGTTTTCGAGATGCTGACCTTTTCTTTAACATTTCGGAAACACAGCTTATTTACCATTGAAGTATTATCACTAGCGTATAGAACCGACAACGCGAACACCATGTATGTCCCAATGCATTAGCGCCACGTGGCTTCAATCTTCAATGGATTCGTTTAATTTTGAAAGGAGAACGGGGGCTCAATTTTGAAAATCGATCCTCTCGGGCGGGACGCACATTTTGTTCGAGATGTCTGTTACATTATAGTCGTACTTCAATGTTATTTTACCCTATTTTTTTATTGTATTTTTCATGTGAAAATAATATTTTTTCTGTATTTAATATTTATTAATATTTTGGAATTTAACTCCTTTAGAATCGATTAACTTTATGTAAGCTCAGAGTATGATTTATGAGGAGCAAAATCAAACTCTCTCCGTTTTGTTATGTATTAGATTTTGCGTTAGTTTTGTAATTCGTAATAAATAATCTAGATGACGTTGTTACTGATTTTATGATAACGTCATCTTAAATTAAATAATTAATATAAATAAATGTATCAAGCATGCTTTCAGTAATATAAAAACGCGTTGATTTACCCTCATTTAGTTATCTATATATTATATCTTTCGTAATGAGTAAACTTCAATTGTGCGTCGGAGGTGACACACACAATTTTTTTTAATATGTTATTTTCAAAGATTTTATAATTGACAAATAGGGAACGTGAACGATTAGTATATATAGTTCATACATATTTAGTTCATAGTTCATTGCCAATTATATTATAAGTAAAAAAATGGTAGATATGTCACTAGCGCGCCGTAGTGCTCGTAGTCGCTCTGTCAATACAAAACGATATGGACGCTTTTGTTGTCAAAAGTGCTTGACATTTGACATACAACGTTAAAATGCCTTCGTGTATTATTGTAGTGTCATTGGTGTAGTGAAACAAAAGATAAACGTGTGTGTTGTAGCTCTTTTCAGAACAGAACAACTTTTTGGTTGATTTGTAAGGGCATGACGTATCTATAATTTTTTAAACATCATTGTTCATTGCCGACGAATGAGCAACTTAAAGGTCTTCGACACAAACATACACAAACTCATAATCTTAACCCTGACAAAATCCATAGGATTCAATTCGAAATTTCGACTCAACTGCTATAATATTAGATTGACATAATATTCGATTCTGCATCCGAATTAAATTGATGACGGGCAGAGAGCGTCGCATGAATATCGCATCATTTAGAACCATAAAATTAGGTCAAATAATCGCTCTATTTTATACCATTATTTAGGCTATTACTAGAGCGATATACAAAGCGATTCGATGAACTCCGAATTATAATTATAATCAGAATTGGTTCTTTGACAGCTCAATTCGGCGGTTCAAATTCGATTCGATTCTGAAATGAGGTTGGTAGAATGACCTTAATTTGCTTGAAGTTCAAAGAAATCGAAATTATCGAGACAAATTCAATGCTTAGAAATTGAAGTGAAGAAAACTGATAATTAATAGGTAAGTACTATTAAAAAATTATAATGAAACCGAATCTATGGCTTTAACATGACGGGCCTCCACTAATTAGGTAGACTTTTTAATCGAAACATATAAGCAAGCATATATAAATGAGTGTACAAATTTCTACTATAATTTTATTGTAATATACCTAATTGTTCAGGAGAAAACTGATAAATTCCTCATAAATTTGCATGTTTCATCGGTTTTGTCATTCTTAAACGTTGTTTAATAAATTGTCACTATATTTTATAATGACTTAAGCTCATATTTACTACACCTCATTTTATTTCTTTTCAGACTCATCAGTACCTACAATGTAAAACAGGAAAAAATATTTGGTAACAAACAGAGACGATAAGATAATATAACTACTTCCTCTTAGCCCATTTAAGAAAATATTTTTATTTTCAATCCAGAAAAGTTTGTTGCAAGTGGTTTTGGGAGTCTGTAAACAGTTCATAATGTATCTATACCAGTGTTTCCCAACCTTTTTAAGGCCATGCCCCACCTTAACATTTCTAAAATGTTTATGCCCCCCCATACATTATTTTGTCACCGATATTTAGCATTGCATTTAAATAACCCAAAGCGAAAGGGTTAAAGTCGTGTCGAGTCCATTTTTACATTGCTCCCCTTAACTATCAAATTGCCCCCCCTGTGTGGCGTGGGCCCCACGTTGGGAAACACTGATCTATACTATAATAAAACTCAAAGTGTCTGTTTATCTATCCGGGTATCACATAAAAACCCTTGAACGGATTTCGATGAAAATTGGTAAAGCTGTTACTGATACCCTGGGTCATATTTTAGACAACATTTCATCCTGGAAAATTAAAAGTTTTCCCGGGAAAACAGGATAAAAGTTTGAATAAGTTAAAACATAATTTTCTTATGCATCGCTGTGGGCAACAGCTAATATACTCTATTTACTCTATTCAACCCGTGCGGCCGCGGCGTAAAGGTCGTAGCTCATCTACACGACACCGCTCCCACCCAACCAAGTATGAGAATTCAAATATAGACTTAAAATCGTGCTCTGTAGGTGCACTTTACAGTAACAACAAAAATTAGCAGCCCGCGCGCGGGAAGCAAGCTTACCGCAACCTTGCCACTCAATAGTTGCATCTACAGAGCACGATTTAAAGTTTATATTTGAATTCTCATACTTTGGTTGGGTGGGAGCGGTGTCGTGTAGATGAGCTACGACCTTTCTGGTTACAATGCTGGACCGCCTTTCAAACGGTCCTAGCTTCAGATCCCAGCAAGACGGTTTGAATGATTAGTTTTAATTTCAGATCGCGGTCTCTGTGTGTGTTCTTGTCTCTGTGTGTTGTTCCTGGCACCCATGGCAATCAGATGCTGAAATGTCAAATCGTACGAAGAAATTCAACGATATTGTATGTTAGTAAAATATCTTTGGCAAAAATTACTATTTTAAGATCTGAGATCGCGCTCTTGAGCCGAGATTGGCTTATCGTAGAGCTTTCAGTGTGTTGCGTTATTTATGTATATTATTATAATATCACGAATATAAAATAAATTGTGTGTTTTAATACAATTTAGCCTCTTTATATCAACAACTTAGATCAAACATAAAAAAAAACAACTCCCATAATAGTCCCAATGCTGGGCTCGGGGTCTCCTTTCACAATGTGAGGCGTACAGGCCATAGTCTACCACGCTGGCCAAGTGCGGATTGATAGAGCGTTATTTATGTATATTATTATAATATCACGAATATAAAATAAATTGTGTGTTTTAATACAATTTAGCCTCTTTATATCAACAACTTAGATCAAACATAAAAAAAACAACTCCCATAATAGTCCCACTGCTGGGCTCGGGGTCTCCTTTCACAATGTGAGGCGTACAGGCCATAGTCTACCACGCTGGCCAAGTGCGGATTGATAGAGCGTTATTTATGTATATTATTATAATATCACGAATATAAAATAAATTGTGTGTTTTAATACAATTTAGCCTCTTTATATCAACAACTTAGATCAAACATAAAAAAAACAACTCCCATAATAGTCCCAATGCTGGGCTCGGGGTCTCCTTTCACAATGTGAGGCGTACAGGCCATAGTCTACCACGCTGGCCAAGTGCGGATTGATAGACTTCATACATCTTTGAGAACTTTTATGGAGAAATCTCAGGTGTCCAGGTTTCTTCATGATGTTTTCCTTCACCGAAGCAAGTGATAATTAAGTTGTAATAAGCACATAATATTTGAAAATTAGAGGTGCGTGTTAGTATTTGTACTCGGGCCCTGCGTTCGGGAAACCAACGTTCTAACCACTAGGCCATCACTGCTGTTCAGATCCAACATATTTCAACCAAACAATAAACACAAAATCACATAGAATGTATCGTTTTAATAAGACTATGCGTCAGATATGATTTATAATAGAAGTTTTGCCAAAACAGTTCGGGAAAATAGGTACACTTTGGTTTTTTGGCAAGTAAGTATAACATAATAAATTAAAGGGTGTTCGGACATGTGAGAATTTTCCTACTTTTGCTTATAAAATTAATGTAAAAAGCAAAGCAACAACCCATAATTGTCCCACTGCTGGGCTCGGGGTCTCCTCTCACAATGTGAGGGGTACAGGCCATAGTCTACCACGCTGGCCAAGTGCGGATTGGTAGATTCACACGCCTTTGAGAACATTATGGAGAACTCTCAGGTGTGCAGGTTTCCTCACGATGTTTTCCTTCACCGAAGCAAGTGATAATTAACTTGTAATACGCACATAATATTTGAAAATTAGAGGTGCGTGCCAGGATTTGAACCCGGGCCCCCGCGTTCGGGAGACCAACGTTCTAACCACTAGGCTATCACTGCTTAATGCTAAATGCTATTAATTATTAATGTTATTAATTATTTATTATTAATGCTATTAATGTAATATTATTATAATATTTAATGATGAATGGGTTCTTAAAATTGAAGACCCGTGTGGCATGCTGGATCGCCGTGCCAAGGGTCCTGGGTTCGATTCCCAGTGAGACGGAAATTAGTTTGAATTTTTTTCTCGGTCTGAGTGTGTGTGTTTATCTTTATGTGTGTCCATGGCACCTACGACACAGGGAATCCTAGTGAGAGTATATGAGTGTGTAGCACTATAGAACAAGCTTTAATTGGTATATTTATAGTAAAAAAATTCATTCTTTCTCTGTTGCGTGAGGCGGTCGAATTGTTAGTTGTTAGTGAACTTGCCTGTAGAAAAGTCCCGGGTTAGATTCCAGGCTGAGGACGTTCATTATCATACTTTATTTAAATTATGTGTAAGTATTAATTCACATGGAAAATGCCGAATGTACCATAAGAATACCTAACAAGGGATTCAAGGCTTTTTTAGGATACCCTCGAGCAAGAACGTTTGGTATGAAAATAATGATAGAAGGGTACACTCCAAATATTCAATATCAAAGATCAAAATTATTAACTGAAGCTTATAAAAATAAACAAGCTTATTTTTTCAGAACCTTTTCTCGTAAGGCTTATTATTTGCGTAATGAAGCCGAAAAAAAGATATAATTAGGTAACTTACTACGGTAAGTATCTTCAGGGATTTATAGACCCATGCTAACATGAAACAGGGTTATGGAGAACTTAATTAAAGTACCATTTTATCAAAAGCCCGATTTCTTAGGAATATATTGTTGACTATTATATAAACACGCTTTTGACGTAACCACCTTCTGGCTTCCTATAGATCAGCTATATGACAATATTAAATTGTACTGCAAATACAATCAGTGTTGGTACATTGGAATTAAAAAAAACCCCTCAAACTAACTGACATAACACAGAAAACTATCTTAAACCATTTTTTTTATGGAAATAGCCGGCAAACGAGCTGACGATCCACCTGATGGTAAGTGGCTATCGCCGCCCATGGACATCAGCAACACCAAAGGCATCACTGATGCGCTGCCGGCCAAGAAAGAAAGAACGATGAAAAAGAAAGAAAGAACTGGTTCTCAAGCCCCTAGCCGGAACACGACGAGTCGTTTGGCGGCCGACTCATGCTCGAGGGTGGTAGCTATCCAGGCGAACCCCTGGAGAAATAATAATAGTAATAATGGTATTAATTAACAATTAAAATCAATACTACCAATATAATCCCTCCAAAATTATTATAAAAATAAGAATATTTACAAGAAATAATATCATCCAAAATCCCTAAATTCGGCATTGTACCCAGAACGCTGGCAGCATTGCCCCGCTGAATTGCTAAACTAATTCTTTGAGTAAAATTCCTGCCAGCTTTCGGGTCTTTTGTTGACTTGTACAGGTACTATTATGTATTATTGCTTGTACGACACCTGCGACAACACAACGACGGAACTCCGTATGGCGCTATAAACTATAGCTTCCGTTATTATTTTTGCAGTGACACAAAATTATTCTAACGCTATTTACACATGGATGAATGATGAATCTGTGGCATGGATCATCAAAAATAATAAAATGCACTTTATGAAATATGTATTACATCGCACCTTCAGTGGAAAAAAATATTTGGAAAGAGGGACAAATGTTCCATATGTTCAATTTTTTTTCAAATACATATTGACGGTTTTGTGCAAAAAATCGTAATGAAAATTCCTTTGACTACTTACTAATATTTTAACAGTTTTTTTGCTCTTCTATAAAATCGAAATTTTTATCTTATGCCTTTTTTCCGTTGAGGGTACGGTCTTTGAAATAATTGTGATAATATTTTTTACGGCTCCTTCCTCATCAGTTTTCATCTTTCTGTCAATATTTAAATAAATAAATAGCGCTACAATCTCATAGGATTAGGATAGCATATAGTTCAGCCGTGACCACGACCCACGCCACCGGGAAATATCGGCGTACAAAATTAATATCGTGACAAAAACAAAAGATTTCTAAACAGTCCCTAGGTGAAAGTAACTATATTCTATTTAATTATAGTGTTGACAATATCAACGAAGTTGTTTTACGGTCTGTTTCACGGTTGTGGCTAGCGGGTGACCACAAGTAGTGAATCTAACCTTTTTCTTACGAGTAAAACAGGGCATAGTACGTAACGTAGGCATAGACATTTTTCTAAATTGCTCTGCGGATGTTTTGTGGGGATAATATTATAAAAAAAACCCGGTGAAGTGTGTGTCAGGCTATGCGAAATATAGGGTTCCGTAGTTGTAGTTTCATCGACTATTACTCATTAACTACTCAGGCTAATCTAGCCGGGATAGTTTTCCTTTTAAAGGAGAATGCCCATAGCCAGTACTCTCAAAAAAATTATTGTATCACAATGATTTTTGGACAAAACATTAAATTAAAATATTTCATGTATTTACCCTATTTCCTAAAAAAATCCTCTTTGGGAATAATTTTCTGAAATTAATAAGTAACTTTACTTCCGTCTTATAAAATAAAACCATTGGGCCATTTATGTTTGGATAAGGGCCAATCAGAAATCTTTTAAAATCCTTCGGGCATTGGTTGTCTCGATGACGTAAGGGGACTGTCAAATGAATTAGAAAATTATTATAATCAGCCAGGAGTAATAGTGTTCTGTGATTATAATACATTACAAACTACATGGCGTTTTGGGACTGTCAAATAAATTTGAAATTTAAAAGAATGACATTACATACGCAATCGACTTTATTACGCCTGCATAGACTCCATATTATTGTATTATAACTTAAATTCAAACTATTTTTTTTGAAAATCTCGTATTTCCTACTATTAACATTGACTAAAGTTAGTATGTGTAATTTATTAAGATAACATAATCAAATTAAGGTATTTTTATCAGGACACAAAAATGTTAAAGTCAGTACATTTTTCCATACTAAATGGGCATTCTCCTTTGAGCTCTCTAGCACTACAGATCTGTGCACTATGCTGCGGACAGACGGATGGACGGACTTGACGAAACTATAGGGTTAAGTTTTGACTACAGAACTCTAAAAACAAATAGCTTTGTTGATATCGGACTGCTTACTAAAGCATGGATAATCCAAGCGTCACTCTAATGACAGAATGAATAAATGAATGGTCAACACCATTTTCCATTACAATTTTAGTGGTGTTGCCACTCTGCAGTTGATAAATTTTTCATACCAGTAAAGACCGTAGCGGAGGCATATTTCTATGAAAATATGACACAGCGCTCATTTTAAAATTTATTCATATAGATATCACTGATACAATTATGCACGTATTTTTTTTAATCTACCATCTTTTCGGAAAGGTATTTTGTCATGGAGGAGATGAAATGCCGTAAAGAAACTCCTCAGGACATCTTTTAATAATAAAAATACATTGGTTATTACAAAAAATATCACTGACTTGAACTGGTTGCAGAGCTGGTCATTTCTATGTGTCTTTCCATTCATTAGACAACAACGACACGATAATATCGTTATCATCGGCAGTAGGTAAGCCTCTCACTATCTGTCGTGACGACAGAGTCAGAGTATGTGTATTGCATACATAGGAAAGCTTCCATGTGTGCGTGTATACACAATACATACATAAGATATCGTTATCGTGTCGTCCAATTCTGAAACGGCCAAAAACAAGCTTCCTCCAAATGGTAACCAGAATGAGCCAACACAAGTTCCATGAATGAGATTAGTGTTTGTGTGAAAACTAAAACAAACTCTTTGACCTATTTAAGTTTTGAACAAACAATGTTGAAATTTGTTACAGGAGTTTTGAATGTGGGTTTATCTCTCATCTGACTATTTGTGTAGTAACGGGAATATAACAGGTAAGGTAACAAAGGTAATGGAAAACAATGATGGACTAAGGAAAAGAAAATAATAAAGTAACAAGCGTTTACATTCACGTTTATAGTTGTGAAAAGAAATTATCTTAGGCTAGAAATTATCTAGTCTTCTTTAGCGTGTTCTCAGCGCATTAAATAATCTAGATTATTAAATCTATTGATATGATATAATTTTTTATATTTATCGAACTACATAAATTAATAATTAACGAGACTGACTACACTTAGTAAAAGGAATTTGGGCATTTTCGCCAAAAATGTACCTCGCAAAAATGATTGACATGTTTTTTATTCAAATTTTGCCAATTTTTTTATTAATACTGAAATACTATCATTTTTTGAAATTAAATTTACAAGAAATTTAAAACGAGGTGGACCAATTGTACAGTATCAATACAGTAAAAAGCTATTTAAATGAGCTATGAAGTTAATTTTATGCATCAAATCGTAATTTTTCGATACTTTATTTTTAAGAATATTCATCGAAAACTCTTGCAGTGATTCTATTTCTTACGTTGTCAATCCTGTTGACAATAGGTCGAAAGTATCCTAGTGTGTAGAAGCTATGTTTTTCACAACTCCAAGAGATTGCAGTATTGAATATTAATTACAACTTGATACATCTACGTCCAGATCCTTTACAGACTAACAGATAGACAGACTGACAGTAAAGTAATCCTTCTAAAGTTCCGTTTTTTTCTTTTAAGGTACAGAATCCTAAATTGCTTGACTTTGACACGTTGAGAGTAGAACACTACCTCAAACCGCATTATGAGACGTGCAAGATTACAAACTACAGAGCTAAAAAATAGAATTTTAAATTTTCCAATTTTATTAGCTGGAGAAGCTAATTAACTCTTGTCGTTTATAAATTTCCCTGTTTGCGACACATTTCGAAACTAATTGACCTATTTTCTAGTAAAAGGAACTTTGCGAAAGAGTATTAAATTGCATTTAGTTACGAACTTTGTACCAGCTTACTTACAGCAATCATTTTACTATGTTTTGATTACATCTATCAGTCTATGATAACTTTAGAATTAAATCGATCCAAATAATACAATAATTTATCTACAAAGCACAAGAACTCAAGGAAATTGGTATGTAAAACTATGCATTAGATGTCTTGCTATTGCTAATGATCGAAATAAAATGATTACGCTTTTGAAGCAGTAGCTTCGCTAGTAGTAGATCTATTGATATCTCAATCTTTCTTTTCAACATAGTCACAAATTGTTTGATAAGTAAGCCACAGTTGTGTTAAAATTACATACAAGCTTAATTGTAGTTTTTTCATGTATATAACCGGGAAATAAATAGACGAGCAACCCGTTGGTAAGTGGCCCATGGACATCGGTAACATATCATGCATCACAGACGCGTTGCCGACGCAAATTATTAAAAGAAGTAACTTACCATCATCATTTTCTTGGTCTTCAACAGTCCTAGCTCCTTCAGGTAAGTTCACTCTTAGCCCTCTCATCTTGAAGAACTCTTTTACCAAACTCATGAAGTATTTCGCTAACTCTGTCCACTCCGAAAGAAAACTCTTCGATTCATTTGGCAGCAATTCCTTTTCTTCTGTCAATGACAACTGCTTCACTGTATCTTCGTCTAGTGGGACAAAGCTAATAGCATGATTTGCTGTGATGGTTTCATTTGCATTCATGTCACCGAATATAGTTTTCTTAGCTATTTTCAGTGCTTTGTATTTGACACAGGACAAAGCTTCGCCTTGTAAGAAGCAGCTGTCTTTTACGTAGCGGAGATATTTGTCTTCAGCTGTTCGAGATTGGTGAAGTGTTATTATCAGGACTAATAGATATAAAGTTGACTTAAGGCTCAGCATTTTGTGAGATCTGGAACAACAAGACGTGTGTCGTTACATAAACGAATTTCCGATTATAAGTCTTGAGAGTGGCATGGATTTTTCACAGATGCATAGTACATCTATTGATAAGTGGATTGGGTGGGTCAAAAATAGACATGTGAAATACCTAGAGTAGTGCAGGTACATTGATAAATAGAGAAAGTTAGAACGAGAAATAGGAATCCCCCAAAGTCTGTTTTCATTGATTATTTTAGAATACTTTCTATTCGGGAAAATTGATCTGAAACCGCGATATCGATTCCACATAGGCTTTGTGATATAAAAATAGCAATTTTTTTAGGGATTCTTTTTCCTTTATGACCTCTTTAATAAATCTGAATAGAATAAAGAAAACCAACTCTTTCCGATAATTTTTTATCGTGAAAATAAATAGCAGAATGGCACCCGGTGGATGGGACCCATTTTCTTAGAAAATCAAATTATTAAAAGTGTTCTTCCAAGTTTAGCACTGTGAGATTATCTCTTCATTACTTTATTTACAAATGTTTGGGAGCACTTAGTTTAATCTTTTTTAAAGAGTCTGATACCAAGCTAATACGTCTAAAAGCTGAGAGCTCTTATGTTAATGTAACTAATCCAATTTTTTTTATCCATCTGCACTTTTGGAAGAGTAAGATTTTATTTTGGTGTAGATTGCTGATACATGAAGAATTAACATTTTATTCGAAGTTGTTTATGATAAACCATTTTTTGCTTTTTATTCTAGCATATTGCACTGTATGTATTCTGTGATGTTACATGATAGATTAAAGAAAAATTCGAAGTTGGTTAAATGTTAGTTGGTATTTATAAGTAGTTTTTGACGATTTGGATGTTAGTTATAGTTATAGTTAGATCGACCAAAACCCATCTTTTAAAATTGACCATAAAATATATTTTTTCGCGTAACTATAGGTACACCTAATTTTACAAGTTTCGCAATTTCGCAACGATTTATGAAAATATTTTTAGTGCAAAATCAAGCTTATGATCAAAGGTAAATGCTACACTAAAAAATTTGTTCACTTATCCAAATCATTTATAAAATTTATTAAATAAAATATTTTATTCGATCAGAATTATAAAAGAAAGGCAAAATGGAAGCTTATATATTTGTAATAAAAATAGTTTCATTTTTATTGTCCTAAGAAATGTAGTGTACAGAAATCTGGGCATTAAAACTACTAATAAAATTAATAAGGTGTATAGATGTATATCAGTAAGTTATACTTATTAACTTGTTTAAGTTATCGGAGTAAAAGAAAACATTAAACGAGACACGCTCGCGTAATTACATACTTTCGCTGTCTTTGCATGACTCTGTCTAGGAAATAAGATGAGACCTAAGCACAGGTTTTACTATATACTGTAGTCCATTTTTCAACACGAGTCCTATTTGCTAAACAGTCTTATAAAGACTTTTTATTGCAATTTGTAATTTAAAAATAAGGCTGTCATAAAATGAAAATAATTTAAAGACTGATAAATCGATAACGGTGAATAACCGGCATCTGCTACCACGCAAAAAAATGTACCTACAGGTAAAGTCGAAAATCTAAAATGTGCCTCATGCATTGTTTTAGTGGTCTCGACCCACCTTCGGATGATTGCATTTTAAATGAAACCATTTTGAGGCATTGGATTTGGAGGCGGTTGGATTGTTTCAGACTCTATAAAGGACATCCGTATATACATTTTATGTGTTTTATATACGTACTAGCTGACCCAGCGAACTTCGTATCGCCTAACAATTGATCAGTTATCGACCGAAGAGGAAAAATGATTAAATTACTAAAATGGCTATTAAAAAATAAGGGTTGATCGTAGAAGGGTGAAAATTGAGAATTGTATGTATCTTTGTATGTTGTATCATAAAAAAATAGAAATTAAAAATTTTGTTTACAAAATAAATAAATAAATTTAGGGGTGGACTACCCCTAACATTTAGGGGGATGAAAAATAGATGTTGGCCGATTCTCATAGATACCGGATAAGCACAAAAAAATTCATCAAAATCGGTCAAGCCGTTTCGGAGGAGTATGGCAACGAAAACTGTGACAAGAGAATTTTATAAATTAGATATATAGATAACTGTCAAAATTGCAGGTAAGTTCCCTTTCCATTAGTAGGTAAAGAACAATGCCCAACTGCCATACATCGTTTTATTTCATTTTCAACTTTAGCGTCTTAAAATAAAAAAAATTCTAAAAATCGCAGCTTTAATTTCTGAGCTTAGATATATAAGAATTTTCAGCAAACACACCCCAGAACCAAAGTATTTTGAGATTGAATTCTTATAACCATTGAGTTATAGAGTAGGGGAGACTTATGGCTGCCTGTAATTTTAACCATTATTTTATTTTGACTTTTTTTTGATTGACAACCGGAAATGGAAATTTGACCTCATTACATTTGTCATACCAACATTTATAACGAAATTCTGTCTGTAATATTGGCCAGAAGTCTCCCTATATCTTGCTTGATACAAACTATGTATCGAAGTGAGTGCCCGAATGAAAATGGACATTGTTGACATCATTGTTATTATAGTCAATTCATCACTTATTAATAAAATTATTTTACGCTGGGTAATACGGGTACAGGTATTAATTTTTAAATACGTAACAAAATAATTGAATTGCTTCGGTATAACTGACGTTTTAAGACGCTAACAAAAATGAAAAATAATTTTTGGGCATTGTTCTTTTGTTCATCAAAAATAACTATTGCTTAGATGGTATTTCAATATTATTAATAGTTGGACTGATCCCATCGGGTTTCTGGTTTCTTCAGGTAGGTAAATTGGATTGGACCTTCAATTTTTTCTACCGTTGGTAAGTGTTCATCAGATTAAACGTCTTACCTATGCTATGACGGCATATCAATATTTTCAATCAAGGTAAGCCCTTGATATTGTGGTATGCCACTTAAGAGAACGCAACCATACTACATGACCCATTCAGGGGGGAGAAGGGGTCTTCAAAATAACACGCTTGGTCACGGGAAAAAGGGGGGGCTTAGGCTTTGCAACTATGAGCCAAATTAATATGTTTTTACTCTGTTTGCACAAAAAATTTGCTATGTAAAAACTAGGGGAGGAGAGGGGGGGTCTTTTCATATAATACGGTTGGTCACCAAAGAAGGGGGTAAAAAATTGTAAAAAATGGGTCACTTGGTATAGGTTCCCTAATCCAGAATCCAGAACTTCGATTTTTCTTCCCGTAACAAAAATGTTTGGACCATCAAGAATATTTATAATAAAAAATAATCAAATCGGCAAAATCTGCCGTTTTTACGGTTTCTAGTTGCAACAGACACTAAAATTATTTTTTATTAATATAGGATTGAAATACATTAAAAACTTACATTTCACAAACGGCACTCAAACACTAAAATCTTGACAGCACTTGAAAAATTAAAAAATTAAAAAAAAAATAAGCGCGGCAAACACAATTTCAAATTTCGAAGGCTGCGTCCGGCGGCCATCTACAGATCAATGTCAAGAACGCGGCCTCTGATTCGCTATTTAAATGATCTAGAATCGACGCGGACGTTGGCGAAACGGCGATACGATACGGACGGTTTCGAAATCGCGAGGTATAATTACCTGTATTTGCTCCTTGGTTTTCTTGCCTTGTCTAAATTGACTTGTATCTAAATAATCAAGGGTACTTAAGTAAAATTTTATGGTACTTAATTCAAAACAGAAAAAGTGACTTTTGTTTACTTATCAAAATTCATATGTATTATATAAGTTTCGTACATATTGCCGTTGATTATAGTGTATAATATTTTTTAACCCCCGACGAAAAAAGAGGGATGTTATAAGTTTGATGTGGCTGTGTATCTGTATGTCTGTTTGTGGTATCGTAGCTCCATTTGAACCGATTTTGATTTAGTTTTTTTAAGATTATTATGGGTGTTCAAGAAATGAGTGAGAAACATAAAGTTAAAGAATCCTGTCTAAATATTATTGTTTCTTATTTTTTTTATCTAAGCATTAATTTTTTTTTAATTATGGGCTGTTACTAGATCATACTAAAATCAGTGTTACATTTATGCAGGTCATTATTATTATTCCTCTATAAATAATATGTAAAAGCTGTATAATTGGGTAGATTTCAAACAGTACGCTCAGACAGACAGAAGTACAGTTTTATTCTATGTAGTGATTTTCTTCGCAGGACTGTAATAAGACTCCTTCAGTTTCTTCGTATAGCATTTCACTTGTATTTTCTATATACGTTTCATTTCGCTAGTACCGATACCAAACTATTATATAAACGCGTATAAACAAAATTTTGATATTAATAATCGCCATACGAAAAGAATGCATCAATTAGTTACGCCTTCGTTCCGCCTAAGTAAAGTGCAGCGATCTTTCATAGGGCTTGGTATACATTTCTATAATAAAATCCCAAAATTAATACGTGACTTGCCAATAGAAACTTTCAAAAAACGCGTAAAGACACAATTGTTAGGCAAGGGATATTATAGTGTAGACGAGTATTTAAATGACAAAGACGCATGGAAATGACCAGCTCTGCAACCAGTTCCGCTCAGAATAGTAAATACTTTTGTATTATTATCTTTTTTTTTGTAATATTTTTTTAAAAGATGTGCTGAGGAGTTTCTTTAGGCTTTTCTTCTCCTCCATGACAAAGCACCTTCCGAAAAGCCAAAAAATGACGTGCATAAGTGTATCAGTGATACCTATATGAATAAAATATTTTGACTTTGACTTTGACTTTGACTTTAATTAGTTAATATTTATAATAAAAAATAATAGTAATGCAAGAAGTAAATGGATTATTAAGATAGACCCAAATATCCCAGTATTACGAAAATTTTAATCAGCTTTAAAAATGCTAACTGACTGACACATAACTTAGGTACAAACTGAACCTAGGTCTTGGAAGTATTCATGTCAGATAAAAGGTTTTAACCTTTGATTATTATTTATCTTCGAAAATATTAAACTTTGACATTCCTAACTTAGTTGGAGGATCATTAATTTATTTTTGAAAAAATATCTCCTATAAGAGATAAAAAAAGATTGTATGAATATAAAAATATTACAGCGTTTGAGTTACATATAACTATGAATTTACTTCCCTTTAGAAACCACTTTTCCGAGAATCTTCTTAGATCCATACACTGCTCAAAATATCCTAAAAGTTGTTGTGAATAATTATGTACCTTATTATATTCCTCAATTATTCTGCTTGACTATATTATTGTGATTGTTATTAAAACATTAATTTTGCCGATCGCTTCATGGAAAATAATTAGAATTTAAAAATAAATTTTAATAGGTTCTCTTTTAAAGTTTGCCATACCAAAATCCCCCTATCCTTGGTTGAGTATCTCAATTTCTCATAGATCCCACTGAATTTCGATAAATTTAATCTGAAAGTAAATGTATACTTTTAGAAAAAATTGACCTACTTCTTAACCAACTTTTTTAAGTGTCTCTAAAACTTGGGATCTAACGGATAAAATATGGTCAACAAATAATCGTTTTTAACGCATGTACGAGTTCTCAAACTCAGTGCTAGAAATTTGTCGTAGAAAAACTGTTTTAAAGTGACAAAGGGAGACGTAATTGAATATAAACCAAAACCACAGGCGTTAAGTGGAAAGAAAACCACTAGAAGTTTTTTCCCAAGGTACCGTCATGTCTAACTTCGCTCTCTAAATCACATAGCATGATGGTTTTTTAAAACTGCATTGAATTTGAAAAATAACTATAACTAGATAAGATATAACTTTTAAATAACGAGGCATGTCAATATATCAGCAAAAATTTTACATGAGAAGTCATAACATGTAGGTTTCCAACTGTGAGATTTATAATAATTAAAATATGAACTTCCTCGTAGGTCGTATCTAGTATATTGTTTGAGGAAAATAATAAGAAAATGTGTAATCATTTGTAAAATCTATCGAGTTGCAAATCTGATGAGTTGAAAATCTGTCTAGTTGGAAATGAGACTATACGGCAGATTTTTTTTTTAAATTTGACTACAAATGGGCCACATAATAGTAGTTTGGAAGAATCACCTCGATGCCTATGATAACTTTGATTTACGACATGGTTCTATTGTACATAGCTAGGAATAGGAGCTAAATAAATAATAAATCGGTGCGTGATAATAAAATATTATGGAATAAACAGAATAGAAATGCGGAAAAACAATGGAGTGAAAAGACAAAATATTCTGTCATATATACATCGGAAAGCTGTGTTATTTATTTGAAGAAGGCTGCGTTCTTAATTCAACAATTAACATACTCATATCACACTATATAATAATCTTGATTGGCATGGACACACACTAATCACATCACATCACACAGAATAACTGCAACGGAATTACGAGTATACCTTCATTCGTGATTTGCATTTAAATTGTTTTTATCTCAAATTTTCAGTCATGTCGCTAAAAGAATATTCATGTGAGGGATCCACATTCCACAACTCCCAACTCATTAACATTATTAATCAAATTCAAATATGTTTTCACCCCTCAAACGCATCAAAGATCGCCCTTTTCACATTAGCATTCTATAATTGTTACTCTAAAAAGTTAATATTTAGGGATGAGCTTTGTATTTACTATATCCGAAGTATCCGAACACAAAACTCTATGCGTTACTAAAAGTAAATATTTATCCTACTAATATTACAAACTGTGAAATTTTATGAGGATATATGGATATATTTTACTCTTTCACGCAAAAACTACTGGACAGAATTTCATAAAATTTAGCACATCGATAGACCATGATCTTATGTAAAAGTACTTATTATCCCAGAAAGGCAGGCAAAGCCATGGGCAGCTTGCTAGCTCTAAACTAAACCGTGAAATATTTAAACTTGTTCAGCTTGCAATCAGTTAAAGAGCGGGTTCATTACTTTCTCTACGACAATGCGGCAGTAAGTAAACGGCTTCCACTGTTACGGGTGTCTCATCTAATTATGTGAAAATGAAATCTCTGCAAATTATGCAATCCACTACAATTACTTTTATATTCCATGTAACCACCCTTAATGATCGAATACCCACCAACTCCTAATGATAACCAAAAATACCTCTGGGGAATAATTAGATTTAAAATAATAATTTTAAACTGAATCGTTTAATTTATCTAATGAATTTTTAAAAAATATATATAATAAGTTTATAATAAAATTAATTAATTATCGATTAATTAACTTATTTGTTTCAATAAATTCATATAATAAAAACATAGGGATATTTGTACTTAGCAATATACGAAGTGTCAAGCACTACTTGATTTCAGAAACTTTCCTTTGAAGTGAAATCCCACCCAGAGGACTTAATTCCGGTACACTAATTATTTTGTTTTACTGTTGAGGTTAAAGGGGCAATGGTTATTGCCAAAGTTTCCAAAAATATTTATACGAGAGGATCAATGCCTCAAAGGGATGGTTTTCAATCAATCTCTTAGTTTTAGTCAACTTTTATTGGTAAATTCTTGACTGTGTTTTGGAACTTTTTAGGAGAACGAACCGTTGATTGTCGCCCATATTCAAGATGTATAAGACTTCAAATTATGACTTAAATAATTTAATGTTAGAAATTTTAAGTTTATATTAATAATATTCAAACTCCTTGTAATTCAAACTCCAGCAATGGGTAGAATCCTTGTTTCCGCTAATGTCAGAAATGGCTTAACCGATTTTGATGTGGATTTCACTGATGCTGGTTAGTTTTTAACCCCCGCGAAAACAAACGGGGGTTTAAAGTTTGATGTGTCTATGTATATGTGTATTGTGGATTTGTATGTCTGTCTGTGGCATCCCAAACGGATGAACCGATTTTGATCTAGTTTTTTCTTTGAAAGGTAACTTAATCGAGAGTGTTCTTAACTAAGTATGTCTAGTATTAAGTAAAGTGCAGCGATCTGTCATAGTGCTTGGTATACATTTCTATAATAAAATCCCAAAATTAATACGTGACTTGCCAATAGAAACTTTCAAAAAACGTGTAAAGACACAATTGATAGGCAAGGGATATTAAAGTGTAGACGAGTATTTAAATGACAAAGACGCATGGAAATGACCAGCTCTGCAACCAGTTCCGCTCAGAATAGTAAATACTTTTGTATTATTATCTTTTTTGTAATATTTTTTTTAAAAGATGTGCTGAGGAGTTTCTTTAGGCTTCACGACAAAGCACCTTCCGAAAAGCCAAAAAATGACGTGCATAAGTGTATCAGTGATACCTATATGAATAAAATATTTTGACTTTTGACTTTTATTAATAAAACTGTCGGGAGTTTTTTAAATTTTAATTTAAGATTATTTTTCAACTGGTTATTGATATCAAAATTTAAATTTTGTTTAATTTTTATACCGGAATTCCGAGGAAAAAAAAACTTCCACGCGAAAGAAGTCGCAGGAACAGCTAGTGTGTAAGGTCCTTAAGGCCGCTGTACATGAGCGCCACAAGTAGGTACGGTACCCTAACTCAAAGCCTTAAACTCAAGTGTTATGCCCGGTTTACATTATTCCAGTCCAGCGGTCGAATCCATCCAACCAACGATTGCTACTCTATCTATCCATCCATCCATCCATCAGCCTTTGGAAGTCCACTGCTGGATACAGGCCTCTCCCAACAAGCGCCACTCTGACCGGTCCTGAGCCTTCTGAATCTAGAGCATGCCCGCTGTCTCCTTCAGGTCGTCAGTCCACCTGGTCAGGGGGCGTCCTGTGCTCCTTTTGCTACTGGAAAGATGTAAACCGGCTCTGGAATGCACTGAATCCAGTGAGCATTCCAGTCCAGTAACTGGATTGGCGGTCTGATTTGGAATCCAGTGCGACCAATCCAGTGCAACTGGAATAATGTAGACGGCCAATCCAGTGCCATTTGATGCATTTTCTTCTTGAAATCATTGTCACAGCTTCTAAATTACTGGAATAATGTAGATTGTAGACGATACAAACCATTCCAGCACTGCAAGGCTATTCTGTTTTGTAACTCGACAGCGGAATCCGCGATAAGTTTCAAAATTGAAGAGAGTTCGAGAGTCACTTCACTTCGCAAGTGCTTACTAGATGATTAGACAATGACATATTTATTTTTAGTCGTTTGACGTTAGAGTTTGAGACTCACTTCACTTCGCAAGTGCATAATAGATGATTAGAGAATGACATATCAAGATTTCTGACTCGAACTTCAATTTTGAAACTTATCGCGGATTCCGCTGTCGAGTTACAAAACAGAATAGCCTTGCTGAATTGGATTGATTTGCTGGATTACTGGACTGGAACAATGTAAACCGGGCATTACTAAAATTGTTTATATCTTGTATAACGGCTTACTAAATACATGCATGGAACAACACTACCCATAAATATGTGACGGCGTTTACGTCAAACATCAGGTTGACATGACGGTTGATGTCAACCTAGCGGAGCGTCATTGTCGTTGGTAGAACGGGCAGCCATCTTGAATGACACTTTTAAACGAGACGGCGCCCGCGCACCACGCTTGTGACGAATCGCTTTGTATCTTTGCCATCAAGTTACTTTAAAGTTTAATTGGGTTGATTCCAAAGTTTAACCATCAATAACAATCTAATCGTATTGTGATTGTAGTGCAAACGATTAAAATACGTGGATTATAATCTGATTACATTTATTTCTACTTCCACGCCCACCTACCCACATAATTATAGAAGATGAGTTCTAGTGAATGAAGGCCCTCTTGGCTCTTCATATATTTACTTAAGTTGTAATAATATTTACTTTGGTCTAGTTTGAAGTTAAACTTGTGTTGATATTTGCTTCTTCGAACTGGCAAATATTAGTCTTGTATTATAACGAACTAAGTCGAGACGCCTCTATTATAGATTGTGTGGATCACAATCGATCGAGTTAGGTAATTTGACTTTTAGTGACTAACTTTTCTAAACGGATTAAGCAATGACATAATAATTCTTGTCGTATTGGGGCGGCATAGAATACTAACCCCAATCCAACGCCGGATGGGTATCGTAAGAGGCGACTAAATCCGGCTCGCTGGTGGTAGAGCCCTTTGATGGATTTTATTGGTAATATTGATTTTAATTTTAATTAATACCATTATTACTATTATTATTTCTCCATGGGGTTCGTCTTGATAGCTACCACCCTTGAGCATGAGTCAGCCACCAAACGCCTCGTCATGTTCCGGCTGTGGGCTTGAAAGCCAGTTCTTTCTTTCGTTTTCTTCTGTCATTCTCGGCCGGCAACGCATCAGTGATGCCTTTGGTGATGCTGATGTCCATGGACGACGATAGCCACTTACCATGAGGTGGATCGTTGTTCGTATGCTCGTTTTGCAAAAAAAATATATATCAATGCCTGTAATCCAGATAATGCAGATTATACACGCTCTTTCTTGGCCGGCAACGAATTGGTGATACCCAAGGTGTTGATGCTGTCCATGGGTGACAATGACCATCAGGTGATCTGGTACTCACTAGTCTGCTTTATATTATAAAAAACCATAATATAATACTTATGGCATTATTTTTTGTGAAATTTAAACAACCGTAGAATGAAAGCAGTTCTAATTTAGCTTGCAAGACTTCACCAATTACATGCAAAAAAATTAACAGCCAATTGCAGAAAGGTTCGTTAAAATTTAAAGACAATTTTTAATACTATTCTACATTTAAAATAGGCTTTAAATAAATAACCTTGGTGCTTTAAAGCTTTTAAAAAGCTTTCTGCGCTTCTTCCTATAATATTTAACTTGCAAAATCTCTGAACATTCATGCATTACTTAATATCCTTAAAAGATTTCAAAAGCTTTGTACATATACATACATATATTAATAATATATTCTAGCCGTGTTGGTGTGGCTCAGAATACTATTCTATTTCCTCTTCTCTCTCTTTCTCTTCAGCCATTCTTCTTTTCCATGATAAATCATCTTTATAAAACGGTGGCGAATTCAAAGAAATTACCAATTTGAGTAAACAATTTTGAATTCAGTTTTGTACTTACTGTACAAAATAAATAATAAGTTAAAAATTACACTGAAATATACCTGCCGGACTTCTTAGTCTTCGTTAGGCTAATTATTTCGTTAGTTTATATAAATTTGGTTCAACCCATTAATGACCTACTACTGAGTACGGATCTCTCCTCTTCAGGAGGCTAAAGGTCGTAGCTCATCTACACGACACCGCTCCCACCCAACCAAAGTATGAGAATTCAAATATAGACTTAAAATCATGCTCTGTAGGTGCATTTTACAGTAACAACAAGAATTATCAGCCCGCGCGCGGGAAGCAAGCTTACCGCAACCTTGCCACTCAATAGTTGCATCTACAGAGCACGATTTAAAGTTTATATTTGAATTCTCATACTTTGGTTGGGTGGGAGCGGTGTCGTTTAGATGGGCTACGACCTTAAAAGTCTACTCCAACTTCCGTTCATGCGAATATATGGAGGGGTTAGAGGCCAATTCAACTGTCGGAATTTCATGCCGTCTGGTGGCCTCTAACATAACTTAATGACTATTATATTACGATAATAATTAGAACCGGCGTGGCCTCCGAAACAAGGAAACAATCAAAAAAAATTTGCCACCAGCGGTCACCCATCCTAGCCCAAAAGCTGATGACGAATTTAGGGAAGATGTTGTAGGCACATTGAAATTTATAAATACCATAATTTTTTTATGTGAAAATCTGGAACGTTTAGTCTAGCAGAGCGTTTGCGGTTATTTAACTACTGCGCAGCATATTATATTTGCAAAGTTTTGCAAATTATAATAACTGAAAAAACATGTTTTAAGCACCTTGAATTTTTAATAGCTTATTTTAGCATTTAAATAATCCAAAAATAAAGATTCCAGACTCCATTTATGATTACAAAGTTTAAGTAGACAAGAGTCTGCTGGAAGACTAAACATGGCTTTTTTATACACACAAAATATTATATTTTAGGCATTCAACTACCCATCGCGTCCTTTGCTGCTTCACTCGGTCGATCATATGTCGCCTGGATGAGCGACTCGAAGAAGGTACATAAACTATAACTTGGTTAGTATTAGAAATACTATAAGCGTGCGTGTTTTAGTTTCTACAAATTACATCGCTACGTGCGTCTGCACGTACTAATCTTAGCAGAAATCGAGTTCTTTCCAACAGAAAGTGAACACATCCAGAGAAATTTAAGTTTTCCTGCGTTTAGCTGTAATAACAGCGGTTATTTTGTGTTTTGTATTATAACTGAGTTAATTTCAAGGATGAATATTGTTATGCTTGGAAATGACTAGCTAGGCAACCAGTTCTGCACAGATTAAAGAATACCTATTTTGTAATAGATATAACTTTTATTTTAAAAGATGTGCTGAGGAGTTTCTTTACGGCTTTTCTTCTCCTCCATGACAAAGCACCTTTCCGAAAATCTGGTAAATTAAAAAAATGACGTGCATAAGAGTATCAGTGATACCTATTTGAATAAAAGATTATTTCATTTCATTTCATTTCATTTCATTTCATATCATAATTGCAACCCATATGTATCTTGACGACCCGTGTGGCGCAATGGTTACCATGCCGGATCGCCGTGCCAAGGGTCCTGGGTTCAATTTGCAGCAAGGCGAGTATTTGAATGATGAGTTTGAATTTCTGTTCTCGGTCTAGTTGTGTCACCTTGTCTTTGTATGTTGTCCATGGCACCCATGACACAGGGAATTGGACGTGTGTAGTGTTATCTAGTAGGTATTCTATTAACCGACTTCAAAAAAAGGAGGAGGTTCTCAATTCGACTGTATTTTTTTATGTTTGTTACCTCATAACTTTGGACTGGGTGAACCGATTTTGATGATTCTTGTTGTAATCGAAAGCTGGTGTTGTCGTGTGGTCCCACATAAATTTGAGCGAGATCTGACAATGGCATCCATGTCAAAAGCATATAAGTCTGAAATTTGAAGTCGGTAATTTTTTTGTTAAAATTTTAGATTATTTTTATCTCATTAATTTGTTCTCCTCCCACTATGGAAGTGTTAAAGTCTATAGGCTTCAGTTCTAGATACATGTCTGTGCTGCAGGTCAAGTGCGAACTAGTATAAGCAGAAGAGCCAGGTATCAGATGGTAATTGGTTACCGTCGACGCAAAAATGGGGCCTGTCATACCAAGATCTAAGAAGTTATCCTGGTGAAATCCTAATCTCGTATTAAAATTATGAATGCGAAAGTTTGTGAGTTATGTTTGGATGTTTGTATCTCTTTTTTGTAAAAATTACAAAACGAAATTTCATGTAATTGAGCACACAGGTGCCTGACCAGAAATAACATACAAGGTAATTACGAGTATTATCCTGGTAAACGCGAACAAAGTTGCAAAGTCGGCAAAGTGCAACTGTTTTAACGATAACAAGGTAGTGTAAATATTTCAAATTTCTAAAGCCATATTCCTGTTTTTATTATATGTTTAGCTATATTATATTCTCCTGGTTCTGATGTAAGTAATGCTTTTTTGTTGAATTCTGTAATTTTGTTACGTAAAGTCTTGTAGATTTCAGAATTTAGCTCTTACTAGCTGTTGCCCGCAGCTTTGCATACGGAAATTATTTTTTAACTTATTCAAACTTTTATCTACTTTTCTTAAAATCTTTTAATTTTCTGGGATGAAATGTTGTCTAAAATATGACCATGGGTATCAGTAACAAGTTTACCAATTTTCATCGAAATACGTTCAAGGGTTTTTAAGTGGTGCCCGGACAGACAAACAGACACTTTGAGTTTTATTATAGTATAGATTAGTTCACTACTGCTATTATCTGAACAGATCACGTGACCTTAGATAAATGATTTCCAAGAACTTGTTATCCAAAACGAAGTCCTTTTTGGCACAAACAACTTCTAGCCGTATTTGGCAATCTATGTTAAGTTTTGAGCAGTTTTTGGCTACAGTCCACGTGTGATGCAACGCTTTACATATACATGAGTTAAACCGTAGTTTAGTAGAATCCTAATCTAATGCCTTGCAAGTTAAAACACAAGTTGGTTTAGTTCCACAAACTATGCCATAACAATCGTAACTTGAAAGTTTTATTTCGGATCTGGCATTGCGCTTGGCAATTTAGAGTCGCAATTTATTATTGTTGATTCTGGAACAGAAAGTACGGATAATTAGATCAAATAAATAAATCGTATGAGTAAATAAAAAATAAATGTAGGTCTTATTTTAAGTATTTGACATTTTATTGTTGACTAAGAACTCAACTCGCTTTGCTTCGATTTTCTTCATAATCTTCAAACTTCGTTACATTTTTATCGTACCCGCGCTAGCACATTGCTATTAATTTTTATCAGGTCCGTCATGTTTTTTTCATGTTATTCTTTAAAGGTTTTAATATAATACAAAAATAAATGAATAAAAATAAACATTTTTATGAACTGTAATAATCAGGTTATTTTGATTATTTTTCTTGAAATTAAATTGAAATTGAAAATTGAAATAAAATAAAATAAGCAAAAAAAAAAAGAAAATGTGTGCAATTCACACGTGGTAGAAGTGAAACTTTCCATAATTTTGGTTTCAAAATAATGAGATGAAAAAGCAATAAATCGAATCTTCTACCTTGTTCCTCGCGCTATATATGAATACAACTTAGCACTTTTTAAAAGATAACCACGAACATAAGAAAAAGAAAACAGTGGTAACTAACGCCATCTCTTAACATAATATGAAGAGTAAAATGAGCAGCTAGCGCCATCTATCTAGCAATAAAACGAATCTTCTGTCTTATTCCTCGCGCCATCTATGAATACAACTTAGCATTTTTACTGTTGCGATGTCGTTTTTATTTATTTTAACTGACGAATATTTCTGTTTCATTCTTTCCTGGCTTCATCCTACACATTTTTGTATTTGTGTCTCTTACCTGTCGTTTTTCCGTTGCATCCGGTTTGAAATCACAACGATTCTAAAGAAGTTTCACTTCAAAAACTTTGACAAAAGTATTTTAGAGTTTTAATAACTCAAAATGTTAAAATAACCTATATATTTTTCTAGCCATACGGAACACTACCTACCTATTTCGACTTCTCTATGCACACACCCAGAGTTAATCTAATAGCTTCAAATGTCTGTCCTCATCGTGTTTGAGATCTATTTGTACGTTTAATCAACTCTGATATTGAGTTAAGATTGTCATCCATTAATCTAATCAGAATCAGCAGATGTTGTCTTAGGCTGTATTATACTTGACACGAATTAAATTAAACACCAAAAATTTAATTAGAAGTAATTATTAAATGAACGAATTAATTATTGAATAAATTAAGTGCCAATGAGCGAAGGTAGCCCTCTAAATTGCCAAATATTTTTGTTTGGTCAGCAATGCATCAATGATGCATTTAATTTTTCTAAAGTCCTTGGTGATGGAATCCTTACGTTGATTTAGAAGCCTGATTTTTTCTACGGGATGGCAGACCTGATTATTAAATTCAGCTTGATATCTCCACGTGTTCCTGTGTATATGGGTCTTGACATATACACAGACAGAGAGATAGATAGATAGATAGACAGACCCACAGCGATGTTGTCCTATAAGGGCTCCGTTTTTCCCTTTGAGGTATGGATGTCTAAAAAAACATCAGTCAATCCATTGAAGTATAATGTCATAGAACTGACATCTCGAACAAAATGTATGTCCCGTCGGGAGGTTCTATTTTCAAAATTGAGCCCCCGTTCTCCTTACAGAATCGAACGAATCCATTGAAGATTGAAGCCCATCGGCGCCAATTCATTGGGACATACATCGTGTTGTCGGTGTCGGTTCTATACGCTAGTGATTATACTTCAATGAGTCAATAAGAACTTTTCCTTTTACACATTAAAATTAAACTTTAACCAATCACCATAACTTAGCCTTAGTTAAACAACACTTAGTTAAACAAGTGTAATAGTAACCGCGGATTAATTCGCGCGAATAACAAAATGTTATTTCATTTGATTGAAGCCCGCCGTGTCAATCACAACTGAAGAAGATGGATGGGCGATATATCACTGCTGATTACTGGTGAAATTTCATTAGAGTATCGTTTCAGTAGAGATCGTATTATGGATTCAGCTGTCATCGTTAGATTAGTCATTATGTCTTGTTGGAGGGCTTTGAAGTATAATGTCATAGAACAGACATCTCGAACAAAATGTGTATCCCGCCCGGGAGGTTCCATTTTCAAAATTGACCCCCGTTCTCCTTTCAAAATCGAACGAATCCATTGAAGATTGAAGCCACGTGGCGCCAATGAATTGGGGCATACATGGTGTTCGCGGTGTCGGTTCTATACGCTTGTAATAATACTTCAATGGTTTTGTGTCCATTTATTCATTTGAAAAGTAAGTAGCTCAAAATCATATACCAGCTGTTTTATGAAGTTGAAGAATACTATCAAAATAAGCTAAGCATATTTTGTTGGCCTTACCCTTTTGACGAACTGTTGTAACCATTTACATGGCCAATATAGTAGGAATATGTCCGATATTTACTTACATAAAAAATCGTAAATCCTTATCAGTTATATACATATAATTTTAATATTAAAGAACAGCAAAAATTTAGTATTACCTCACGAATTTTATCGGCAACGTGTGTTCAAGGATTTTAATATGAAACGCTTGTTGGGTAATAACATTGTTCTTTCCTAGTAGCGTACGAAATATTTTATATAGCAAACGTTATATTATACGTATTATACTGCGGGGAAAACGTTATTTATATTGAATATTATTTAATAGCCGACTTTAAAAAAGCAGGATCCTAATTCAGTTTTATTTATTAAAAAAATAATTTAGTTATCTTTTTTATTGGACTACTTCTAGATGTATCCCATCAATTAATAGGATCCACGAGGAATTTAAAGTAATCCTCAAATACTAAAGGTTTACATAATGGCGATTTTTATAATATATGTAGGTACTAGGAAATCGCCCTCGCTTTGCTTCAGGAAAAATAGTAAAAAAATATATAATATAGCCTATGTCACCTGGGGATAGTGTAGCTTCCCAATAGTGAAAGAATTTTTCAAATCGGTTCGGTAGTTTCGGAGCCTACTCAATGCAAACAAACAATCAAATCTTTCCTCTTTATAATATTAATATACATTATATATTCTTAGAAAGGTGAACCGATTTTGATGATTTTTTTTCAATTGAACGCTGGTGCTTGTCGTGTGGTTCCACTTAAATTTGAGTGAGATCTGACTAGTAGTTTTTTATTTATCCCTATTTTTGGAGTCGGTTATTTTTTGTCAAGAATTATTTTGGTAGAATTTTGACTATTATTTAAACAGGTCACAAACATCAGTAACACCAAGGGCACATAATATAAACTAACCAGTGCTGAACTTGGCTGTTCTCTCATAAATTGTCAATATCCGGATGACCGAGCTTAGCTCGGTTTAGTATTGCTTAACAACGCCATCTGCTTTAGCTTTAGTGTAGCTACTCGCCAATAGATGTCAGGAAGAGTCTATTGTAGCCGTTTTTCATTGCCTGAAAACACCGATAAAACGACATTTTCTAAAAATTAATCCTAGCTAGATAGATTTATCGCCCCCGAAACCCCCTTTATACTAAATTTCATGAAAATCGTTGGCGCCGTTTCCGAGATTCCAATTATATATATATATATATACAAGAATTGCTCGTTTAAAGGTATTAGATATTATTATTTATATTTATTTGAAACCTTAGAACATCAGATTAACTGTATTAGCAATATTGATACACGTTATGACCAATATTAATCTATTTCATGACAATTCAATTGATCTGAATGGAACATAACAATATAATTTACTGAACTATCCTTCAATATAAATTATATTATGGACATCAAATTAATTAGTAAAATAATAAAGCTAAATCGAAGCATCTTTTGTGCCTATTCTAGTTTAGCACAAACCAATAACCCGCTCTCACTTTGTTTAGAAATCATAATCATTGAAAAGTAAATAAATTAATAACGCTATACATTCATAGCCCCACACGGGTTCCTTGTATCGTGGGTGTAATGGACAGAACAACGCACAGATAATATGGATATGGATAAACACACACACACACCCAGATCGAGAACAGTATTTTAAACCAATCGTTAAAATTTCGGCGGTTAAAAATAACGGCCAAGAAATAATTCTTGTCAAAAAATAACCGACTTCAAAATTACGGATAACTTTGAGTTAACTACTCGTTAAATCTCGCTTAAATTTAAGTGGAACTACACCACAAGTCCCAGCTTTTGATTAAAAAAAGAATAATTAAAATCGTTTCACCCAGTCGAAAGTTCTGAGGTAACAAACATAAGAAAAATACGGTCGAATTGAAATTTGAATACTTTTTTGAACTCGATTAAAAATAGAGAAGAATGAAAATGATGATGGTTTCAACCTAACTTTAAAGTTTAAACATTGATTAGAAAAACTAGTTATATTCTTAGGATTAAGAACACATAGACATACACAGAGAAAGTTTCAGGTACTATAAATTAAGGAAAATCTGTCACGGACTCTTGGAATATACCTAAATAACATTAACAGTCTATGTTACAATGATGTTCAGTAAGAACTGCTTCGATGTAATAATTATTATATTCTAGTAAACCTGCTTCACTTAAGTTTAGTTTCTATCTTATTAATACACAGAACAGATTGAATTTATACGTCGACGCGTCGCAATATGAATACAAAGTCGCGAGGTCGGAAAAACCTCAATTCACGATTTAACTCGCGAAGGATCTGAACCGCAAATCAAGTGGCTTCAAACAAGTTTTCGGCGTGAAAATACTGAAATAGCGGTTGCCAACGTCTTCAAAATGACACGTGTATAATTTATGTGTCTATTTCGAGATAGTATTGTACTGTATTTCAATGATACTGATCCGAGATATAGGTGCTTTACAATTGGATGAATTCACTAATGGCTCTGAGTTCAGCTATGGAGAGGGCTATGCTAGGTATTACTCTATAATCACTGATCAAACAGTAACGGCAGTAACGAAATTGCTCCGAGAACTAGCCGATTGAAGTGGCATTGGGCTGAACACAGAGCTTGAAAGAGCAATTAGCGTTGGGGATTCAAGGTACTCGAATAGAGACCATGCCTCAGTAAAAAGGGTTCGATGAGGACGGTTCTCGAATAGAGATCACGCTTCAGTAAAGAAACTGACGGATATCTGCTGGATTTATAAGGTTCAGGACAGGTCTAAAAGACGCATATTATTGGAAGCCTATGTGTAGTACCTAGTGGATTTGGATGATGGATGGATGTATATTTCGGGGTAATAGAGGTGTAGATTTAGGTTGTCTGGAAGAAATTGCTGATTAGCAATAAGACAGCCGATTGTTTTCTTATTTTTATATCTTTTTATTGTGTTTAAATTGGTGAACAATAAAGAATATTTGTATTTGTATAAGTAGAGGTGATTATATGAGATGTGGGAACTATGGATCGCAGTCAAATATTGATTTTTTGGTAAACGCTTCTTTAAATAGACGTAGAAAGTGCAAGGAAACAGAAGATAAATAGAAGCCAAATATTTTAACAGACGAACCACCTAATGGTAAGTGGTCAGTGTCACCATCGAGCATGGTTAATGGATACTAATAACATTTAAGGTACGAGTATAACTGATTCGTTACAACCTAGGTAAAGACAAAGGAGAGGTGAAAGAAAAACCTAACCCTAAAGCACAGCCTAAAGCCGCTAGCCAAGTAAATTGCAATTCTGTATAATTAATTCCTCTTTATTTCAGGTGTGTTGTTTATACTAATAGTAATGAAGAATTTATCAGCGCGCAAACGTTACAGGAAACCAGTGATCAAATACCCAAAGGATACAATTTTCTGGGCAACCGACTTCTTTGTGAAGGGCTGCAGAAACTTCATAATAAATTGTCCTGCTGCTTATAAGTAAGATTTTAGATTCTTTAGGGTAATAGCTTCAGCTTTTAGAAGGCACGAGTCTTTACTTCTGTGAACGTCTAACAATTCTACGTTGTTTCAATGCGGTTACCACAAACACTATGAATTACATTACAAGTACTACTTGGTCCAAGGGTAATAATTTTTTCCCCTTGACCAATTAGTTGGTCTACGCTGTTGGTTCACGGGCGATAAACGTTACTTGGTCATTGTTGAATTACTATTACAGGCATACCCTAAATATTATTATGGTGAGATTTGAGCCCAACAGGGGGACAATGGTGGATTACAATGATAATGATGACGATTTGACCATTATGATTAATATTTTTTTTAATGTAATTCGAGTAGTTTTTGATAGGTGAGACTTGAGATTTTTCCCGTACATATTAAGATAGTAGATATTAAGTTTTACCATATTAGAAGGATTCAACATAACACTATTTATAAAACATTAAATTCCAACATCTTTGAGAGAGTTATTTGGGGTTTCTACTTAATTGGAGTCGGCCTGCCACTAAATATAAAGCAACTAATTAAAAAGATCTTTATTTATTTATATACTGCATAAGATTGAAAATTAATTGCCACTTTAACCGAGTTCGCCTGTTAAATAATTGGGTCCTGTGTTTGATTTTGGAATAGAAATTAATGGGACAACAAATTTTCCTTCAGTTATACACACAGACATATTTACTATCTATGTCTGTGGTTATACATATAGTTATATTATTAAATGGACTTATAATTTGCCATAGCTGTTTCTTTCGTTGCTATGGCAACCTTCCCTACAAAAGTATCAAATAAATAGTGAAGCGAAGAATATTATTATTGGTGTGTTTCAGAAATCAGCGTATTTGTGCGCGAAGTTATAATCACGATTACAAAGACTTCAATAATTATTGTGAAATGCAATATGAAAACTGCAATACGTGGAAAAGTAAGTTTGTTATAACTTATAGCGCATTGGATAAATGTGAATACATTACAAATTTTAAATAAATATTTAAAATTGGAGTATTGCCTTACAACACTCTTCATCATCATCATCCTGCCCATTTCCCAATTTTATTTGGGGTCGGCGCAATATGTTTTCCTCTTCCACACTTCCTTATCAGCCGTCATCTTAACACTAACTCTCTTATTTTTCATATCATCTGTAACACAATCCATCCATCTTTTCTTAGGTCTTCCTCGTCCCCTTCAACCCTCTTATCTACATTAATTAGTAGGTAAGTGGGTGCAAAATTAAAATATTACATGTCTTCACATTTATCTGAAAAACTATAATTTTACCTGTATTTTTTATGTAACTACCCGATAAACGAGCTGACGATAATATTATAATGATAATCAGACGATCATTGAATATGACTGATAATAAATGGCCCCCGTCACTCATGGATAACAGAACAGTAACGCCCAAGCCATTATCGATAATCTCGCAGCTTAGTTCATAATGACCCTGCCTATGAAAGATCCCAGATTCTGTCCTAGTCAGTCAAAGGCAGTGGTTTGTGATGGTCAACTCAAAATTTTAGTATTATCATTTGTACAATACAAAGTCATTTTTAAGATAGGTCAACTATTTTGTATTCTGTGGATAGGTGAGAAATGCTCCTGTTTTGACATAAATATAAATGATTGTTTACTTTGGTTCTTCAAGAAACTGTCTGTCTGTCTAGACAGTTTTATAGAGGAAGATTTAGCACAAGAATAAACATTGTAGTATCCTTAACTTTGAGATGCCTTTTGTGACCAAGAAACTTTTTGTTTGATAAAGATTTGTTTTCTTTGAGCTATCTTTATAGTTTTTTATTAGTAACCAGTTTTATTAGTAACATAGCACCGTATGCGAAGCAATTGTTATTTATATTTATCATTTACTAGGAAATCGCCCTGGCTCCGCTTCGGGAAAAATAGTAAAAATATATAATATATAGCCTATGTCACCCGAGGATAGTGTAGCTTCCCAACAGTGAAAGAATTTTTCAAATCGGTTCAGTAGTTTCGGAGCCTATTCAATACAAACAATCAAATCTTTCCTCTTTATAATATTAGTATAGATTATTATAATACATATGTATATTATTTCCTCTTATCGTAAGGTGTTGAAATTTTGTATTACTTTAGTTCTGGCGGTCCATTATGAACTTATTTCCAGCCATGTTCCAGTGTAAACGTCATTTTGGTGTTACCAGAGCGGTCACGTGACACTTTTCAGCCAATCATACGTCGTTCAAAGCCCGATAAATGAATAATTGCCTGGAACATGAATGGTTTTATAAAAGTTCATAATAGGCCCGTTGATGACATTACGTTTTTGTGATAAGCATGACGTCATGATACTACACTCAGGCTTGGCTTCAGATAAGGTAACTCTAGCGGTTAATAGCAGTCACAATTTGACACCATTAAAGCATAGGTATAATGTATATTTAGTTCTTAAACTATTATACTATAATAGTTTGTATTAGGAATATAAAATTATTCATTTACTATTTACTAGCTTTTAGCGTTTAGCGATAGAGATCGATGTTTTACAAATCCCGCGGGTAACCTATGTGTTAATCCAGGGTATATTTAAAGACGCATGGAAATGACCAGCTCTGCAACCAGTTCCGCTCAGAATAGTTAATACTTTTGTATTATTATCTTTTTTTGTAATATTTTTTAAAAGATGTGCTGAGGAGTTTCTTTAGGCTTTTCTTCTCCTCCACGACAAAGCACCTTCCGAAAAGCCAAAAAATGACGTGCATAAGTGTATCAGTGATACCTATATGAATAAAATATTTTGACTTTGACTTTGACTTTATAGGCTAGTGATTGAGGAACAAACATCCTAACATCCAAACTTTCACACAAGGGCGGATCCAGGGGGGGTCATAGGGGTCATGACCCCCCTGAGCTGGGTTCAGGATCTAGGTGGCCCACTAATTAAAATTGTTAAACATAACACTTGTTGTCTGTTGTCTTTGTGTGTTGTCCATGGCACCCATGACACAGGAAATCCTAGCGTGGAGCTATGAGTGTGAAGCGTTATTTTTAACCAACTTCAAAAAAAGGAGGAGGTTCTCAATTCGACTGTATTTTTTTTACGTTTGTTACCTCAGAACTTTGGACTACGTGAACCGATTTTTAATGGAAAGCTGGTGCTTGTCGTGTGGTTCCACATAAATTTGAACGAGATCTGATAATGACATCCATGTCAAAATCATATAAGTCTTAAATTTGCATTAAGTATGTGCACGATAAATGGACGAATAACTCAATATCGCCCAACGGATTTCGATGATTCTTTTTTTAATTGAAAGCTGGTGCTTGTCATGCCCACATTTTGAGCAAGATGGTATCCATGTCAAAAGTACAATGTACTTCATTTGAAGTCGGTTATTTTTTTGTTAAAATGTTAGATTATTTAACTTTTCATTCCTAAATTCCCACGGTAATAGGATTTCAAGAGTTTTGTTTGTATTGTAATTGGCGTTGCTACTTACGTTGCTACGGTAACCTACGGTAACGGCTTCTAACCGTGGCCGAGTTTAGCTAGTAAAATATACAATTTGGAGTTCTACATTAAAAGTGTTTGTTTTATTAACAACACCATGTTTTGAATGTTTCAGACTGGCAAGTTTTTAAAAGAGAACGCTGTTGAAAATGATCTAGTACAATAAAACATTTAAAAATAGACTATTTGTTTTCTTCTTGCCCTACTTTTTAGATCTCTTACTTTAATGTTTTGAACAGGATTTAATTTCTCTTTGAAGTATAGATACATGTCCGAGTATTTACATCAATATTCAATATGTATGCTTCTCCGAATCTTCCTAAAAGTGTGTTAACGGCTGCTGGAGTGCGATTTAGGTCCACAATGCTTCTCTAACGATTGCATGCAGGTTGCATAATGAAACATAGATAGGTAACGACAGGAAACCTTACTAATTGTGGATTCTTTAAAAGACTTTTTTAATGTAATCGAGTACTTATGATTTTAGTATTTCATATTTATATTTCAACCCAATTCATGGATTATTGTCATGGTGAGACACCTCAAAGACTGACAGACGAACCTAACAGAATTATCCTTTGTTATGTAATACCTTTAAATGAGAAATTCTTGTATATATATATTTTTTTTCTGAATCTCGGAAACGGCTCCAATGATTTTCATGAAATTTATTATGCAGGGGGTTTCGGGGCCAATAAATCGATCTACCTAGGATTCATTTTTAAAAAATGTCGTTTTATCCGTGTTTTCAGGCAATGAAAAACGGCTACATTAGACTCTTCCTGACATCTACTGGCGAGTAGCTACACTAAAGCTAAAGCAGATGGCGTTGTTAAGCAATACTAAACCGAGCTAAGCTCGGTCATCCGGATATTTTAAATATTATGCATAATCAAAATCGTAAATAACTTTTGTACCAAACTTCCCTTTTCACAATAAAATTACAGGTACAGTACCTCTTGTATTGATTCTCATTCTAGTCACACAAAAAGTACATTATAAAATCTTGTTGAGTAACTTACATAATTGGGCTTCCGTAATTACTGAAATAGTTGCATTAGCATAAACATTCCCAGGGGGCACTTTGGCTTTTACCTAATTTGGTTCCGTGGAACCGAGGTACAACTTTTAATTGGTCATTAATTCAGTTAATATGTATGATCATTGCATGTTACTATAGTTTAGACAAAGGTACCACAACCCTTGACTTAATGACTGGAAACTAATGGCTATTATTAAACTTATTTAAGTTAATTATCACTTGTTGGAAATAGGTTACACGTATTGAGATGACTGCACACCATAAAGCAGTGATAACCTAGTGGTTAGAACGTTGGTCTCCCGAACGCGGGGGCCCGGGTTCAAATCCTGGCATGCACCTCTAATTTTCAAATATTACAAGTTAATTATCACTTTCTTCGGTGAAGGAAAACATCGTGAGGAAACCTGCACACCTGAGAGTTCTCCATAAAATTCTCAAAGGTGTGTGAAGTCTACCAATCCGCACTTGGCTAGCGTGGTAGACTATGGCCTGTACCCCTCACATTGTGAGAGGAGACTCCGAGCCCAGCAGTGGGACAATTGTGGGTTGTTGCTTTGCTTTTTGCTTTGCTTTTGCACACCTTAAGAGGTCTCCATAATGTTCTCAAAGGTGTGAGAAGTCTGACAATCCGTACTTGGCCAGAGTCTATGAGCTATATCCCTCACAGTGAGAGGAGACCAGAGCCCAGCTGTGGGTTGTTTTGGTTGTGATTACGCAATATTAGTGTAATATCTTGAAAGCCAGTTCTTTTATTATTTTTCTTCTCTGTTTCTTGGCCGGCAACACATCAGTGACGCCTTTGGTGTTGCTGATTTTCATGGGCGACGATAGCCAATTACCATCAGGTGGATCGTCAGCTCGTTCGTCAGCTGTTTCCATAAAAAATATCGTATGACCAATCCACGTAGACACGTAGACGCACGTGATATGCATGTTCTTGTCAATTGTGTCTTGCTTTTACTATCTATGTCTGTGCTTGCTTGCATATTTTGTAGTAGGCCCACTGTCCATGGCGCATCAATTAATGATTGCATGCAAGCTGCATAATGAAACATAGGCAATAAGCAAAACAAATGCAAACGCCTAAAGTGAATATGAAGCATATGCATGAAGTGCGTATAATATAATGCGTTATAATATATTATGAGACGCCATATTTGTTGACCAAAATGTAGTTTGCAGAATTAAAAGTTGTAGACTCAGGGGTTTGACTCTCACGAAATCTCATAACTAATTAAGGTGAAAGCGTTATGACATGACAAGAAAAGCTGTCT
This sequence comes from Thymelicus lineola, assembly GCA_963932265.1. Lineage (NCBI taxonomy): Eukaryota > Metazoa > Arthropoda > Insecta > Lepidoptera > Hesperiidae > Thymelicus > Thymelicus lineola. Next base: position 9,651,433 of record OZ010703.1, on the reverse strand, counting down.
TGGCAACTGAAAATATTCTTGGTAGGAGTGTGGTCCAATTAAATTAAATTTCTTGGCAGACGGAAAACTCTATCATAAGAAACAACGACGCGGGGCGTGCCTTTCATGCATACAATTTGGCAGAACTGCTTGTAAAATCAATCGTAATGCTGGCCATATATGATCGAGTATACTTGTCAAGTTTGCAGCGGACTTGACGCGGCATCCAGTAAAATTGACGGTGTATGGCCACGGTATGGCCTATCTGGCTATATAGCTATCTTATGTAAACTGGATGCCGCGTTAAGTCAAACTGTAAACTTGACAAGTACACTTGATCATATATGGCCAGCTTTAGGCTTCAACACGGCGCTTCATTTGACGATTGCACGCAAGCTGTATAATGAAACATATGCAATAAGCAAAACAAATGCAAACGCGACGATGCTTTATGCTTTTGCCTATTGTTGAAACTTCAATTCTATAAACCATTTATGTGATATTGTTCAAACAAATTATATGTAGGTGAGTACACAAAAACCACAAAAAAACATGACCTGAGAGGACTCGAGGGCAAACATTTATCACATAAAATGTTTGTCTGATCTAGGTAATCGGATTCGGGTCCCTCGTTTCATTTTGTTTAGAAATGATATGTACAGCACAAGTTCATTTTATTACAACCTTTCCCGTTTCCTCCTGCTGGAATACAGATAAGATAAAAATCCCTTGATGTTTAAAAACCCCTGACATTTTGCCTCATTTTTCGACAATACCGTCAATATGAGCTGTGAATTGAGTTGTGTTTATTGTCATGTCGAGACCTCAGAATTCAATTATCTCCAATCCGACAGACGTTCTCGAGAAATAAGGGTTGCGGCAGTGTCTGAAATTTTATATGTTGTTATGTGAATTATTTAATTTTGGTTGGTGATTCTTCATAATACTAATAAAGGCGAGTATTGTTGCCCACATTTTCTTGGGTGAAGTAAATATTTTTTTTAATTGTTTTTTTTTATAAATTGTAAGATTTTCTTATGAATATTAGGTACTTTACTTACTCATTTGCAAGCACATAGGTACATTACTAAATTAAAAAGCTGTAAAAAATATTAAAATATAGTTTTTCTTTTCCACATTACTCTTTTGCACCACACTCAAAAGTTTTTATTACTTTTGTAAAATTTCAATTAATCACAATTAGAGACATCAAATTAACAACGAAATCTTTATTCATTATCCCGAAAAATTATCGCTTGAATCGGCCCCTATTATCTGTCATCATTAATTAAAAACATTTTGAAGATAATCAGGTAAAAATAATTTCGCCTTCATTCCAGTACCTACCTATTAAATTCTTGAGTTATGGACTCGCAGTTATTTTTCTGTGGTTTCGCAGCTACGAGTTATCCCTCTTTTTATTAAATTTGTTTGGTAAACCAGAAACAATAAATTCCGTGAACAAAAACTCTTTAACTTTGAAATCTAAATTTTCCATTTACCCAAAGCCGGCGAAGCCAAGAAAAGAAGTGTGATTTTAACTTTTACGTGTGATGTTCATTTGTTTTTATAAACTTTCTCAAGTAATTGTCGTAATTCGACGGTACCGAAAGCGTTAGAAGGTACTTTATTGACCGCTTATTAAAGGTTATTAGGTTACTGCTCTCCACGGCTATGTCCGCGTTTCCCCTGGTAATACATATCTCAGTACGTACGTACGTATATTATCTCAGATCATGGTTCACCTGTGTCCTAAATTTCATGAAAATCTATTCGGTAGTTTTTGCGTGAAACGTGAAATGGTAACAAGTATCCATACATAGTACCATTCAATCGTTACGCTAATTATATTAAATTACATTTCGAATATTTTGACATCGATTAATCGATTGACAACAATGATGATGTAATCCCTAATAATGTCATTTTGGTAACCATAGTATTTATAAATAACACCACTGTATTGTCATATTTGTCATCGACCTTTCATCTTTCTACGCGTGTTCTTGTATATTTTTACTATCAAATATTTTCAGCGTATTTGGAGTCCTATTTACTATTGAAACTCATCGACACGTACACAGTGATTTTAATTTTCTATTGTATTCGCTTTCGTACTTGTGTTTTGGTGAATGTGTTTCGCAGTTTCGCTACAATTTCTTGCAAACCAATACTATATGAATATGGACTCCTTAATCGCCTGTTTTGTGACTGACAAAGGTTCAGAATAAGTCCTGAACACTGGATAACGTACCCTATACATCTTTAGAAGATCAGGAAGTTGCTGTGGCCATACTTACAATGAGTATATTATGGTATCTTGATTGGGCAAGGTACTAACGAAATATAACGCCTCCTGCACAACTACACGAAATATTAATATATTATAATGATAACTAATAAAATCTCTTGAAATATGCAATAGCTTTTATTATACAACCTTTTTATGACATTCGTTTTGGGTGAAAACCATTGAAGTAGTAGATATTATAATAGACACCCGCCAACGTAAGTGTAACATACATATTAAATAGCACTGTGACACGAGTATGACATAATCATAACCTATAATTAAGGTGATTCGTTCTAGGATTTCCTTAGTTGGCCATTGCTGGCAGCCGTGAAAATTGGAGAAATTGAACTTTTTGCAATAATCTAATTAACAGCCAATTTCCAGTCTTGTCTACTTAGGCCTGAGTTTCTATGGAAACTGGGGTTCTCCTTTTCTTAGAGTGTGAACTCACAAAATTTGGCGGAAGGTGCGGCTTGCGGGGAACATCAAAATGCGCTGTGATTGGCTATTTCTAATTCATACTTGAACTTGACGGGTCAGTCGAAATTAATGTCGTGAACATGCAAATGCAAGTACGTGTTGGCGCGCGTCAGTTGCCTTGTATGCGGTATCTATTGGGGGTAATCTGTCTATATAAAGTATCAAATGTCTGTCTATTTATGTCAAAATCTATAGTATTATCACGTATACATTCATTCCCAAATATAAAGCATTTTGCAACCAACCAGTTTGTAATATTACTTAGATTTTCAAAACGGCATAAAAATTAAAAATGCATAGAAATGTTACTCAAAGCAAACTGAAGTACCAAGGCTCGCGTCTCTTGAGACTTGTAGAAGCACTTTTAATTTAAGTACTCGATGCTCCCGATAGCGATAGCGATAAAAGCGATTTTTAACGTATCGGATGAATGGAAGCAGTGTCATGGGACGAATTGCTTTTACAGACTTTGCTATTTTATCTTTTAACTTGAAGTACTAATATAAATCGGCACTCGCTGTCCTAACTTCCACAGGCATCTTACTCCACTTACTAACAAAGTTATTATTTGTTATTTTTATTAACACCTTTGTTAACACCAAGAACTTTATACTAAATATATAAATCTAGATGGCAAGCTTCGAATAAGTACTTGAAGAGGGATCATGTGACACACGGGCATAGCCAGGTTTTAGTTTCGGGTTTGTTCAAGAAAGTACTAAAAGTAGTACATAAGGTAACCCTTATATTGGGGGAATAACCCTTGAATTGGGAGAGTCCTGCTCGTAAAGGGGTCCTTTATCGAGCAGTGTTTATTATGTATGGGATAAATAGTACATGTTATGTTAACTTTTCGGGGGGGGGGGGGGGGGTTGAACCCCTAAAACCCTCCTGGCTATGCCCGTAACGTGACATTGTTCATTCAATGTCACGTGAAGATCTTTATACAAGCTTCATTCATGATCTACCTTAGATGTAGATGTTCAAGGCTTCAAGGTGACCCTTTACCATCACAAATGTTCGGTTTACACGTATTAAGTTGTCTTTTTTGACAGCTCGCATCCTCAGTGGAAAGGAAAAAGATGAAAATTGCAATTTTATAGGAGAGCAATAAAACTGTTAAAATATCAGTAAGTAGTCAAAGGAATTTACATTACGATTTCTTGCACAAAACCGTGAATATTAATGATAAAAAAATTGAATAATATTGAGCATAAATTATACAGAATAAGATATTGTTCTTTATTAATTACAATAATTGCCCTTTTGCCTCATAAATCATATCTCACCAAGTTTATGTAACACGTAGGAACAATGATAATACCTTATTAAAGGTAGCAAAATAGCAATCTTCATCAACTTTTCCTACAGGGAAACATAATTTTCCTCCACCTTTTTTACGTACATGTAGCGAAAAAAATAAACGAGTTTATTTTTCATCGTCGCATCGTGGTTGCTTGTTCCCGTGAAGTTAATTATTGATTTACTTTTTAACTGCAAATCGCACCTTCAGTGGAAAAGAGCATAAGTCGTCTTACGTTGAATTTTAGTTATTAATATGATTGGAAAGAGGGACAAAAGCTGCATAATTATGATACACTCACATGCATTCACGTAATTCTGTGTGACACGAAAGCTTTGTGTCGGATAGCATCCATTATTTGTATAAAAAGAAATACTTTCAGAGAGGCTGATTGTCAACGCCCAATTTGTTTATAAAACACTAGGAAATCGCCCTCGCTTTGCTTCGGGAAAAATAGTAAAAAAATATATAATATAGCCTATGTCACCCGGGGATAGTGTAGCTTCCCAACAGTGAAAGAATTTTTCAAATCGGTTCAGTAGTTTCGGAGCCTATTCAATGCAAACAAACAATCAAATCTTTCCTCTTTATAATATTAGTATAGATTTTATACAGTATCATGTAATCCTAAATTCAATTGCGCAACTTAATAGCTAAAGGATTACTGAATTTGTTTTGTTCGAGTGAGGACAGTGACGAATCGCGCGCGATGCGATTGACATAAAACCACGTAAAACTCCACCATTTTGAGGTCGTTTTGCTTCGTCATCTAATTTCCGTTTATAATAAATTTTGAATCGGAGAAGCTATTACTTTCATTTAATGTTCAATCGTCTGAGCTCTCGTCAACATCGACGTTCGTTATTTTGAATTAAATTCCATTAAAGTAAAATATTGGATGATCGTCAAAGCCAAATCTAAACAGTTACATTTTATCAAACGATTCAACTTCCCTCCAGATTGATATTGATCCAAAAGTTCTATGGATAATGAGATGGGATCTATGGATAATGGGATAGAGGGAATTCATCAAATATTATAAGTTATACAAGTAAGTACATAATGTCATCAGTATCATCATTATCATGTACATAATGGCATATACTTATCATAAGATGGAATTGAGAATTGGATTAAGGTAATTTCTCAGCTATCATAATGGCGATTTTATATTATGTTTAGCAATAATTTTGTTAGTCGTTATCGAACGCCATTTTTTAAGTTTTCTTTTGAAAAAATATAATTTATGCAACAGCATGGGTGTATGAGTGTGTAAGGGTTTATTTAAGCCTTTACTAAAATCTTTCACTTATTCGACTATCAGTCATCACTAAGCAGTCACGAAGAACATCTAAATCATCCATGCAATTTTGTTCCACCCAATGATGTTTAAATAAATATAGATACGTTATGCCCTTACAAATCAACCGAAAAATCTGTTCCGAAATCCACAAGGCACGCTTTATTGCTTTATCGCACGTCTTTATCGCTCTCGCGTCAAAACTACATCGCTATCTCTTTCTTCACCTGAATAAGAGTTCCCAATTGGGAACTTTTTGAGTCACACAACGCGCGCGCTTATGACATATCTGCCTCTTTTTAATACATAATATCATTGGTTTCACCCTACTGTGCAACGGACGTGATAGGAATACAAAGAAGCTTAACGATAGCCGCGAATAATATTTCTAGTTTATGAGCAGATTGTGCAGCTATCTTACCGTGGTTCTGTAGATCCGAGCGAGATTTCCGTCTAAAATTCAGTTTTCTGAGACGCCATGCAATATACAACTGTCTGCAGACTTGTGTAAAACCAAAACCGTGATCGTTTATATCTTTTAAGCGAGCGCTAAAAGTGGTTGCGTATTACGTATTAAGTAGGAATAATTGTTTGGATCACAAGTAGATGGCGTTGTACTACTGGCTGAATCAACAAAATTATTTTTAGGTTCATAAGTATCGAAGGCAATTAATATATCAATTTTTTGCTTTCAACTTGTGTCATTGCCATTCTCATTTCTCGTCCCTTTGACCATCTGACAAGCGCTTTCAGGCTGACCGTTGACGGGTTCTGTCGACCGTATTTAATTCGAATAGACCGATGTCCTTAAGTAAATGAAGCGCTCATAATAACTTCTGTCGATCTATTAAGTTAAGCAACAGCGAGTGTAATCAGTAATTAGACAGAAGACGGAACGTTTCTTGAGAGCTTATAAAATCCTCAACACTCCACCAATATATTCGCACTGTAGCCACAGACTTAAAAAAGGACCACAGACGGAATGTCAACAACAAATTCAGTGAGGCACCCATAGTAATACCAACTCCTCTATGTACTTTATATACTTGTAGGAAACTGTATCACACGCACACATTGACACCATGCTGTTATTAGTCGGTCGCCATTACCGTATCGGATTGGTCGGACCGCACTAAAAATTACGCACACATGGTAAGCGGGCGGCGTCACTCTCGATAAGACAAGGTGACGTCTGGGTTTATTTTCACGTCCGTGACTGAAGCAAAAAAAAAACAGTATGATTAAGTCTATCTCAATTATGAGGTGATTCTTCTGCAAATAGGTTAAGCTGATTGGTTGCACAGCACAGCCATGGACTTAAAGTTTAAACCATCTTTGAAGGGATTCCAAGCTCAATAGAGAAATATCTATTGATGAGTCATTCTTGACGCATGCTTGACCTTTAATCCTTAGCCAGCCTTACTTTCACTTCCGAACTCTACGAGCGATTATGAGCTAAATTCTTCGCAGAATGAAGTGCATTCCGTCACGTCTCACTGGGAGCAGTATAAAGCTGTTGGCAATGATATTATATATTAAAAAGAGGCAGATATGTCATAAGCGCGCGCGTTGTGTGACTCAAAAAGTTCCCAATTGGGAACTCTTATTCAGGTGAAGAAAGAGATAGCGATGTAGTTTTGACGCAAAGGCGGTAAAGAGTTGCGATAAAGCAATAAAGCGTGCTTTGCGGACATCGGAACAGATTTTTCGGTTGATTTGTAAGGGCATAACGTATCTATATTTATTTAAACATCATTGGCTGCTGGTCTATATTAAATTCTACGTCGTGACAGGAACACGAGTATTGTTAAGACATTTAATGAAGCATTAGTGTAGATTTATCTTCGGTAAGCGAGAGAAGTTAAGTCTTCTTGCAAGCAATAGCCAATAATTATAATCTGCATATTTTGAGAAGTAATCACTAATGGACATCTATAAAGTCAATAGCAGATTGTTTATTACATGTATATATTAGCTTCACCTGTATGTTTGTTAGTTTGTTTGTTTGTAACTTGTAACCTCCTTTGGACTTGATTTTAACCCACATCAAACGGTCAGATTTTATTCAAACTTCGTAGACTTATCGAGGACCGATAAGAATTCGATATTTAAAGAAAAAAATAAAGAACGAAAAAAACCTAAATTTCATTTCAAAAAATTTCTTTCAAACTTCGTAACCTTATCGAGGACCGATGACAATTCAATATTTAAAATAAACAAATAAAAAAACATAAATTTAATTTCAAAAAATTTCTTTCAAACTTCGTAGACATAACGAGGTCCGATGACAATTCAATATTTAAAGAAAAAAGAAAGAAAGAAAGAAAACCTAAGTTTAAAAAAATCAAACTAAAAAATGAAAAAATAAATAATCCTCCTTTTTTTGAAGTTGGTTAATTAAACAAAAGACGGTCGAATTAAGAACCTCCTCCTTTTTTCGAAGTTGGTTAATAAAACAAATTCAGTTGAAATGAGAACCTCCTCCTTTTTTTGAAATTGGTTAATAAAACAAATTCAGTCGAATTGAGAACCTCCTCCTTTTTTGAAGTTGGTTAATAAAACAAATTCAGTCGAATTGAGAACCTCCTCCTTTTTTTAAGTTGATTAATAAAAAAATACAGTCGAATTAAGAACCTCCTCCTTTTTTCGAAGTTGGTTAATAAAACAAATTCAGTTGAAATGAGAACCTCCTCCTTTTTTTGAAATTGGTTAATAAAACAAATTCAGTCGAATTGAGAACCTCCTCCTTTTTTGAAGTTGGTTAATAAAACAAATTCAGTCGAATTGAGAACCTCCTCCTTTTTTTAAGTTGATTAATAAAAAAATACAGTCGAATTGAGAACCTCCTCCTTTTTTTGAAGTCGGTTAATACAAAAAATACAGTTGAATTGAGAACCTCCTCCTTTTTTTTGAAGTCGGTTAGTACAAAAAATACAGTCGAATTGAAACCTCCCCCTTTTTTGAAGTTGGTTAATAAAACAAATTCAGTCGAATTGAGAACCTCCTCCTTTTTTTGAAGTTGATTAATAAAAAAATACAGTCGAATTAAGAACCTCCTCCTTTTTCTGAAGTCGATTAAAAAAGGAAATTATATCCTGTTTCAGGTAGAATTCTTTCACCTGATTTAAAACAGTACAGTGTCTGAGTACGATGTATGGTATAATGACGTAGACAACTGCATAACCTTGTTCCGATCCACACCTGAGCCATCAAAGTTTAATATTGCAACTTTTTCAATAATAACACTTCAAGGCACGCTGCTATTTCTGTCACGACCCACGACCCTGAGATAGACCAGGTGTTAGCGTAACAACATCATTACGGAAAAATAACATTTTCATATCGGACAAATTGCAAAGATTTATCAAAGTAATTTGAAGGCGATTTTCGATAGTAGGTAGTAGGTACTAGTAATCATAACGTGTCATAACAATGGGAAAGTCAAATTAATTTCATAAATACATTTTTTTTGTTCTACCACAGTTTTTTCTCTGATTCCTAGTAAAACTCAATAGAAAATATAAACACGATTTTTTGTAAAAGCCAATAAAAAATTTTGACTCCAATCGGCAGGTAGGTACATTTCCGTTTTGTAAATTCAATTCAAAATTATAGTTCAAAATAATTAGAATTTTTAAGTAGTAATAAGGCAGAAAATTGAAGTAATACCTTTTATTTAGAAAATATTTCAGCAAAAATTGGGTTAGATATTGTGAAACGCACTTAACTTATTAGGTACTAGCTGTTACCCGCGACTTCGTACGCCGAAAATAAAGATCCCTTCATTATAAAACATGTTTTTCATAAATTGACAGCAAACTTGTCCATACTATGAAGAGAGGAGACCCGTGCCTTGTAATAGTCCATTATGGGTTGAAGCTAAAACACCTACACTTAGTACATATATCGTATTATGTAAATGAGTAAAATATTAAACAAATCTTTAGTTTTGATAATGAAATGATAACTACGATCTGATATTGTAGCGTGATTGGTAGTCAGCAAGATACTAAACTCTTCACCAAAATTACAGCAAAAGTGACATGTTCTTAGAACCCATTAATTACCCATCGGGAGAAGCATTCATAGCCCGGGCGCAGCGGCTTGTGTCGGTTCTAATAGTAATCGATGAAGTTAAACAATAGCGAGCGCGGTCGGTAGTTGGATAGGTGACCGCTAGTGGCAAAAAAATCTTGAGCTCTCCGAGCTTCGGAGGGCAGGTAAAGCTGTCGGTCCCGGTTGTTATCGTAAGATAACAGTCGTTATGACATATTGAAGGTCCTCGCCCGGCGTAATGACTTCCGACACTTGGGTTGATTTCTAATCCCTCCATCAATCCACACTGGAGCAAAGTGGTGGAGTATGCTCTAGGCGTCCTCAAGAGTGAGTGCTCAGTAGTGAGCCATTAATGACCCACCCATAGGAAAGGTCCCAAAATAATTGAACTTTTTAGAATTTAGAGGTTTATCTAATAAGGGCCTGAGAGTTTTTGAATTTTAAATTTACATTGTAATTTTACAGAATACACAAAAAACATATCTTTCTTTTCTTTTTGGGCAGCAGCAAATCAGTGATTCCTTTAGCGTTGCTAATGTTCATTGGCGAAAGTGACCACTTACCATGAGGTGACTCATCTGTTCGTTTTACAACTTCTTACTCCAAACTTACTCTAAACTTACAACCTCTAGTTTTAGCCCTTAGGGAATGTATTACCAAACAATCATGTTACAGTTATTTTTGTTTTATGTAAGATTACATACTAACTACCAACTTTCACAGTTTTATCTTAAAAAACCGGGCAAGTGCGTGTCAGGGCACGTGCAATATAGGGTTCCAAAGTAGTAAGTTTATTGACTATTACTCATTAACTACTTATGCTAACATACACTTGATAGTTTTCCTTATAAATTCATCGTATAACCTATTTTTGAGAATTTTTTCACTTGTCCAACTCCAACCGTTTAGCCGTTAGGGGGGACACTTGACTTGACTTGGGTACCCAAAATTAGCACTTTCAAGCCAAATATTTCGCAAACGGAACCCTACATCCAAAAATGGTCTCAAAAAACCCATAATATTTTTGAAAAAACTTTTCAACGATACCCCACACTATAGAGATAAATAAAAATTAATCCTCACGTTACCTGTAGCGGAGTTACCCCGAAAAAAAAATTATTTTCAGTAGTTTATTCTACGATTTTGGAGTTTTAATAAATATGTATATCCATGCCAAATTATAGCTTTATAGCACTAAGGGTCTCGGCGCTTTGTTTTGGACAGACGGACAGACTGACGGACGGATATGACGAAGCTATTAGGGCTCCGATTTTACTTCAGAACCCTAAAAATGACGAAGTTTCGTATAAACATTCCCTGAATTAACCCTTTAAAGATTGATTTTTCAAATTATGTTAAAGTTAATTTTTGTTTATAACAGTCGAACTCAGAACCTGCTACTTTTTTGAAGTTGGTTAAAAAACCGGTTAATAACGTGTCAGGTCACTTGTAATATAGGGTTCCGAAGTTCTAAGTTTATAGAACTCAATACCTATGTATGCTAATACAGCCATGATAGTTTTCCTTTTGAATTCATGTTAATGCTATTGCCATGAATTTTTTTACGTGTCCAACACTTACGAATATTTTGCCAACAGACCCCTCAATCGAAAAATGGACTTAGCAGGTCCATATTATTTTTTAGAGACCTTTACCACTATGGGGTGCGTGACGGAAAAAAATTATCCCCATGTTGCCTCTAGGAGAGGTATCCTAAAAACATATTTTAAAAAATATTATTCTCCCAGTTTAAAGTTTCAATAAACATGTATATCCTTGCTAAATTACAGCTTTCTAGCACTAAGGGCCTCTGCGCTATGCTACGGACGGACGGATGGACGGAAGGACGGACGGGCATGATAAAACTATGAGAATTCTGTTTTGACTTCGGAACCCTAAAAAGAGTCATAAAAATCGCTTCATAAATAACGAATCTATACACTACATACAGCAAAATTTGACCTTATCCCTCAGGAACAGGTCTGTTTTCTGGGATATAAATATCCTATGTCCTTTCCTGAACTCAATTCTATATCTGTACTGAATTTCATCAAAATCGGTTTAGTGGCTTGAAAGAGTTATCCCTCAGGAACAGATCTATTTTCCGGGATAAAAAGTATCCTATGTCCTTTCCCGAGCTCAATTCTATATCTGTACTAAATTTCATCAAAATCGGTTTAGTGGCTAGAAAGAATTATCCCTAAGGAACAGGTCTATTTTCCGGGTTAAAAAGTATCCTTTGTCCTTTCCCGAGCTCAATTCTATATCTGTACTGAATTTCATCAAAATCAGTTTAGTGGCTTGAAAGAGTTATCCCTCAGGAACAGGTCTATCTTCCGGGATAAAAAGTATCCTATGTCCTTTCCCGAGCTCAATTCTATATCTGTACTGGATTTCATCAAAATCGGTTTAGTGGCTTGAAAGAGTTATCCCTCAGGAACAGGTCTATTTTCCGGGACAAAAAGTATCCTATGTCCTTTTCCGAGCTCAATTCTATATCTGTACTAAATTTCATCAAAATCAGTTTAGTGGCTTGAAAGAGTTATCCCTCAGGAACAGGTTTATTTTCCAGGATAAAAAGTATCCTATGTCCTTTCCCGAGATCAATTCTATATCTGTACTGAATTTCATCAAAATCGGTTTAGTGGCTTGAAAAAGTTATCCCTCAGGAACAGGTCTATCTTCCGGGATAAAAAGTATCCCATGTCCTTTCCCGAGCTCAATTCTATATCTTTACTAAATTTCATCAAAATCGGTTTGGTGGTTTGAAAGAGTTATCCCTCAGGAACAGGTCTATTTTCCGGGATAAAAAGTATCCTATGTCCTTTCCCGAGCTCAATTCTATATCTGTACTGAATTTCATCAAAATCGGTTTAGTGGCTTGAAAGAGTTATCCCACAGGAACAAGTCCATTTTCCGGGATAAAAAGTATCCTTTGTCCATTCCCGAGCTCAATTCTATATCTGTACCAAATTTTATCAAAATCGGTTTAGTGGCTTGAAAGAGTTATCCCTCAGGAACAGGTCTATTTTCCGGGATAAAAAGTATCCTATGTCCTTTCCCGAGCTCAATTTTATATCTGTACTAAATTTCATCAAAATCGGTTTAGTGGCTTGAAAGAGTTATCCCACAGGAACAAGTCCATTTTCCGGGATAAAAAGTATCCTTTGTCCATTCCCGAGCTCAATTCTATATCTGTACCAAATTTTATCAAAATCGGTTTAGTGGCTTGAAAGAGTTATCCCTCAGGAACAGGTCTATTTTCAGGGATAAAAAGTATCCTATGTCCATTCCAGAGCTCAATTCTATATCTGTACTATCAAAATCGGTTTAGTGGCTTGAAAGAGCTATCCCTCAGGAACAGGTCTATTTTCCGGGATAAAAAGTATCCTATGTCCTTGCGCAAGCTTAATTCTATATCTGTACCAAATTTCATCAAAATCGGTTCAGTGGTTTTTGCGTGGAAGAGTTATCCCTCAGGAACAGGTCTATTTTCCGGGATAAAAAGTATTCTATGTTCATTCCCGAGCTCAATTATATGTCTGTACCAAATTTCATCAAAATCGGTTCAGTGGTTTAGGCGTTATTGAGTAGCAGACAGAGTTCCTTTCGCATTTATAATATTAGTATAGATTGTTCTGCTTGCACCTTCGCCCACGTTTTATAGAATAATAAGTCTTGTTTCAGATCATAATATCTTCCTGTCTACTTGGCTTGGCTTCAACCCATTAATGGCCCACTACTGGGCACGGTTCTCTCCTCTTGAGGAGGCCTAGAGCATACTCCACCACGTTGCTCCAGTGCGGATTGGTGGAGGGGTTAGTGGCCAACCCGAGTGTCGGAAGTTTTCAAACCGCCCGAGGGCCTCCGGCATGGCTTAACGACTGTTATCTTATGATAACAACCGTGACCGACGGCTTTACGTGCCCTCCGAAGCACAGATTTCATCAAAACTTCATCACAAACTTTCACATTTCTAATATTAGTAGGATTTTTATATTGTTTACACGAAAAGTACTGATTTACATGAAGGTCAACTCTGAAAACCAGTGTGGCGTAAAATGAATTCATTATTAAACATTATTGAAGGAGCTTGTTGTTGACGGTCACTTTTGAAGTTTATTATTCGGTTTCGACGGAATTTTGCGTTTTTTCGCAGTTTCCGAGGTTATAAATTAGTATACCGAATAAGGCTTTGTTATTCACTCAACTCATTGAAAAATATAGATAACATTTTGCAATAAATAAGTAGATGAATTTTCTGTGTTTGGTAGAATAGTTTTAAGAATTTAAATTATATCGAAAAAGTTATGAAGACAATTTCTGACAACCTCCTTTTAATGGAGTTTGTTTACAGAGTATTTAAGGCAATGTTCAAGGAAAAAAATGCACATGAGTTGTCTGAGATAAAAACCAAAGGATAAATCTATATGAAAAAGAAAGGAGAACCCCAGCTTCCATAGAAACTCCGGCCTAGGTAGACAAGACTGGAAATTGGCTGTCAATTAGATTATTGCAAAAGGTTCAATTTCTCCAATTTTCACGGCTGCCAGCAATGGCCAACTAAGGAAATCCTAGAATGAATCACCTTAATTATAGGATATGATTATGTCATACTCGTGTCACAGTGCTATTTAATATGTATTTTACACTTACTATAAACCTCTTCTCACAAATACTAACACTTAAACTACGAGTTTAATGGCTAAAACTAAGTTGGCGGGTGTCTATTATACTATCTACTACTTCAATGGTTTTCACCCAAAACGAATGACATAAAAAGGTTGTATAATAAAAGCTATTGCATATTTCAAGAGATTTTATTAGTTATCATTATAATACATTAACATTTCGTCTAGTTGTGCAGGAGGCGCTATATTTCGTTAGTACCTTGCCCAATCAAGATACCTTAATATACTTATTGTAAGTATGGCCACAGCAACCTCCTGATCTTCTAAAGATGTATAGGGTACATTATTCAGTGTTCAGGACTTATTCTGAACCTTTGTCAGTCACAAAACAGGCGATTAAGGAGTCCATATTCATATAGTATTGGTTTGCAAGAAATTGTAGCGAAACTGCGAAACACATTCACCAAAACACAAGTACGAAAGCGAATACAATAGAAAATTAAAATCACTGTGTGCGTGTCGATGAGTTTCAATAGTAAATAGGACTCCAAATACGCTGAAAATATTTGATAGTAAAAATATACAAAACACGCGTAGAAAGATGAAAGATCGATGAGAAATATGACAATACAGTGGTGTTATTTATAAATGCTATGGTTACCAAAATGACATTATTAGGGATTACATCATCTTTGTTGTCAATCGATTAATCGATGTCAAAATATTCGAAATGTAATTTAATAAAATTAGCGTAACGATTAAATGGTAATTATGACGCGTTCTTTTTTCAAACTCTAGAAGGTGATTTACATAGAGTAACTTTGTATAAGACACTTGCCGAACCACGACAAACAGTCAACGACTCTAAATCTTTAGCTCTTCCAAATGTTTGATTTAATGTTTAATTGAATTCACTGAGTAATGTAATACACATAATTTATTATTTACCAAAGAGTAGGTACATACTATAGTCATTCTTATCGGGCTTATTTATTTGTCCATTAACACGCTTACGGCTTGCCAAGTGTGTAAGCCCGACTCATGATTTTTTCAATTCAATTCAATTGACTGACCTGAACTGACTGAACTGACTTGAATTGATTCAAGTCAATTTATTTGCATTTCATTCAAAAATGGCGGGAATATTCCACAATAATTGAAATAAATTCGTTTTAGTTGATTTAAGTTAATATTTTGTTTTCTTACTGATGATAAGTAATACCATTTTCTTTTTTGTATTTTTTTACGTGCAATTATGACAGGTTCTCATCACGCAAGACGGCATTTTTTCAGTTTGTTACTAAACAATTTTGGCATGCGGCCGCAATGAACGCAGGTGAGTGACAAGCAAGTGAGTGAATGAAGTGAGCCACCCTGGCCACAATGAATGCACCCGACTCAATGTTCGGGGTGTCTGTTCTATACGAAGTATTAGTACTTCAATGTTCTCAAACAAGTTTTTTGAACAAATTCTTGGTGCCGGCTTTTCTGATTTAATTTTGTTCGCACATTCAATTTTACAATTCATTCAACACATTCAATTTTAAAATCTTGTTTTAATAAGAATTTTTATCGATTTATGTATTAGACTTATTACATTATGTTTTATGATAATTACTAGGTTTATAAATAGTATAACTACTACTTTTTTTGAATATTTAAAAATGCTTTTATCTTTCGCTAGTTAGTGGGCAATAATTTAGTTAGTTGCGCCACCGTCAGATGTCACGTCTTGTCACTAACGGTGGAGAGTTGTTGGTTTAGTACATGACATGGAGGATAGAGTAGAAAGGAGGGCCATTTATGTGTATGAAAAGTGTCCGTAAAAACACGTCCAATTGAGATGTTGACTAGTTTTACGACTCAATTTTTTTCATAGATATACCTAACCATAATATTCAGGAATAAAATATTATTATACAATAATAATAATCTTCAATTTAAAAACAAAAATTGATAAATAAAAATCATTATCAAATTTCCCACCAAAAACGTCACGTGACGTCAATATCCGGTATTCAATACTATCTGTCTACTGAAGTTTGTTGAATTTCCATATAAAATAAGAACAATGTCGTCATATTGGAACCTCTATTTTCAGGAACTTGACACTTTTTTAACTTTCCCCTCCCTCTTATCTCTGTGTTCCGTGTTCCCCTCATATGAGATAGCTCTCCTTCTATCTCTATACTCTATGGTTCAGTTTAAAAAATACTATTAAATTAATAGCAAATAAAGGGTAACATTTATTTTAACTTCTTCAAATAGCAGAAACCTCAAGTTTAGTTTACTAAATTATCGGTATAAAATATAATACTGACGATCCCGTAGCATGTAAAAATGTAGGTCACCGATAACATTTGATTGAAATCGTATCGCTAGATGGCGTTAGTAAAACGACTGCTGAATCACGCTGTTGAGACTTTCTGAGGTCTAATAAGGTTCGCCGAGTAATTTTCACTTGTAGCAGACGGGTGTTAAATCACCGTAAATAGCCGACAAACGAATTAGTTTTTTGAAACGGAACTAAGTTATCATCATACTGTAGTCCCGTATAAATTAAATAAACCTAAAGAAAAGAAACCATTTACCATAATAAAAGAAAATAGCGTTGTCAACTATACGTTTTTTTTACGTAGATCTACGTACTGCTACTTTAGAGTTTAGACCTTTCCTGCAAACCTACGGACTTCAGTCCCAGAATCTACGTATTTTCAATCAATTTGTAAAATAACGAAACTCAGCTGAATGTGCATAATTTCCTTTTCATTTGCGAATAAATGTTAATAAACGTTCCGTTTCATACTAGCGCACACTCGCTTCGCAAACACAACACTAAAATGTCTTCTGTGGTAAAACGAAACGTCTCGTCCTTTTTTTTCCGGGGGGGAAAATGCATTACGCATACCATCCGGCGCAGGGGGCACCCGAGTGGTTATGTGGGACTCCCGTATAGGCTAATGAGACCCACGGTATACCCACTAAAAATCCCCCATCTTCTTCCTCGCCGCCTTGTGACGGGTTACGGGAACGCTTTCGCACACATCCGCGACCCCGCCAGCGGCAGCCGCCCACAAGCGGCTGCATCGCGAAAGCCCGAAGGCCCTCCACGATGGGCGCACCAGATGGTAAGGTGCGCCTCCCTCCTCGGCCTCCACCAGTACTGTAGCAGACTCCCCCCGAGTCTGCTACTAGGAGGCCATGGGTACCAGATAACTGGTACCCGGTGGAAGATTAGATCTGTGGTTCTTCCACCGACCACACCTCGGCCGCAGAGGATAGAGCAAGCGGCGCACCGTGATACCGACGTCCGACATGCCTCTTCCTCTGCGGCCCCACCAGTGCCGTTTCGACGGAACGGCCCCGCCAGCTCGCAGGGGGTAGGGAGAGTGGCGCACCGTAATAACAACACGCCTCTCCCCCTGCGATCCCTCCACAGCCGCAGAAGATAGGGAGAATGGCGCACCGTAATACCGGCACTCCTCTTCTTCTGCGGTCCCACCTCCAAACGCGTCCGCAGCGGGCTTATTCAGCCCGCTGGGTGCGCCCTCCTCGGGCCAGCCGGCGGCCCAAACTGGCCGGCCCTGGTTGCCTCTTGGCTTCACCGTGGGTGACCAGTCCACGGTTACTAAGCCCTCCCGCCACGACAAGGCGGACAACCCACGGGAGGGGGGGAAACGTCTCGTCCTGCCAGCTCGCCTTGTAGAAACTTAACTTAAAAATATTTCGATTCAAAGGCGGTCGTTTTTTTTTCTTTTGATTTTGATTGGATGATTAACATCAAAGAAACTAAACAATGACAGTGACGAAGAGCGGAATGTTACTGACTGCCACTAAAAAAAGAAAGCTGCAACGAAACGAACGAACGAACGAAAATATTCAAACTTGTGGGAAAAAGACAAAAAGTGTTGCTTAATTTTCACGAAAAGTGGTTTAAAAAATCGCGAGCCTTCATATAAATATTTGAATCATATTTATAAATTCATTTTTGCTTGAAAATATTGAAAATGAATAAATTTAATAACTAAACGCTCATTTTATTCAATTTTACCTATCTTCATTTCACTCAGAAAAAATCTACTAATTTTTCATGAATATTTTACTAATTCTACGTAATTTTCTAATGTGGTCTATGCCTTTTTTAAAATCCGAATTGGCAACACTAAAAGAAAAGAAAGAAAATAAGAAATTTTAACAAGTTTAATTTTCAATTTCATTCATTCACAATGTATATAAGTTATTGTTACCTACCAAATTACCAATACCAAGCCTACCTACCATTGACTACATTGTACACTTGTAGGTACATTGTACTTGAGTAAGCGATATTACGCGATGCGTCATGCGACTCATTTAAATTTTAAAAACAAATCCACGTTTCACTTCCGAGTTCCAATGTTTTGTTTATAAAAGTCACTTAAGTTGCTCACGGACCTGGTTAGATACTTATTAGGGTTCCGTAGTCAAAACGGAACCCTTATAGTTACGTCATTATCAATCCGTCCGATGTACATTATACTTATTTATCAAGTACTTAAAGAAAGTGGTGAAAGTGAAATAAAAGTTTTTTGACGGTGCCGCCTCTAAAATAGGTAAAGTGGGGATAATTTTTTTTTTCGTCTGTAGTCTATCCAATCGTATAGGGTACCTAACACCTATCGCTTAAATGGTCTTTAAAAGTATTATGGGACTGCAAAAACCATTTTACAGTAGTCCGTTTGGAATAGTTTCTTTACGGCTTTTCTTCTCCTCCATGACAAAGCACCTTTCCGAAAAGCTGGTAGATTAAAAAAATGACGTGCATAAGAGTATCAGTGATACCTACATGAATAAAGATTATTTCATTTCATTTCATTTCATTTCATTTCATTTCATTTCATTTCATTTCATTTCATTTCATTTCATTTCATTTCATTTCATTTCATATATTCGGCTCTAAACTGCCCATTTTAGTAGCCAGACATCACTTATTTTCTGACGGATGAAATGTGGACGATTGAGTAGTGTTAGTATGTGCTATGATCGTATGCCTACTTGCTAGCTTGGAAAAACGACCAATTTCCAGGTATGAGGTGATCAAGGTACAAAAAATCATTACTAAGTTCACGTATTTTCTCATGGCTGATTTTCACGTATGTTCTAGATAATATAGTTAGAAATAAGTCGTCAATACTCCCAGACACATTCCGTGGGCCATTTTGCTTTACAGACACCTTGAACCTACCAAAATAATGAGTTACGTTCACGTATTTTCTGACGCTCCATTTTTATATATGTTCTCCAGACAACTATTTTAAAACCTTTGACAAGAAGACAGACAGATCCAAGAGGCCAATCATCCCCTAAATTAATTTTAATATCTCTGTGGGTGGACACCGTGTACAAACACTCGACGCCGCGCCGCGCCGCAGTGCCGCGATCAGCTGGTGGGTGGGTCAGTGAACTTTGGTAAGGGCAACACATGATTCCTTTTCCCTTCATACCTTTCCTGGACAGATATACATAACATATATAAAAATGGAGCGTCAGAATATACGTGAACTTAACTCATTATTCTGGCAGCTTCAAGGTGTCTGTAAAGCAAAATGGCCCACGGAATGTGTCTGGGAGTATTGACAACTTATTTCTAACTATATTATCTAGAACATACGTGAAAATCAGCCATGAGAAAATACGTGAACTTAGTAATGATTTTTTGTACCTTGATCACCTGATACCTGGAAATTGGCCGTTTTTCCAAGCTAGCAAGTAGGCATACGATCATAGTACATACTAACACTACTCAATCGTCCACATTACATCCGTCAGAAAATAAGTGATGTCTGGCGGCCCTGGGCTCTCCACCTAAATAATATTATCAAGTAATAATAGATAGGTAAAAATGTCTGCCTCTCACTGTTTTTTACTTCACATATGGTCGTAGCGCACATATCAACTCGGAAAGGGATCGTCACCGGATCGCCTCGCCGTCAACCTAACGTAAGCTTGGCTACGGCTAGGCGACGCCGCGCTTACGGCTCGCCGGCCGCTGGTTGACGGAATGAATGACAGCAGTTCGCCGACGCAGCGGTAGCCGCGGCGCGGCGCGCGCACGAGGAAACGGAAAGTCGAAGGATAGCGTACGGTGAGACATTAAAGCGCGGGTACGGCAAGTCGTCCACGCACCGTACCGCGGTTCGTGAGCTTATCTCGAGGCGAGGCGATTACGTTACGAATCCGATAAGTGTGCTTTACAGTAGGGAGTTTCATACAAAGAATACTGGCATGTGATAGATTAGTATAAATATATACGATAAATATTACTTATAAAATTAGGATGTTTACGAGAATAAGATGACTGATGTCTTATGTGTTGCAATTATTCTCAAAGGAAGTAGAATTGTTCATACCTGAACCATTTATATATTAATATATTATTAGCTGTTATTATATACTTAAAGAATGTTGTAAATTAACGTAGAATTATGTTTATTCAGTATTATAAATTATTTGGTATTTCATTAATTTAAATTGCATATGGCAATAATCAACGAATACTCGATCAGGTGACATTGTGAGGGTAAAAGTATAAAAAGAAACTACGCTGTATTGTCGGGTCTCAATTCTATCTCAATTCTGTCCCAGTGCAGAACCGAATAAGAAGTAAAGTTAATACATTGCTAATATATTATTATATTATAAGATTAGTCTCATAATGGTGTTGAAGTTACGTGGTGATTAATTCAGTCAGTGACGACTATGGAACATAACTAAATCCTCCTGCAGAAGTTAAGTACCTACCATACTTTCAATACTATAATACCGTTGTATTTTAATGCTGTAAAGCATATTGTGTCTTTGCCAGTTTATATAATTATTTCTGTATCTTAATTCAGTATAGCCAAACTAGTATAATAAGGTGATATTGTAGCACCGCCAGTTTATAATTTGTTTATGAAAAACATTATATTTAATGTAATATTATATTATAATTAATGTTATAATTATAATTAATATAATATTATAGCGGTAACTGTGCTGTCTTAGAGTTTCTTCCTGGCTCTTCTCTAATGGCTAAAGCACATTGCGAACCAGGGCCTAAATAAATTAATAACCGCAAATATGTGTATTACTTATTTACCTACCTCCATGATAATATGAAAAAGGTTACTTAATTACAATTACTAATAAAGTAATAAAACTATACACCTTATGTGTTTCTTTTGTTGGTTCACTTTTATTAATACCAATATAGATTACAGACAATTCATAATTCTTCATCAATCCTTACTATATAAGACAGACATTTTAGTAATATTATAATTATTGAATTTAAATTTTACATACTCTACACTTTACAAATCTATTATCAGAAGTGGGATTCTACCCTGCTATTTTAATAATATATTAATATTTACTTTTTCAAGTTTCAGAAAATTGCGCAATGGAACTTCCTGACAAAGTTAATTCATTGGTGATTCCTCGAGTCGGTGCCGTTTTGATGGCGAAATGATGACGCTGACGGAATAGAATGTTTGCTCCTGTGAAGCCATTGTTCCAGGCTTATGATTAGGATTGGATATAACAGGTGATCTGTATTAGTTCTTTTTCTGTAGCTTTAGAAAGTAGCGATTATTCTTAATAGATTTTGAGTTAACGTTATGTGATTGACAAGTAATTATTTTTAATAATTAAAATGATAAAGTTTCTATTACTGCTACAATTCTAAATAACTTTGTGATCTAGATGGTGTAATTCTGGGTGAATAATAGTTCAGTGCAAAAAATGATTCTTGGTCATTAGTTTGAATTTCTTAACCGTGGAATGAGTTTTAATTAGAGATGTAATATATTGATGACATAATTTGATACATTTCATTTTAGGACATTAACTTTAAAAGTTTTACGAATTACTTCAATAATTGCAAACTACCTCCAATATTTTTGAGCTACCTTCAATATTTGTAAAGTACCCTCATTGATTTAATAATATTTTACAATAGAATAGGAAGGACCGAGCTTCGAAAATACCTCCAATATCTTTGAGCTACCCTCAATATTTATAAAGTACCCCCATTGATTTAATAACAATTTAACAATAAAACAGAAAGCGCCAAGCTTCGAAATACTCTCGTTTTCTTTTTTTGGTTACAGCAAAAGCCACGGAGTCGCTATGAAAAACGAGATGAACCAACCAGTCTTCAGTCCAGAAACCAGTGACTACCGGTGTGCTGGTATCAACTTCAAAATATCAAGACACACAATGAAATAGTCAATCAGTGGTTTCAAGGCTGGTAAGACTCATAATGGATATAATTGAAATTAAGTATTTATACGAGTGTGGGCACCTCCGTCCCACATTCTATGTCTATGTAGTTTATTATATATTTACACACACACATACACAAACACACAGTTATTTATAATAATATATTATGTTTATCATATACACCACACATACATCCTACACATACACACACACGGGCGCACGCACAGTCACACACCTCACACAAGCGTCGACACCATCCACGGGTTCGAACCTGGTGCGCTCTGGTGTCCTACGTCACACCGTGACGTCACATCACCAGCCGCGGCCAGCGGCGCGCCGAACCAGTCGCCGGCGCCTCGTCCCCCGCGCCTCGTCTCACGGGCAGCGCGCACGCACCGGCAGTCGCCTCGCGGCATCGACAGTCAGCCTTCCACACTCTCAGCGTTAACCCGTATCGCCCGATCGCTTGACTACCCCGCGCTAACCTAGTGCTTACATTGTGCCCTAACGTGCTATTTTACATTGTATGTTAAGACTGTTGCTCGTGTCTTCGTTTCTACTGTTCCGTTCTATCGCTCTCTCTCCTTCTATGTTTATGGATGTTTCTTGTGTGCGTTAACTGTGTAGTTTGAACTGTATTCTTCCGTATTGTGCTATAGCGTAATAAACGATTAACTATAACTTGGAGTTAACCTTATTGCTCGCGCACCGCCTACTACACCTACCACACGCGCTATATCTATCTCCATACTGGTGACCCTTTGTTGAACACAGTGAATATGTTGAGTGATAGTGACTATTATGTTAGTGACAATAGTGACGACGAACAATTCGAGTCGTGCACGGATTCGCCATTATGCGCCGCCCGGGCGCAACACGGCCACGCCCTGGCAGCCATGCGGCGCGCACGCGCCCGCCGCGCACCTACTTGCCGCGCAATGGCGCAGCATGTGCTTTGCGGCGCGACATACGCTGCAGCACCACCAGCAGCAACAACAGCAACAGCAGCAACCAGCACCAGCGCAGCCTTCAGAGTGCCGCCATTCGATTCGGAGGACCCGGAGCTCTGGTTCGCACTTCTGGAGGCTCAGTTCGTGTCCCATAATATTTGTACGGACTCAGAAAGGTACAATTACACGTTAATTAATTTTACCATGGACCAAGCGCGGACCGTGAGGGACATAATTATTAACCCTCCGGCACACAACCGATATGAGCGCATCAAAGCCGAGCTCATCAGCCGACTCACCGCCTCTCACGCCAAGAGGATTGAGCACCTCCTCACGAACGAGGCAATCGGACAACGGACGCCGTCACAATTCCTGCGTCACCTGCAGGACCTGGCGGGTCCCTCCGTCCCCACGCAACTCATCCGCACCATCTGGTGCAGCCGTCTGCCGCATGCCGTGCAGGCAGTATTGTCCACACTGCCCACGGACACACTCGAGCAGCTGGGTGATATGGCGGACCGCCTGCAGGAGATATCTGCTCCCTGCCCGGTCGCCCCGCCCGCTGCTCCACTCCCGGACGTCGCCGCCACGCAGCTCAAGGAGCTAACCAGCATGGTCCAGCACCTGGCGCGTGAGGTTGATCAACACACCAATGCTCCGCGCCAGGCTACCACCAGTACCACGCACCGTCACCCGCCGCTACCGCGACGCGCGGCGCTGGTGACTACCAGCGCTCCGCGCCAGCCGTCGCCACAACGCACGCGCCATGCGCGCGGTCAGGTGACTCCCACCGTGCAACAGCAGCCAGCGGTAATGGCCACGGCTGAGTGCAGCGCCACAAAGGGACGCCTTTTTGTTACGGACCGTAATTCGCGTGTGCAATTCTTAGTGGATACGGGCAGCGATTTATGTGTTTACCCCATTTCGGCACTTAAAGACCGTCGATCAAAATCGAATTTTAAATTGAGTGCAGCTAACGGTAGCAATATCGATACTTACGGCGATGTCGAGTTAAAATTAAATTTAGGCTTAAGGCGCGATTTTGTATGGCGTTTCACCGTTGCGGACGTCACTAAAGCTATAATAGGTGTAGATTTTTTAAGTTTTTATAATTTAATAGTGGACGTCCGCAACCAACGCCTCGTAGACAATACGACAACATTATCTACATGTGCGACTATCGCAAAATCAAATGTATTTTCTGTAAAGGTAGCAACGGGCGACACGCGTTACCATAAACTACTGGATAAATTCCCCGAGTTAACGCGCCCTTCCGGCACCCATCGAACACCAAAGCACACCACTGTTCACCATATTCGCACCACACCCGGCCCACCCGTCTCTTGCTCACCACGTCGGCTCGCAGCCGACAAACTCAAGATAGCTAGGACGGAATTCGAACTCATGCTCTCTAACGGCACCGCACGTCCTTCCGAGAGCCCGTGGGCTTCGCCGCTGCACCTTGCTCCTAAAAAGGATAATGGTTGGCGGCCATGTGGTGATTACCGCATGCTGAACGCGCGGACGGTCCCCGACCGTTATCCTATAAAACACATCCACGACTTTGCCCATAATATAGCTGGTAACAAAGTCTTCAGCACCATCGACCTGGTAAAAGCCTACAACCAGATCCCGGTCTACGAGGAGGACATCGCGAAAACAGCCATAACAACACCTTTTGGTCTGTTTGAGTTCCCTTATATGACTTTTGGTCTCCGCAACGCAGGGCAGACATTCCAGAGGTTCGTGGATGAGATGACGCGCGGTCTAGATTTTTGTTACGCCTATCTAGACGACTTCCTTGTATTTTCGAAGAACGAAGCCGAGCATGAAGAGCACCTGCGTTTACTCTTCACTCGAATGCAGGAATATGGTATTTTAATAAATACATCGAAATGTGTTTTTGGTCACCGTGAGGTCACGTTCCTGGGCTATCGCATCTCAGAAGATGGTACGAAACCTCTGGAAGCCAAAGTACAGGCTATAAGGGAATTCCCCCCACCCAAGACCGTTAAGCAGTTGCGCCGTTTCTTGGGAATGGTAAATTTTGACAGGCGCTTCCTGCCTCACGCGGCAACCATACAGGCCCCACTGAACGCCCTGCTTACGGGCTCGGTGAAGGGGTCGCAGCCGGTACATCTTACTGGTGACTCTCTTTCAGCTTTTGACCGGTGTAAGGAGAGTCTTGCGAACGCTGCGCTATTGGCACACCCGGACTGCGATGCACCACTAAGTTTAGTCACCGATGCGTCCGATGTAGCAATGGGTGCCGTAGTGCAGCAACTCAAAAATGGTAAGTGGCAGCCGCTTGCGTTCTTCTCGCGCAACTTAACACCCGCGCAGCAGAAGTACTCACCCTACGATCGCGAACTCCTCGCGATCTACGACAGCATCAAGTACTTCCGGCACTTGCTGGAAGCACGCGTCTTTGCAGTCTACACTGACCACAAGCCGCTCAGTTTCGCCTTCCATGAACGGAAAGCCAACTGTTCGCCCCGTCAGTTCCGTCATTTAGATTTCATCTCGCAGTTCACGACCGACATCCGTCACATCTCCGGTAAGGATAATGTGGTGGCGGACACATTATCTCGCGTCGATGAACTGCAGCTGCCAGTCGACTTCGACACACTCGCGGAGTCACAAGCAGTGGACCAGGAGCTTCTTCAGTACCTCAGCGGAGAAACATCACTTCGCCTGAAGAAGCTCACCATCCCTGGCAGCAGTAGGGAAATTTATTGTGACGTCAGCACACCATCAGCACGGCCTTTTGTACCACTGTCACTACGTAAGCCGTTATTCGACAGTCTTCATGGTCTCAGCCACCCAGGTCCCAAGGCCACCGCCCAACTGGTGGCCGAGCGCTTCGTCTGGCCTGGGATGCGCAAAGACTGTCGAGAGTGGTCACAAAAATGCCTAGCGTGTCAGCGCGCCAAGGTGAGTCGCCACGTGTCAGCGCCGTTGGGCACGTTCGATTTACCTCGCGCTCGATTCGCCTTTATCCACGTGGACATTATAGGGCCCCTACCAACATCTGAAGGGTACCGCTACTGCTTGACCGCAGTGGACCGTTTTACGCGCTGGCCGGAAGTAACACCTTTGGTAGATATCACCGCGGAATCGGTCGGTAAGGCGTTGCTATCGTGGATATCCAGGTTTGGATGTCCAGCCGATATCGTTACCGACCGTGGGCGGCAGTTCGAATCCACGCTCTTCCAATACCTTGGAAGAATGATTGGATTCAAGCACCGCCGCACCACCGCCTACCATCCGGCCTGCAACGGCATGGTCGAGCGATTTCATCGCCAACTAAAAGCAGCGATAATGTGCCACGCGGATAGCAACTGGGTCGAGGCCTTGCCCTTTGTGCTCTTAGGCATCAGGTCATCTTTTAAAGAGGACCTTCAGTCCTCTTCCGCTGAGCTGGTCTACGGTGAGCCGCTCCGTCTGCCGGGAGAATTCTTCCAGGCGACCGCTCCCGAAACCACAGACCTCTCAGACTTCACCACCCGCCTAAGACACATAGCGGCAAAAATCCGACCCACACCTGCTGCACGTCACTCAAGCAACAAATCCTTTATTCAGAAGGAGCTCCATTCAGCGAGCCACGTCTTCTTACGAGACGACTCGACCCGAGGTTCCTTACAACCACCTTACACAGGTCCTCACAAAGTGGTCGAACGTAGGGATAAGACTTTCCGTATACTGGTTAGAGGCAGGGAGGTCACAGTAACGATAGACCGACTCAAACCGGCCTACCTACTCGTAGACCCATCTCCCACCAACAATCCCATCCCTACTCCCAGGTTCCCTCCAGCTCCAGCGCCCACTCCTACACCGACTCCCGCTCCCTCACCTGATCCTCCATCTGCACGGTCGAAGTCCACAACTCCGGAAGGCGGCAAAACCACACGATCTGGCCGCCGAGTTCGTTTTCCGGACTACTATCGACCGTAGGCCCGGTCTCTGGGGGGGAGTGATGTGGGCACCTCCGTCCCACATTCTATGTCTATGTAGTTTATTATATATTTACACACACACATACACAAACACACAGTTATTTATAATAATATATTATGTTTATCATATACACCACACATACATCCTACACATACACACACACGGGCGCACGCACAGTCACACACCTCACACAAGCGTCGACACCATCCACGGGTTCGAACCTGGTGCGCTCTGGTGTCCTACGTCACACCGTGACGTCACATCACCAGCCGCGGCCAGCGGCGCGCCGAACCAGTCGCCGGCGCCTCGTCCCCCGCGCCTCGTCTCACGGGCAGCGCGCACGCACCGGCAGTCGCCTCGCGGCATCGACAGTCAGCCTTCCACACTCTCAGCGTTAACCCGTATCGCCCGATCGCTTGACTACCCCGCGCTAACCTAGTGCTTACATTGTGCCCTAACATGCTATTTTACATTGTATGTTAAGACTGTTGCTCGTGTCTTCGTTTCTACTGTTCCGTTCTATCGCTCTCTCTCCTTCTATGTTTATGGATGTTTCTTGTGTGCGTTAACTGTGTAGTTTGAACTGTATTCTTCCGTATTGTGCTATAGCGTAATAAACGATTAACTATAACTTGGAGTTAACCTTATTGCTCGCGCACCGCCTACTACACCTACCACACGCGCTATATCTATCTCCATACGAGAGTAAAATAATTTCCGCTGGTCAGCCTCCTACTTGATGCCAGTTATCTCACCGGCAGCGGGTGAATGTGACTGTCATGTCTATGTAGTTGGTACGTGTTTGCTGGTTCATTTCCATGCAAGTAACATTGTAAAGAGTAGTAAATACTCTGTCTATGTAGTTGGTACGTGTTCGCTGGTTCATTTCCATGCAAGTAACATTGTAAAGAGTAGTAAATACTCTGTCTATGTAGTTGGTACGTGTTCGCTGGTTCATTTCCATGCAAGTAACATTGTAAAGAGTAGTAAATACTCTATGTAGTTGGTACGTGTTCGCTGGTTCATTTCCATGCAAGTAACATTGTAAAGAGTAGTAAATACTCTGATTTAAAATATACAATTACGAATCAATCAACCGACCAAAACCAACCAATAAATAAGTTCTGCTGGACGGTTTCTTGTTTGGTGCAAACCAGCCCACGCGCAGCAGGTGGATGGGGTTTGACATGTCTATGCAAGTAACAAACAGCTTATTTATTGGATTGGAATGTAAAAGATACAATCACGAATTTATAATTGTATTAGGTACCTACCGTAGTAAAATAAGTCAGTATGGCTGAACGGAATTAAAATATTTGTTATATGTTAAATTAACAATGAATTTTATAAAGATAACATGAATAAGAAACATTCCATTATCTGAACCCATTTAAAAAGTATGCTCACTGAAATGTTTGTATGGGTCTACCGAAATCTGATGGCAGAATGGTGCTAGCTGTAATTAGTAAGATAACTTGTTCTGATGATGTTTTAACTTCAAAGTTTGCAGATATAATTACGAACAACGTTTAAGTCTTTGTTAAGTTTGTAGGATTTGCATGACGTAAAAAAAATGTTTTTTTTCTGTCATTTTGCCTTGAGATTCTGGTACACCTATAGTACTTCGGGAGCGAAGTACATGTCAGTCTGGCCGTGATAGATTAGTATAAATATATACGATAAATATTACTTATAAAATTAGGATGTTTACGAGAATAAGATGACTGATGTCTTATGTGTTGCAATTATTCTCAAAGGAAGTAGAATTGTTCATACCTGAACCATTTATATATTAATATATTATTAGCTGTTATTATATACTTAAAGAATGTTGTAAATTAACGTAGAATTATGTTTATTCAGTATTATAAATTATTTGGTATTTCATTAATTTAAATTGCATATGGCAATAATCAACGAATACTCGATCAGGTGACATTGTGAGGGTAAAAGTATAAAAAGAAACTACGCTGTATTGTCGGGTCTCAATTCTATCTCAATTCTGTCCCAGTGCAGAACCGAATAAGAAGTAAAGTTAATACATTGCTAATATATTATTATATTATAAGATTAGTCTCATAATGGTGTTGAAGTTACGTGGTGATTAATTCAGTCAGTGACGACTATGGAACATAACTAAATCCTCCTGCAGAAGTTAAGTACCTACCATACTTTCAATACTATAATACCGTTGTATTTTAATGCTGTAAAGCATATTGTGTCTTTGCCAGTTTATATAATTATTTCTGTATCTTAATTCAGTATAGCCAAACTAGTATAATAAGGTGATATTGTAGCACCGCCAGTTTATAATTTGTTTATGAAAAACATTATATTTAATGTAATATTATATTATAATTAATGTTATAATTATAATTAATATAATATTATAGCGGTAACTGTGCTGTCTTAGAGTTTCTTCCTGGCTCTTCTCTAATGGCTAAAGCACATTGCGAACCAGGGCCTAAATAAATTAATAACCGCAAATATGTGTATTACTTATTTACCTACCTCCATGATAATATGAAAAAGGTTACTTAATTACAATTACTAATAAAGTAATAAAACTATACACCTTATGTGTTTCTTTTGTTGGTTCACTTTTATTAATACCAATATAGATTACAGACAATTCATAATTCTTCATCAATCCTTACTATATAAGACAGACATTTTAGTAATATTATAATTATTGAATTTAAATTTTACATACTCTACACTTTACAAATCTATTACATGCAAGAGTTGATACGTTTACGTTCCGTTTACGAGTTGATATGTGTGCTACGACCATTTTATTCACACTTCACTGTAGGTATTTTATTTGACTTATTGTGTAGTCCAATTACGTACTATGTACACTATGTATAATACATAGTCTACATATTACGTACGAAGAACTATGTCTTCAATCTGTGGTTTGCACAACCAAAAGAATTATGATTATGAAAATCGCTCATAGATGGCGCTAGTAAAACGCCCGCTGAAACACGCTGTTGAGACTCTTTGAAGATGCATAAGACTCGCTGGAACTTTAAAAACGTTATTAAGAAAGAAAAGAACTAGCTGAATAAGATTTTTGTAATGGAGCTAAGTTATAGCAGACTGTAGTTCCGTAATCCGTAATAATATAAATGAAATTGTATTACTCGTATTTTGAAATTTCAATTTCAATATTTTCAATGTGAATTGTGAAATCATTTCATCAGTGAGTATGAGTATAGCAGTGGTTAGAAGTGTTAGAACATTGGTCTCCCGAACCAAAGGGCCCGAGTTCAAATCATGGCACGCGCACGCACCTCTAATTTTCAAATATTATGTGCGTATTATGTGAAGTTAATTATCACTTGCTTCGGTAAAGGAAAACATCGTGAGGAAACCTGCACACCGGAGAGTTCTCCATAAAGTTCAAAGTTCTCGAAGGTGTGTGAAGTCTACCAATCCGCACTTGGCCAGCGTGGTAGACTATGGCCTATACCCCTCACATTGTGAGAGGAGACCCCGAGCCCAGCAGTGGGACAATTACGGGTTGTTGCTTTGCTTTGCATCAGTGAGTGATGAAATTCGTGATTTTTAGAATTTAAATATTATAATTTATCTATACTAATATTATAAAGAGGAAAGATTTGATTGTTTGCATTGAATAGGCTCCGAAACTACCGAACCGATTTGAAAAATTCTTTCACTATTGGGAAGTTACACAATCCCCGAGTGACATAGGCTATATTATATATATCGGTGAGGCCATGAATCTCTAGTGAAGGTCCAGGGACGGACCTCTTTATTCTACAGCGCTTGTCTGATGCAGAGGCTGGCATATAAGAAATGTCATGTCATATTTAGATTAGGGAATTGTCAAGAATGTAGGACAGATTAATATTGATGGCGTAGTGTGGAAGTACTTTGGAATATTGATGTGGACGTTAAGAGAACTGGAAATATATCATGGTGCAAAGTAAAAGGAATATCATTTCATAACCACCATAGAATACCTCCTTCTGCTAAATATATATATATTTTTTACTATTTTTCTCGAAGCGAAGCGAGGGCGTTTTCCTAGTTATCAATAAAATCTAAGTAAATTATAATAAGTGCTATGCAATTGAAACTTTTATGTTAGTGAACATTCCAAAATCACGTGACCCATTTTTTCCAACTTTTTACCCCCCTCCCCCCCTTCGTGACCATCCGTAGTATTAGGAGAAGACCCCCCATCATAATAATTCATAAATACGGTTTTCAATATTTTTTTTGCAAACAAAGTTAAAAAATAATAATTCGGTATTTCTTTAGTATCCTGCGGCATCGGGAGGGGGGTGGAGTTAGGGGGGGAGGGTAGGGGGTGGGGTAAGGTACCCCCCCATAAAGGGGCTAAGTGAGGAAACTCATAGTTTTCTAGTTTTTTTAATTTTTATTTTGAGGTTAAATCTGTGAAAACTTCTCAATATTTGTCATAAACTAGTCTAAATTAATGTTAGGTGGTGGAGGAAGAAATAAAATTTCGACCTCCTTATGGGGAGACACACAAAACGCACCAATTTTATGACAAATCATTATAATTACAAAGTTGCATTATCTGCACTTTTAGGGAGAATTTAGGGGTTTTTGATGCACAAACAGGCTTTTAAACGTCTCCGGCGCTGCGGGAAGTGCAGCCCCTCCGCCCTTGCGTAACAAACTGCAGGCACTCCACAGCGGGCGGGGGCTGCTCTCCCTCCGCGCCTCCGGGGTCTACATTCACTCTAGGGGTAGGGCAGACTAGTACCACGTGGGGTCGGGATTGACTAAGTCGGTTCTGTCACCAATTTTGAAAATGTTTACTAGAATGTAATAAATAAATTTAATAGAGTATGACATAAACAGTAAAATTTATATATTATACATATGTATATTACCCTTTTATTATATATAAAAAAACCTTACTTGTATTTCATATTTTCTAAATTTCATCTAGCTCGACCAAATTCCTCGGGCCACCAATCTTTCCAATGAACTCTTGTTTAT
Organism: Thymelicus lineola; assembly: GCA_963932265.1. Lineage (NCBI taxonomy): Eukaryota > Metazoa > Arthropoda > Insecta > Lepidoptera > Hesperiidae > Thymelicus > Thymelicus lineola. Next base: position 9,619,233 of record OZ010703.1, on the reverse strand, counting down.
CTAATTATTATAATTATAATATACATATAATACAATAAAATATACCTAATAACATAAATTTTATAAATAACTAACATAATTCGTGTAGTATTTCTTGGATATAACCTCAAAAATTAAAATTAAGATTTTTCAAAAACGACGCATTACCTCACAAAAAGCAACTAGATTATGATTTGGGACATCACTGCCTATCAATTAAACGAAGAATCACCCAGATACTGATGCCGCAGGATACTAAAGCCAACCCAATAATTCTGCTTATATTTGACGACTTGTGTGGCGCAATGGTTGCTATGCCGGATTGCCGTGCCAAGGGTCCTGGGTTCGATTTACAGCGATGCAGAAATTTGAATGATGTTCCTTGGGTTCATTCCTGGGTGCGATGCAGAAATTTGAATGATGACTTTGATTTCTGTTCTCGGTCTAGGCGTGAGTGATCTTGTCTTTGTGTATTGTCCATGGCACCCACGACATTGCTATGCTATGCTACCTAACGCGCCGCTCCCGCGTTCATGGCATTGCCAACGGGAAAAGATCTTATTGTGAAATTAAGAAGAATACTACCAACATTTACGACGAATTTCTGTCTGTAATATTGGTCGACTGAACTGATTGAACCAAAAAAGGTAGAAATCTGGCATGTTTTATTACTTAAGAAAATATAGGTCAAAAGAACTGCTTTCTTTATATTTGTGTTATGACAGCTATGTATGAAAATGAATTTTATTGCATTTCAACTAAATCTGCAGTTGGGTGTAATATTGTAGCATTGAAATAAATGTCTGTTATATTTCAAAAACCATTTTATGGACATCATAATAACGTTATTTTTTTAGATCTTAATAGACACAATTTATTTTAGTAAATTACTAATATTCTATACAGAAAAAAATATATATACACAAGAACAATTAACCTAAAACTAAAAAACGTTAATTGTTATCAAGTAATAACACTAGATAATTATATACTGTTAGCAGTCTCGAAGAAAATGATGGCGTGGAAGGGGCAGTGCCAATAAATAGACGTGCGCTGGGCAGTAACATAAGTACTAAATCAAAATAAAAAGGTGGTGTTTGTTATTTTTTTTAAAGCATTATTTCTATTAGTTCCTAAAAATACCGTATTATACAGGGTGTCCCAGCGCGAAGTGACCGCCCGGCGTCTATTGATTATGTGGACAAAACTATCGACAAAAACCATTGAAGTAAAGGTCTTATCCGTTTGGTTTATTTTTTATTAGATTTTTAATTTTTTTGTAGAAAAACCTGACTTGTTGCACTATTTTTAAAATATTTTTTGTTTTTACATTTATTTTCATTCTGCTTTTTTTATTTACTAGCTGTTTTCATAGTTTATCTATTCGAGGTATAAAATCTACCTAAAATTGAATAAGATATTTTTAAAAAAGAAATTAAGTGAATTTTTTTAAAAAAATTACCCTCTTTTATGGAATTTTGCTAAAGAGTTGGAAAAATGCCCTATGAATATTATTTTATCATTTATTATTAAATTACATGACATTACCTACAAAATCTCATAAAAATGTTTGTAGTTATCTCAGTCATTTACCGAACTTCAAACTCATGAATTATGCACCCCATCTTCGATAATAAGAAGAGTAGACTTTTAAAACCAGGCTAGTGGATCATTTAAGTGTCTTACTATCTAAAATACCTTTTGCCCTTTGATAGAATAATTTTTAAGGTAAGGATACAATAAAAACAAATGGAAATTTAAATCATTTATTAAAAAAAACAGTAATTCATTCATAACGTTTTCGAAATGACCGCCATTGGCATTAATACAGGCTACGGCTCAAAATGACATCCTTTGAGTGGTTCTTTGCACTTCCAAAAGGTTCGCTCCTATTTTTATAGCCATATTATTATGGTCTCGTCTGGGCATTATTTGACATGAAAATGTGAAATTAATGAAAAATGAAAAGAAAAATTCATCCCCATTTTACCTGTTGCCACTAACAGGTAAAGTGAGGATGAAATTTTGAAGTGAAACTTCTTTAGAATCGTTGTGATTTCAAACCGGATGCAACGGAAAAAACGACAGGTAAGAGACACAATTACAAAAATGTGTAGGATGAAGGCAGGAAAGAATGAGACAGAAATATTCGTCAGTTAAAATAAATAAAAACGACATCGCGACAGTAAAAATGCTAAGTTGTATTCATAGATGGCGCGAGGAATAAGATAGAAGATTCGTTTTATTGCTAGATAGATGGTGCTAGCTGCTTATTTTAATCTTCATATTATGTTAAGAGATGGCGTTAGTTACCACTGTTTTCTTTTTCTTATGTTCGTGGTTATCTTTTAAAAAGTGCTAAGTTGTATTCATAGATGGCGCGAGGAACAAGGTAGAAGATTCGATTTATTGCTTTTTCATCTCATTAATATCTTGAAACAAAAATTTTGGAAAGTTTCACTTCTACCACGTGTGAATTGCACACATTTTAATTTTTTATAGTCTATCCCAGTGGCGGCCTTAGTCATTGCGAGGCCCAGGGCAGCAGATCCTTGCGAGGCCCTTGTCCGTTCCGTAAAATGTGTGTGTTTAGATTTGATTTGAGAATTATTTATTTTGGCCAACGACAATGACTCCATCACCTGATAGAAAGCGGACAGTGCATTCCAAGCATGGGTGAACGCCACGAGTACCTAATGCCGCGTTATTCGCCCACATTACTACTGCATGTGCACATGCTTTTTCGAACCCCGCACGCCCGTGGATTTAATGAGGATTGGATTGCAATATTATGTCACTTTTAGTGTGTGTTAGGTTTTTAAAGGTTTCCCGATCAACATTTTTCAGATATTAAAATGCGGATTCACGTAGGTCATGTTCAAGCTGTTTTCTTTTGAGATATGTTATATATGTATACTCAGCCAAGCGGGGAAATTATGTAATTGGGAAAAAATATCTTAACTGGCGATAGTGAATTATTCGTTCATAAACACTAGAAAAAAGAAAATTCACTTCTGAGTGCGAAAAAAATTACTGTAAACCATTGAAGTACTATTACTTCATATAGAACAGACACCCCGAACATCGAGTCGGGGAAATGCATTGCAGCCAGGTGGCTTACTTCATTCACTCACTCGCTTGTCACTCGTCTCCGCTCATTGCAGCTGCATGCCAAAATTGTTTAGTAACAAACTGAAAAAATGCCGTCTTGCGTGATAAGAACCAGTCAAAATAATTGCACGTAAAAAAACAAAAAAAAAATGGTATTAGGTACTTATCATCAGTAAGAAAACAAAATATTAACTTAAATCAACTAAAACGAATTTATTTCAATTATTGTGTAATGTTCCCGCCATTTTTGAATGAAAAAATCATGAGGCGGGCTTACACACTTGGCAAACCGTAAGCGTGTCAATGGACAAATAAATAAGCCCGATAAGAATGACTATATTATCTATTCTTTGGTAAATAATAAATTTTATGTATTACATACATTAATCAGTGAATTCAATTTAAATTAAATCAAACATTAAATCAAACATTTGGAAGAGTTAAAGATTTGGAGTCGTTGACTTTTTGTCGTAGTTCGGCAAGTGTCTTATATAAAGTTACTCTATGGCAAGTGTGTAAATCGCCTTCGAGAGTTTGAAAAAAGAACGTCATCACCGCGATGATCGGGACACACATTTTGTTCGAGATGTATGTTCTATGTCATTATACTTCAATGCTGTAAACTAGCATATAAAATTTAAAAGGGAATTTTAGGGAGCGATGCCCCCTACCATGAAAAAACAGAACTCAAATGTTAGGAGTTGTAGAGTGCGTGAGCGGGAACCTAAGCGATTTCTTCAGAAACTTATTCAGGGTGATTAGGGAGATAACATACTAAAAGTCCGTAAGTTTTTCAGCAGTATCTCAAAAACGGTGCGTTGTAGCGAAAAATGTTTTAAGATGAAATGAAAGCTTATAAAATTCTCTATAACTTTAATTCTGTACACTTTCTCCCTATCCCCCAACCGTTTTTGAACTCACGCTCCAGAAATGTAGAGATTAAAGTTATTCAGCATCGTCAATATCATGATTGTTTTCCCGTCTCTGTTCAGTTCTCTACTGTTATAAAAAAAACGCAATTTCTTATTATTACAGCCTTCACCACTTGGAGGTACTCCCAGCTTAGGTTACAATAAATTTTAAGATAGTTTTCGCATCAGATAATGGTCATTACGCTGAATAACTTTAATTTCTACATTTCCACATTTACATTTTTTTTTACTGAAGCGTGTAGTTCAAAAACGGTTGGGGATATGGAAAAAGTATACAGAATTAAAGTTATAGAAAATTTTATAAGCTTTCATTTCATTTTAGAACATTTTTTGCTACAACGCACCGTTTTTGAGATATTGCCGAAAAACCTAAAATCGGGACCTTTGTCCCCTCCCCCCTCCCTCCGGCTCACCTCCTAGACGCCAGGACTTTCAGTATGTATCTCCCTAAGCACCCTGAATAAGTTTCTGAAGAAAGCGCTTAGGTTCCCGCTCACGCACTCTATACCCTCTTTTGAGTCATACCTTGATTGGACTATTAGGTTGAATAATTTTATTTTACGCATAAAATTGGGAGGGACCCCGCAAAACGTAGTCAGACTAAATATATGCATTTTGAATATAATATGAGTTGTCAAAATTTCAATACAAACTACACAAAGTATTTTCAAGTCACCGTTTTTAATGCTTGTAGTCGCCCACAGTCTGTCCACTTAGTATTTCAGTAGTAATTAATAATTATTCAGTTTTTTTAACACCTTTAATTTGACCTTGAACTCGCTCGTTTCCTTTGAGAGCTAGTTCTCTTTTCGAACTGCCCTATTTAAATTTTCTTCCAGAATCACGATCACGTAAATAATCATTTTATTACTTTTAATGCGCACATACATTAAACACGCTTTTGTAATTTTAATACGTAGGTAAGATTCACAAAAAAACCTATTACGATCACGGCAGAAAACCAGAGATAAACTAAAATGAATACTAGAGGTACGACTTAGGTGCATATTGTAAAGGTTTCGGTTTTGTTATACATACAGACAAATAACAAAAAATAAACATTGTTATGTATTTTTATTGTTATTTTACTGTATACATCGATCTATAATACACCTGATCGAAGACTGTATATCATAGTATTCCGTTCGTAGTTATGCAATTATATTTTTGTTTTGGTCTACAAAGTTTTTTTGAACTCGGATGATAGCGCGAGGCCCTTGCAAGCGCGAGGCCCCGGGCGGTGGCCCCGTTCGCCACCCCCTAAGGCCGCCACTGGTCTATCCCTTCATGTAAGGTATCGCTTAAAAGGTCTTTAAAATATTATGGGTCTACAAAAACACTTGTCAATAAAGTAGCCAATTAGTTAGAATCAAAAGTCCTCCCACTGCCAGCAATATTTCATGGCAGGTGTTGCACATGTGAAAAAATTCAACCAGTGTAATTATGAGGAATTTAAAAGGAAAATATCATGGCTAAATAAAATATATAGTTATATATGTATAAGTAGCTATTTAGTAATAGTAGGTAGCTTAACTTAGAAGTAGCTATTTATACCCTGTCCACAAATCTTAGAGACTAAATTGACGTTTCATGGGTGACCAGTTTCGGGTGCAAATTAAATAGTGATGACCATAAACCGGAAAGTAAATCGGAAAAATACTCGCAGTTTTTACGGTAGGTCGAATATTTGTATTAAAGAGTCCCTAAAACTGTTAGAAAAATAAGTTTAAGCAACCGTATCAAATATAATTATATCCATAATATAATTAATATAATAATACCATAATACCCTAATTAACTGAACTTAAAAGTTATTTTACTCACAAGAATTTGTATTTGGTTATGGTATTGGTGACATTCGGTATACAGCTAATTTTATACTATATAGCCAAGAACGTCTATTAAGAACTATTTTAATAAATAAAAATTGAGATATCCGAAATATCTCATCGACTATATGCCCCAGACAATAAGTTTTGAGTGAAAATAAGTTATATCGACTTATCAATATTAATATTGTTACTAACTGAATGATTTTTTTAATTAGTTCAAACTTCTCACAATTCTTACGAAATAGTTTACGATTCAAAAAACCGGAAAAGAAGACTGCACAAATTTAGCTGGTAACATTATTTCGAACTTTGACATTAGTGGTTGTCATTTTAGTCTCTAAGATTTGTGGACAGGGTATAGTAATAGTACGGAATATTATTATTGGTAGGTACGTATTATTATTAGTACGTGGCCTGACGCATTCGGCCAATCCACTCTTAGGAATCAATTAACATGCATAAAATTTATGCGCCACAATTAATGACTCACATTATTTATTTACTAATATTTAAAAATAATATTAGACGTACTTAATTTACAACGAATCACAAGACCATCTAGCAACCTGCAATATGCAATGATAAATGTGTAAGAACCTAAGGATGGACAACACAAAACAAAAATCATATTAAATTAATATAATTCTATATTAGTTCCCACATAATCCCGCTCAGAAGAACTAAATCGCAACAAAAGAAGGAAACAATGAAAATTCCGTGGCTTAAAATAATGTAAGCAGTAAGTCGCCCATTAAATTAGTTTCAAGTCGTGCGCATAGATGGCGTTAGTAAAACGACTGCTAAAACAGGCTGTTGAGACTCTTTGTGGAAGATTTGTTGACAACTTTAATTTTCAATTTCATTCATTCACAATGTAAGTTATTGTTACCTACCAAATTACCAATACCAATCCTACCTACCATTGACTACATTGTAACACTTGTACATTGTAGGTACTTGAGTGAGCGATATAACGCGAAACGTCATGCGACTCATTTAAATTTTAAAAACAAATCCACGTTTCACTTCCAAGTTCCAATGTTTTGTTTATAAAAGTTGCTTAAGTCGCTCACGGAACTGGTTAGATACTTATCAGGGTTCCGTAGTCAATATGGAACCCAGTTACGTCATGTCAATCCGTCCGATGTACATTATTTTATTACTCAAAGAAAGTGGTACAATAAAATATATCTTTAAATAAAAGTTTTTTGATGGTGCCGCCTCTAATAGGTAAAGTGGGGATAATTTTTTTTTCGTCCTTAGTCTATCCCAAGGTCTTTAAAAGTATTATGGGACTGCTAAAACCATTTTACAATTCAGTAGTCCGTTTGGAAAATATTCGGCTCTAAACTGCTCATTTTAGTTCGAGTCAAGAGTCCGCAAAATAAAATGAAGGCCAGCAATAAATATGTCATGGCAGGTATTACCCATGTGAAAAAATTCACACCAGGTTAATTATAATGAATTTAAAAAGGAAATATCACGGCTAGGTTAGCTTAAGTAGCTATTTAGTAATTTTATTTACGATTATTTAAAAACAAAAAAATAGGGATTTTGGAAGACATATTAATATCTCTTGTTAATATTCTTTTTTTTCTAGTAATTTGGTTTAAGATATTTTTCTGTATTATGTCAGATAGTTTAAGTTATTTTTTTACGTTCAATGTATTATTTTAATGACATCTCTTAAAAAAGCATTACCATAAATGAATAAGTGTAATATTTAGATAATTTAAGTAATTATTAATCGAGTTATAACTTTTAAGATAATAAAATATAACACATGCATTATTTAAAATAGCCTCTATAATAATGTAATAACAATCAATATTAGATACAATGTCTGCCTCTCATTGTTTTTTACTTCACTTATTCACACTTCACTGTATTTTATTTGACATACTCGTAATTGTGTAGTCCAATTACGTAGGTACATTGTCTTCAGTCTATCAATGATTGTGCAATAATTATGATTACGAAAGTCGCTCATAGATGGCGCTAGTAAAACGTCCGCTGAAACACGCTGTTGAGACTCTTTGGAGATGCATAAGACTCGCTGGAAATTTATTACAGTTACCAAGAAAGAAAAGAATTAGTTTTTTGTAACGGAGCTAAGTTGTAGCAGACTGTAGTTCCGTAATAAATTAATTTGGAATTTCAAATTCTATGTGAAATGAAATAATGAATGATATATCATTAATTTATCAGTGACTAGTGAGTGACTGATCAAATTGGCGATTTTTAGAATTTAGATAATATCCGTAATCGCATAATTATATCCGTATAAAATCTAAATTCCAAATTATAAGAATTAAGAGTAAGAGCTAATGCAAATGATGCAATTGAAACTTTTTTGTTACCTTCCACTATTGTCATTATATCCGCGAATTTTTTTTATCTGGTATAATCTAAGCCAAATTATGAGGGTTCAAAAAAACAACGAAGCGTTTTGAGAAAAGGTAGGTCTTAATAGTAATAACTTTTTGATGCACAACCAATGGTATTATAAGTAAAAAAGAGGTAGATATGTCACTAGCGCGCCGAAGATGAAGATCGTAAAAGCAGTCAATTGACCTCGTCTGCTCGTAGTCGCTCTGTCAATTCAAGACGATATGCCGTGTTGTGTTCATTTTGCGTTTTGTACATTATGCTCCGAAGGGGTTTTTTTGTTGAGATTTGACATACAACGTTAAAATGCCTTCGTGTATTATTGTAGTGTGATTGGTGTAGTGAAACAAAAGATAAACGTTTGTGTTGTAGCTCTTTTCGGAACAGATTTTTTGGTTAATTTGTAAGGGCATGACGTATCTTTTTTAAATATCATTGTGTAGGTATAGCCATATTAAATTATTATGGTCTCGTCTGGGCATCATTTGACATGAAAATGTGAAATTAATGAAAAATGAAAATAACTAATATTATTAATTATTAATATAACTGCCTGGGAATAGGAGCTAAATAAATAAATACGGTGCGTGATAGAAAACATTGTTTAATGGAGTAACAAAATACACAATCGTTGTAAATCGTGGTGTAAAAGTCAATTGAGGAAATATTCTGTCATATTTTAATATAAAGCTGTGTGTTCTTTATTTGAAGCTGTCTGCGTTCATAATTTATCAATAATATTTAAAAACAATATTAGACGTAATTTACGATGAATCACAAGATCAACCACCAACCTGTAATATGCAATGATAAATCGCACTCTGAGTGGAAAAAAGGCATTTAAATTGAAAATTGAAATTTTACAGGAGAGCAAAAAAACTGTTAAAATATCAGTAAGTAGTCAAAGGAATTTACATTACGATTTCTTGTACAAAACCGTCAAGATTAACGATAAAAAGGACCCCGCAAAATCTCTATGGGAATTGGCTCTCGGCTAAATTAGCTGAAATTTTGCACAGAGGTAGCATTCATCATGCTGATCAAAAGTCTCAATGGATGCAACCCCCCAAAATCAAACGCAGACCCACCACTCCCCCCCAAATCTCAAAATACTCCCCAAACCACATTGGATGAAAATCAATGCAAAAGGGATATATTCCTATGAACTAACCCCAATCCCACGCCAGAAGGGTGTCGTAAGAGGCGACTAAATCCGGCCCGCTGGTGGTAGGGCCCTCGGAGGGATTATATTGTTAGTATTGTTTTTAAATGTTAATTAATACCATTATTACTATTATTATTTCTCCATAGGGTTCGCCTGGATAGCCACCCTCGAGCATGAGTCAGACGACTCGTCGTGTTCCGGGTGGGGGCTTGAGAGCCAGTTCTTTCTTTCTTTTTCTTCTCTCTTTCTTGGCCGGCAACGCATCAGTGATGCCTTTGGTGTTGCTGATGTTCATGGGCGGCGATAGCCACTTACCATCAGGTGGATCGTCAGCTCGTTTGCCGGCTATTTCCATAAAAAAATGTCCCTTATGCATTCCATCGTAATGTGCTTTGGGGAGTATTTTGAGATTTGGGAGGAATGGTGGGTCTGGGTTTGATTTTTGGGGCTTGCGCCCATTGAGACTTTTGATCAGCATGATGAAAGCTACCTCTGTGCGAAGTTTCATATGAATATATCCCTTATGCATTGATTTTCATCCAGTGTGTTTTGGGGAGCATTTTGAGATTTGGGGCGGAGTGGTGGATCTGGGTTGGATTTTGGGGGGTTGCGCCATTGAGACTTTTGATCAGCATGATGAAAGCTACCTCTGTGCGAAGTTTCATATGAATATATCCCTTATGCATTGATTTTCATCCAGTGTGTTTTGGGGAGCATTTTGAGATTTGGGGCGGAGTGGTGGATCTGGGTTTGATTTTGGGGGGTTGCGCCATTGAGACTTTTGATCAGCATGATGAAAGCTACCTCTGTGCGAAGTTTCATATGAATATATCCCTTATGCATTGATTTTCATCCAGTGTGTTTTGGGGAGCATTTTGAGATTTGGGGCGGAGTGGTGGATCTGGGTTTGATTTTGGGGGGTTGCGCCATTGAGACTTTTGATCAGCATGATGAAAACTACCTCTGTGCGAAGTTTCATATGAATATATCCCTTATGCATTGATTTTCATCCAGTGTGTTTTGGGGAGCATTTTGAGATTTGGGGCGGAGTGGTGGATCTGGGTTTGATTTTGGGGGGTTGCGCCATTGAGACTTTTGATCAGCATGATGAAAACTACCTCTGTGCGAAGTTTCATATGAATATATCCCTTATGCATTGATTTTCATCCAGTGTGTTTTGGGGAGCATTTTGAGATTTGGGGCGGAGTGGTGGATCTGGGTTTGATTTTGGGGGGTTGCGCCATTGAGACTTTTGATCAGCATGATGAAAGCTACCTCTGTGCGAAGTTTCATATGAATATATCCCTTATGCATTGATTTTCATCCAGTGTGTTTTGGGGAGCATTTTGAGATTTGGGGCGGAGTGGTGGATCTGGGTTTGATTTTGGGGGGTTGCGCCATTGAGACTTTTGATCAGCATGATGAAAGCTACCTCTGTGCGAAGTTTCATATGAATATATCCCTTATGCATTGATTTTCATCCAGTGTGTTTTGGGGAGCATTTTGAGATTTGGGGCGGAGTGGTGGATCTGGGTTTGATTTTGGGGGGTTGCGCCATTGAGACTTTTGATCAGCATGATGAAAGCTACCTCTGTGCGAAGTTTCATATGAATATATCCCTTATGCATTGATTTTCATCCAGTGTGTTTTGGGGAGCATTTTGAGATTTGGGGCGGAGTGGTGGATCTGGGTTTGATTTTGGGGGGTTGCACCCATTGAGACTTTTGATCAGCATGATGAAAGCTACCTCTGTGCAAAATTTCATATGAATATATCCCTTATGCATTGACTTTCATCCAATGTGCTTTGGGGAGTATTTTGAGATTTGGAGGGGAGTGGTGGGTCTGGGTTTGATTTTGGGGGGTTGCACCCATTGAGACTTTTGATCAGCATGATGAAAGCTACCTCTGTGCAAAATTTCAGCTAATTTAGCCGAGAGCCAATTCCCATAGAGATTTTGCGGGGTCCTTTGAAAAAAAATTGAGCATATGCCATTGAAGTATTATTACTAGCATATAGAATCGACACCGCGAACACCATGTATGTCCCAATGCATTGGCGCCACGTGGCTTTAATTCTTACTTTAAACTTTAATTCTGTACACTTTTTCTATATCTCCAACCGTTTTTGAACTACACGCTCCAGAAATGTCGACATTAAAGTAATTCAGCGCGATAATCATTACCTGATGCGAAAATTATCTTAAAATTTATAGTAACCTAAGCTGGGAGTACCTCCACATAGTAAAGGCAGTAACAGTAAGAAATCGCGTTTTTTATAACAGTGGATAACTGAGCAGAGGCGGGAAAACAATCATGATATTGATGAAGATTTCTTTTCGCTCAATATCTCTAATGCTTGCTGCAATAAATCGCACTCTGAGTGGAAAAAAGGCATTTAAATTGAAAATTGCAATTTTACAGGAGAGCAAAAAAAACTGTTAAAATATCAGTAAGTAGTCAAAGGAATTTACATTACGATTTCTTGTACAAAACCGTCAAGATTAACGATAAAAATTTGAAAAAAAATTGAGCATATGCCATTGAAGTATTATTACTAGCATATAGAATCGACACCGCGAACACCATGTATGTCCCAATGCATTGGCGCCACGTGGCTTCAATCTTCAATGGATTCGTTCGATTTTGAAAGGAGAACGGGGGCTCAATTTTGAAAATCGAACCTCCCGGGCGGGACACACATTTTGTTCGAGATATCTGTTCTATGAAATTATACTTCAATGGCTTATGCAGCTTTTGTCCCACTTTCCAATCATATTAATGACTAAAATTCAACGTAAGACGACTTATGATTTTTCCACTTAGGGTGAGAAATGTACGAACAACGCAAAACAAAAAATCATAATATTAAATTAATATCATTCTATATTATGTTTCCAACTATGGTTCCCAATCAAAAGAACTAAATCACAACAAAAGAAAAAAACAATGAAAGTTCGGTGGCTTAAAGTAATGTAAGTCGCCCATTATATTAGTTTAAAGTCGTGCGCATAGATGGCGTTAGTAAAACGACTGCTGAAACACGCTGTTGAGACTCTTTGGGGATGCATAAGAATCGCTGGAAAATTTGAATTAATAATTATATTAAAAGTGGTCTATAAAGTTATTTGTATAGCAAATCTATATAAGACTGATTTTTCGAACCGGTACTAAGTTAAACTTAAGAGCCGGTATTAAACAAAAATATTGAGTTGAACTTTAGAGTTGAGATATCGCTGCTTCAATTCAAAAATTTCAAAAGTTTAAAGTATCACAAATCAGAAAATTGCAAATATGTAAAATGTAAATCCAAAAAATACAACCGTATTAAGTTAAGAAACCTTCATAATGAACAATTTTATATTTTAAAAAGACACCCATTGATTTCGTATTTTAAGTTACAAAAACAACGCAACCGTTACTTTTGAATTTTCGTTTTGAACGCGCGAAATATGATCTAAACCACCATATTGTTGGTTGTGCGTCGACAACCAAATTGAAAGCACGTTTCTTTTGTGCAAAAGTGCCATATCGCACCCTCAGTGGAAAAAAAGCATAAGTCGTCTTACGTTGGATTTTAGTTATTAATATGGTTGGAAAGAGGATGGTTGGATAAAAGCTGCATATGCTTAATTTTTTCAAATTTTTGTCATTAATCTTGACGGTATTGTGCAAGAAATCGTAATGTAAATTCCTTTGACTACATACCGATATTTAAACAGGTTTTTTGGACTCCTGTAAAATTGCAATTTTCATCTTATGCCTTTTTTCCACTGAAGGTGCGATATCTCGAAATTTAATCTGTTTTACTCATTCATTTTATGTAGAAGACGACCATATTTCGGAATACTTCAGTTTTTGAAAAAAAGATTCATGTATGTAAGACACTATTTTTAAATCAAAAGAACGATATTTCTAAACGGGTTGTTTTGCACAGAAAATATACCTAAATTAACTTAATGTTTTTGATCAAAATAAACTAATGAGGTAATGTGTTCGTTTTGCATTTAAGTTATTTAATACGAAGTACGCTATTTAAAAATAGTTTCTTTTGAATATAAAAAAAACTACTTTCTATCTTTATCATTTAAAAATTAAAAGGGCCTTGTTCTGGAATACACTACTTTTGCTTTGATTTAAATGGTGTTGTTTTAATACATACAATAGGTTAATCGATAAGGTTGTGTTTTGAGATACATTACTTAAGCATTTTTTGTGCAAAGCATGGTTATAATTATAATTATAAAACTATATGTATATTTCTACGTATAATACGTAAAACATACCTGTAATAAAATACTTACATTTTTTATTTAAAAACAATAACATTTTTAATTCATTACAATAAAGTTGTATGTTATTTTAAGTATCTAAGTTGTGTGTTTTTACGTATTATACGTAGGAACATACCTACAATTTCATAATTATTATTATTCCGTAGTTCAATAAATTAAGTTTTTTTATCAAGTATTCTATTTATGAAATTTAATCATTTTAAAAACGCCAAGCTCCTTTTGAACTATCATGTCAGCATGATTTCAAAAGTAGCCGGCGGCTTAAGTGGGCGGGTGGTTTTTTTTGGTATTTACTCGTAATATAATGGCCTATTATATTATTATTTATGGTTTTGTTACAGAATGAGTAGAAAAGTATATAGAATACTAATCATGGTAAGAGATAATAGTAGAAGTAATGGCGAAAATGTTCAAGACTTGAAAAAGCACCCGCAAACTGACTATCCAATGTTAGAAGAAAGAATGAGTCTTTTGATAGTACCTAAGTCAATTTCTGACAGTCAGGACTGCCTCGATTTGCCTCTACTCGATGATGCATGCTTAAAACCAATCGTAGTTGTTCCAGAAAGCGATTATAATAGAGACGCTTCTGAATATATCAATTGGACCAGCTCTAGTTCAGATTTTTCTTCGGACAATAGTGTTGAAGATCCAAATTTTCAAATTAGCTTTAAGTAATTCAGATTCCAATGAAGATTTTAAAAAAAGTTTATATTTAAAAAATGGTTATTAATTGCATTTAATAAACTATTTTATCTATAAGGTAACATTTTAATAGTTATTGATGATTTAAAAGTTAAGAGTATAATGATAAAGAAGATTGCTAAGAAAGTTTTGAATGTTTTCTTCATGTTTATAAAGTCTTTGCTTTATTTTGAGTGTTGAAAAATTTACGTCAGTTTTGATATTAATTAGCTTAGCTAATTTTATTATTTTACTTAAATATGTTTTCATTATTTGAATAGAACTTAAAAAATAATTGATGATTATTTTACAACAATTTAGAAGATTTTTATTTGCTATTTTGAGGGAAACTTTGATTTGTTTTATGTTTTAGATAGCATTTTAGTAACTTCATTATATTACATTGCGATTTTTATTGTGTTCCTAAAAAGTTATGGTCAAATATTATTAATACAATTATCTTTTTGACTTATGGTTGTTTTATTCCATATTTAGAATATTTCAAAAATATTTTTTATATTCAAAAGTAACTTATAAGCTTATATCTCCTCTAGCTTTCAGTTTATTATAAAACTACTTAGAACATTTAATGCAGTTTAAAATTATGCTTCTAATGTTGTATAATATGCATGTATTTGATATAAAATAAGATAGCATTAGAAAAAAAATTGTTTTTATTTCTTTGGTTAGTTCTTCTATAAAAAAGTTTTATTTTGATTTATGGTAGTTTTGAATTGAAGCAGTTGTGGCGACAGCGCAACACGTCACACGGTGACGTCACGCCGCCCTGAATCACGCTATCGAAGTTTTCTCGAATCAGTGGCATATATACAAACGCTCCGACAACGTCAGTTGGGGCTCGGCCGCCTCCCAGGCAACACAACTCGCCTGGCGGGAGATCTCCCTTTGCCAAACAGCGATATGAGGATTGAGGTTGAAGTTGACTGTTGAAAGTGGTATCACTTTATTTAATAAGTTGGAGTCACGGAGTTACGTACATATTATAGAAATAATACTATACTCAAAATTATCTAAGACACCCATAATATTAGCTACCATTTATTAATACTCGTAATAATCCGGCTCGAAGGACCACTTTGTTGGATGTAAAAATCAAATAAGGAATGTTGTGAAAAATCTTTTCACTATTGAAATAAAATTTTACAAGTTGGACACAGTAAAATGCTTGCCTCACCGCCATTTAAGGAAATCGAAGAGAGTAAAAAAAGAATGTTACCATACTAAAACATACTAATACAGGAAGTATGTAAGAAAAAGGTTGCCATCTGATGACAGATTATAACAAAATGTAGTTAAGATAATTTAACCTAATTTATGTTTAGTTTGGTATTGAACAATACGAGCTAATTTTGTATGGGCGTCTTTTAGGGAAATGGAATAATTAATTATTTACTTTACATGAATACTTACGGCCATAGGATTTTACCAAAATTTGTTAAAAATCGCTACTCGTTTTCATTGGCGTTGGTTGTAAATCAAATTAAACGTTATAATCTAGTAAAAACGCTGTCACAATTTATGCAAAATTAAATAAAAATGTATGACGTCGAAAAAATGTTATATGAAGAGGCCTAAACCTAAACTAACGTACGAGTAAAGTGATGTGACGGCTTGAAACCGTTTGTAAAATAAATCAAATCGAAACTTTACTTTAATCGAAATTTAAGAATGAAATTTGATTAATTTAATTACATTGTTAAAAATGATTTACTTATATTTGAATTTCAAATTAGGTACGCAAGAATACCACGACGAATTGGATGCTAACAAAGGACATTTTCCATTATACAAAAAAATATAGATAATTAGTATATAATTAATATATTATGATTATAATACACATACGTACATAGATATATACATACAGACATGTTATATGCATAAACTATTTATTAGGTCTGCCAATAATTGTTACACGATAATATGAAAATGAACAAGTTTCAATAATCTTAAACTACGTGCACAACCTATAACAGGCGAATACCGCATGCAAAAAGTTAATAAATTACAATTAAGGCACAATGGTGACTGAAATGTGACTATACTGATTATCCTAAAGAATTTATATAATAAGAAAATTTCAAAAAAGGAAAAATGTAGAATTATTTTCTTTCAAATAAAGAAGAATTTTCCAAATTGGTTGCTAAATATGATTTTAAGTGACCATCATTTCAAAATATACAACTGAATGGAGAACCTCCTTTTTCAGTCAGTTTGTAAAGTGCATTTTGTTTAAAGAATATAGCAATTTTATTATAAATATGGCAGCTATGAGGTTCCAACTTATTAAAACTTAAACAGGCATCGTTTCATGTAACATTTTCACTATAAATTCGTACTTCTCATGTATATTCATGGTGTGTTTAAACTTAGTTTGAGAATAATCAAGTTACGTAAAATGTTTGGTGAAATATTAAAATATTTATTTTGATATTGACGAACCGTGAGGCGCAATGGTTACGATGATGTTCACGGTGAGACTTCGTTGAATAAATACAGGTATTACATACAATAATCGTAATTACTCATTTGCAATTAAACTTTAGTATTCTCTATGATATAAGTTTAAAAAGTAATGCGAGTTTTATAATAATCTTGATCCATATTTTAAATATTATTCACCTAAATTCATTACTAGCCGATTCTACTATTACACATACAACACACATGTATACAACGATTGTAATACAAAAAATTACGAAAGACGAATAATTTACATAATCAAAGTTACGTCAAAAAGCTCTTGATTTGTTTGATTGAAATTTTTTTCATTGATAGAGCTCGCGAAAATAATAATATAACAAAAATTTGTTCACAGGCAGTGCTGAAAATCGGATGTTACGTTATGCATAGATAAATTAAATACTGTATTTTTAAGTTTATTCGTTTTATTATTGTTATAAACCAGAACTTCGACACTTCATTCCTAAAATCGAACGTAGATACGGCGTAGATTCCATGTATTTATGCCATTTCAGGCCTGAAAATTCGTACACTGAGTCACTGTAGCAAAGTTATCGTAGCGTACCGTAGCTGGTCAGTTCAATTTCAGCCTCAGAAGAGAGCGCACGCATATCTCTCGCTCCGAAACATCGTGAAAACTTTCAGTTCGTGTATCCGATTTCATTTTCGAACTCACAAAAAACAGTTTTTACGGTACAAGTATCTGAACGCTACCAAATTTTTTTTAACCGATAAAAACCGCGAAATTCGAAATTTTAAATCTTAGTCCGAATTTTTCATTTTAAAAACAAAAGCATCTCGAGTGAAGTGTTCGTGGATTTCATGTATTTTGAAGTGCATTTCCAAAATAGGTGGACTACAGGCAATATCT
Source organism: Thymelicus lineola (assembly GCA_963932265.1). Lineage (NCBI taxonomy): Eukaryota > Metazoa > Arthropoda > Insecta > Lepidoptera > Hesperiidae > Thymelicus > Thymelicus lineola. Next base: position 9,601,493 of record OZ010703.1, on the reverse strand, counting down.
GACGGCCATGGAAGTTGGTTCAACCAGCCACTGTGTAGGGAGGTCGACTTAAACTGGACGTTATGCGCGCATCAAATCCAGCAATTACTTACTATCCTGATGCCGTTTTACGATGATACTAATATGGTATGTACCTTTATTAGAATCCTTAGTTTATAAAAAAATATTTTATTCTTTATTGCTATAGCTTCAACACATTAATGGCCCACTACTGGGCACGGGTCTCTCCTCTTGAGGAGGTCTAGAGCATACTGACAGCGGCGTGGTGGACACGCTGCTCCAGTGCGGATTGGAGGAAGGTTTAGTGGCCAACCCGAATGTCGGAAGTTTTCAAACCGCCCGAGGGCCTCCGACAGGGCTTAACGACTGTTATCTTATGATAACAACCGGGACCGACGCCTATACATGCTCTTCGAAGCAAGGAAACGCTCAAGAATTTTTTTAGGTCACCAATCCAACTACCGCGCCCGCTGTTGCTTAACTTTGTCGATCACTTAGGATCGACGCAAGCCGCCGGGCTATGAGCGCTTCGCTTTATTGCTATACAAAGATGAAACAGAACAGCATTCTACTGCTGAATGAATAGTTCTATGTTACTATTTCTTCTCACTAATTTCTTTATTTAAAAATTTCTCCGTTTAAAATTATCGTCATCCAACCAAAAATCCTGGTGATCCATTTGTAAAGACGTAGGCAGAAAATTGGTTTCAGTGATGGTCAATGAAAAATTTTGAAAGGGTGCAGAAACTTTTTACCTCTGGGCTTTAACCAAGGCTAACCTTTGGCTTGCCTACTACTGGGCATGAGTCTTTTTAGAGCATACTCCACGGATCCTCCATACAGATTGTTGGAGAGTTTAGTGACCAATACAAGTGTCGGAACTTTTCAAGTCTCCTGCATGGCTTGACGGCTAATATCTTAAAATAACAATCAGGACTGACGGCATATGTGCCTTACGAAGCACGGAAACCTTCAATTTTTGCCACTAGCGGTCATCCATCCAACTACCGACTACGCCCGCTTTACTTAACTCGGTCGATCACTTAGGTTCTAAATAAACTGCCGGACATCAGCGCTCTTAGAAAAGCTAAATTACATGATTTATCGCAAAACAGTACCTAATTTGAATGTGTGTCTTTGTTTGAGAGTTTTTCTCAGGAGTTGTTATTTAATAATCGGATAAATTTGAAAATTTAATTTGGATGTGTGGTTATTTCTACCGGTATAAGAAAACTTGGTCAGTTTGTAAGCTGAAAGTCAAAACGCAAAAAGGTTTATAAAATGGGTTTATCAAAAATCAATTTATTACGGTTTTAACGATATTTAAAACTCAAAATCATTTAGTCATCTAGTTATTTTGTTTGATACACTTATGCCAATTTTTGCTTCAACCATCGTTTGAAAGTATTATCATTAAAAATATGTATATTCTCGTGAAAGAGTATCTTCTCGTGACTGCCTCAGAACTTCTTTTCAACTAATGTACAATAGCTGCTGTGTATCTGATAGGTTTAAAATAAACTTTTAACTTATATAAAGAGGATACAACACTATTATTTCCAGTCCCGTAGACATTTCCTACATAAACACAATAAAATTAGATTTGTTCTTAAAACCAACACACAAAATCTACTTACCTCTAAGAAGATAAATAGAAAAACAAAAAATGTGAAAAACGCCTGACATTATTTTTCTAGTATAAATACATAACATTTTTTACTGGAGGGTTCTCATGAATTTATGTCACAAACTGGTCTATCCATCGTCAGATCAAACGCCTTCTTTTCAGGAGAGATTATATTCAAGCATAACGAACATAATATATAACCTATACTACTCGAAATATAATAAAGCCGAAGAGTTTGGTTGAACGCGCTAATCTCAGGAACTACTGGTTCGAATTGAAAAATTCTTTTTGTGTTTGATAGTCCATTTATCGAGGAAGGCTATAGGCTATATAACATCATATATTTTAGTAGTTAGTTTTTTCCACAAATTAACGCGGGTGAAACCGCGGGGCACAGCTAGTATTTTATTATTAGTAGGATTTATGTCCATATCACTTGCTAGTGTGAACACACCCTTTACCTTTATTAATTTTCTTCAATTCTTTAATAATTGATAGACTTAATAGGTACATGTCACATCTAAACTGTATCATGTAAACTAAATATTTACTAAGAAACATCCCTCACAACAAAAAACAAACAGTAAAAAATCCCTAATAAATAAAGTAAATAAATAAAACTAATAAAGAATGATGTAAAGCTGGCTAATATTAGATACTATTAATAATATATTTATGCTTCTTCGTTATAATCTTATCCTATTAATTTCTTAATTCGTAATAAAAAATCTATTTTGTATCATTGCAATTCAAGAGCACAAATTACAAAACTTATTTTTCACATCCAATTGAAACCCTAAAAGCGAAAATCCATCTGAAAACCAAATAAGCAAAGCAAAAATATTTTCGTAGTTAAAATACGTTTGATCAATCAAATACGAAAATGCGATTAGCGTGTAGTATGATCAGAACTTCAATTTATACTTCAGTTTGGTAACGGTAAACCTTCCATTTAGTTTCAATCAATCCTTGTCAAATATTAATGACGAGAATAACTTAGCTCTCAATCTGCTGTCTTCAATTTATCTCCTTAATTATCTGTGACTGTTTGTAATAAATGTCTTACAATAATTGATTGTTACATAATTTTATACACCTAATATTTTTTACAGACTTCAAGAAAAGAAGCAGGTTCTCAATTATGTTATGTTTATGTTTATACCATCTTCTGTTACCAACCATTCAGACTCTTAGCCTAGCTTCTATCCGGCTTTTGTTTCGCCTTAGAAACGGGCCAACTGCATATCAGGCCACACGCTATAGATCAGAGTATATGGTCCAGTAGTGGTTTTATCGACTCTTACTCATTACCTACCTGTTAAGGTAACATAGCCGAGATAGTTCTCATTTTAAATTCATCATAATTATATGCTACTGCCGTGAGTTTTTTCACATATCGAACACCTACCACTTAGCTAGCAGAGTAGAAAAATATTTGACTCTAACCCAGATTTGCACTTTAAAGCCGAATACGCAAACGCAACCCAGAATCGAAAAATGGTTGCGGCAAACCTGTAGTATTTTTGAAAGAACTTTTCAACGGTACCTTACAATATGATGTAGACGAAAATAAAAGCATCCCCACGTTAACTGCAGCGTAGGTAGGTATTTTTTTATCAGTACAACATACATTGCTACATTTTCAATAAAATACACTCGCAGGTTACAGCGGAGAGGCAGACATATTCGACACATAAATGTTAGCTTGCAGCCTTTATTTTTTCTTCGTTTTTTTTTATTTAAAATAATCTTGACAAACAAGTAAAATTTCATTCTTTACAAGTCTGCCAACTGCGAAGCAGAAGTCTTTGTCCCACATCAAGTTCAAATATAATATTACATATTGTGATCTGCTCGCGGCTTTGACCTCGTTTTCCGGGATAATAGGTAGGTACTTCTAATTCTAGGTAATTCCATAATATATAATGATCTACTGGTATAGTATCAGGAGTTTTATTACAAATAAACTTTCGCATTTATAATTCTAGTAGGACAAACTGAACCAAATACAGGTATCAAGAGAAATAAAAATCATCAGTCTTCAAGTATAATACTTCAAAACACCGCGGTTTTCCAATTAGAAGTTTGACGTTTTAATTAAAAACGGAGTACGGATTATTGAACGGTGAGAAGTAACTGAGAAATACACTTTGTCACCATCTGCCGTAATATACGATGTATTTTCGGATAATCTTCCTTTTAGCCCATACCCCCGATTGATCTGAATTTTGATATACTTATGTATTTCGACGCGTTGATAACTAAGATCATACGCAAAATACCCGCATATTTCATTTTCAAGGTAACCTTGAAAAAACATGGTTTTTTTGTAAAAAAAATTTGAAAATTAATCTTGAATTTTAGATTATGCAAAAGGAACTATAATTCCATCTGTCTATGATAACTTCATCAGCTCAGGGTTATGACATGAGTATAATTGAAATTCTCCGTTATCTATAAAGCAGATAAAGGTCGTAAACGGTTGATTATTCGCATATGACGTACAGCATGCACGAGTACTTCAGGTTTATGATTCTACCGGCTGGTGTGTTCTGACTGGCTGTTACAGTTACTTCCTTACAACGTATTAAGTTTCTCTTTTGTGTAAGTTACATATTTTTCTGGAACTGCTGTATTTTTTAACCGATTTCAAAAAGGAGGAGGTATTCAATTCGATTGTATTTTTTATGTTTGATACCTCAGAACTTTCGACTGGGTGAGCTGATTTTGATGATTATTTACTTAATCGAAAGCTCGTCATGTTTAAGTGGGACCCCACTTAACGAACGAGATTTGACGAGTAATTTTTGAGGTATCCCTAATTTTGAATCTTTTGTCAAGAATCATATTATGTGTAACTAATGCTATGTCCGTTGCTTTACCCGCATTTTCCAGGATAATTAGTATTCAAAAAATGCATTTTCAACTCCAGGTAAAGACAAAGTAAGTTTAATTAAGCTTGAAAGATTTGACCCACTCAAACACGGTAAGCTAAATAGAATCGTTTAAAAGAACTGGCGTGCTAGATCACACATGGAATTCAGAAGTCTATACTATAAAGTGTCTGTTTGTCTGTCCGAGCATCACATATTTCGATGAAAATTGCTAAAGTTGTTACTGATACCCTGGGTCATATTTTAGACAACTTTCATCCCGGAAAATTAAAAGGTTTCCCGGGAAAACAGGATAAAATTTTGAATATGTTAAAACATAATTTCCGTATGCAAAGCTGTGGGTAACAGCCAGTTATAATCATAAAACCTTAAATAATAACAACACAACTACAAAATCTTATATACGTACAACTTCCCTATATTTCTACTTGAAAACAAAAGTTTTAAGAGAAACGAGAAATCAGAACATCAACAACAAAAAGAACAAGAAATCTAATAGCGCCTAATAATGGCAACGAGGGTTCTATTTTACCGATTGGGTTTTACGAGTTACTGTTACTGTTACATCCTTGAGAAGCAGATAAATAAGCTTCGAAATATATGTACAAAAAATGCGTGGTTCCAATACCAAATAGTTCCGGAAATTCCTATCGAATCATTCCGGCAAAAAATTACATTATGGAAATTTTCGTTTATAGGCATATTCCATCGTTATTTATATCGACGCTTGAAAGGAAAAATTGTCTAAGCGACATTGAGCTAACTTTACAAAAGAGCAGTTTAAAGTTGAATTTTTAGAAAATTTGTTGCATATGCCACAATAAAGATGATAAAATAAGGATTCCAAAACAGTAAGAATAACGTCGGTAGGAGGATTACAAAGAAATATATGATTTTTTTCTAAAAATTCCAACTTTAAACTGCTCTCCTGTAACGTTTTCAATGACGTTTAGTCAATTTTTCCTTTCAAGCGTCGATATTATTATGAAAGGATTAGGTGCTACACTAATTATATTTCAAAAACTAGCGTTCATCCCGTGGCTTTGTCTCCATTTTCTGATTTTATATCCTATTCCAGAACATGATCTACCTATGTGCAAAATTTCATGAAAATTCGTTTAGTAGTTTTTCGTTAAAGAGTAAATACCATTTTACAAATTTTTCATATCTTAATTATTAGTAGAATTAAGCTTTCTGAACTTCTTCTCCGAGTAACTTTAACTAGGATCAAATCTCAGACTCCGTGCATGCATCGGGTTCTCTTGACAAGTTCTCTTTTCAAGAGAACCCAAGCGAATACATCGCGTGTTAATAATAATATCGGTAGATAGAGAAAATTAATATTTTGTTAACCTTTCGTTATGAGCGCATATTATCTTGTTTAAATATTAGTCTTTCATTACAATTCGGAATTCTGGAATTGTAGATTTGAGAAAACATTATGTAATACAGAATCGACTACCTCTACGGTTTCAATTATGAAGGGAGTATAATGGCGTGATATATGTAAGTTTATAACCGACTTCAAAAAAGGAGGTATTCAATTCGAATGTATTTTTTACTTTGTTACTGAAGTTCTGAGAACTTTCGACTGGGTGAACCGATTTTGATAAAAGCTGGTGTTTCTTAAATTTGAGCGAGATCTGACGAGTAGGTTTTGAGGTATCCCTAATTTTGAAGTGGGTTATTTTTGTTTAAGAATTATATTAACCCATAAGATGTCATAACAATGATTAAAGAACTTTTACTGTTATTTATTTGTAGGCAAGAGTGGTTTTTGTTAAAAAGCTTGACTTTAACATTAAATGATCCACTGCTGTGCTCGGTTCTCTTCTCTCCTTTTGAGGAAGCCTAGAGTATACTACAAAAGCAGTGACAGCCTAGCGGTTAGAACGTTGGTCTCCCGAACCGAGGGGCACGGGTTCAAATCCTGGCACGCACCTCTAATTTTCAAATATTATGTGCGTATTACAAGTTAATTATCACTTGCTTCGGTGAAGGAAAACATCGTGAGGAAACCTGCACACCTGAGAGTTCTCAAGAAAGTTCTCAAAGGTGTGTGAAGTCTACCAATCCGCACTTGGCCAGCGTGGTAGTCTATGGCCTATACCCGTCACATTGTGAGAGGAGACCCTGAGCCCAGCAGTGGGACAATTATGGGTTGTTGCTTTGCTTTTGCTTTTAGAGTATACTGCACCACGTTGCTCCAGTACAGATTGGTAGAGGGATGGAGTGGCCAACCAAGCGACGAAGAAGTTTTCATTCAGCCCGAAGGCCTCCGACATGGCTTAACGACTGTTCTGACAATAAGAACTGGGTTCTTCTTAACGTACCCTACGAAGTACGGAAGAACTCAAGAAAATTTTTCCGCTAACCATCCAATGAAACAGTCTAATATTATTGAAATACGTATAGTTATATGATTTACGATGGCAGCATATACAAGGCGAAATCATGACTAATATCGCCTATACGGGTGAAAAATGAACCGTTATATTAATATATTGAGTACTGCAATGTGTTGAGACGATAACAAATTCTTTCAAGTTCGACTAGGATTATATGGAACTGGTTCAGTATAGTACATCTAGTAATAAGTTTATTAATCTAGTAGTAAGTAGTCTGGTAGTAAGTTTATTTATGTCTCAAATGGACACGCGTACTTAAAGTGTATTGAAGAAATACCCACATAATTAATTTATTTTTATTTGAAAGATATTTTATACAATGCGCCGAGATAATACCTGAGAACAATTATTATTAATACAAGTAGGTACATAATAACATACGAGTAACCGCCGTCGCTTTGCTTCGGTTTTCTTTCTCATTTTTTTACTCCTTGGGTTACATTAATGGAGTTTTATTCTACCATTGATTCCTGTCTCCTGATTTTTAAATTACAAATAACGATAAAAAAGAGAGTGTAAGTTTGTTTGCTAAATAAGACTCATAGTACAAAACTGTGTGTAGCTAATCTTCTCCAATTCGATCCGCATATTTATTTAAATATTTATTCCCAAAAGAACCTTAGCCTTCCCCCCTTTCTTTGCCCAATTATAGTCATAGGTACTTTCATTAAAATTTCATTTTTTGCAATGTCATTCAATTCGGAGCTGAAATTGCAAAATCTAATCAGGAAGTTATCAGATTAAAATCCGTCACTATTTTATCTCAGCAGCATAAAGAGAAAGGCGATAATAAAAAGGAAAATGAATCAAAATCGTTTAACGTACTCTGACTTATCTTGCGGAATCTCATTCCTTACGTGTGCAAAAATAGCAATCGATAACAATACATCGAAAAAAAACAATTGTTCGAATAACAATTCGTAGAACAACCAATTCATCGAATGACAATTGCAATTCTTTCTCCGAAACACTGTCGTGTTTTAATTTCATTTCATCGTTTAGCGTAGTGAAAAATATCCTAGTTTTAATTTATAAGCATTTAGAGTTCAGATGATAAATACGAAAATCCAGATATTTTCTACATTTTTAATACATAAATTAGATAATAATATATTAAAATTTGGAATCACATAATATTTCTTTTGTAGATTACAGATTTGACTTTCGTGGCGAAGTATATTCAAATCACTTATCCATCTGACCGATTTGTCGTTTACAATGATACCAGTGCAGTGTTTAATGAAAAATAAATTAATGGTGTCGTTACCTACCGATTTTAATATGAATAATTCATTCGTTGTGATTTGAAGAACACAATAGGTGAATTTTCATGATGTATTTAATTATTTAAAAATACTATAAATTAACATAATTAAATTAAATTACAGATCAAACGTAATAAATCACCGAAATATTTTTAAATCTATTAATAAATGGCTAAGATATAAATGAATAATGATTAAAATTAATTATTCTCCGACTCGTATATGACGTCATCCCTTATATCCGAGATCGTCGCTCGTATAACTTATTTAGTCATACGAGGGCCTCGTAAAAAATGATAGCTTGCCTGCAATTTATATTAGAATTATACTGTATTATATTACAAGCCGCGTGGTACTGATACGTCAGAAAATATTGTTGAAAAACACAACTTTGAAGCTTCATTACTTTTCCATATCTAAGGTAAGGTTTCTTTCACATTAATGTTTCTTTTTTATGAATTTTTATAATCGAATAAAAAAATGGTTAACTTCTCTTTTCTGTGTTGCTGTTCTGTAATTGTGACAAAGAGCTGTTAAAAATTACTTCGTGATAGATGTGATATGGATTCTGCTTTTCAAGCCCATTTAATCGCATTAACCTAACCTAACGTACCTAGGAGTTTACGTTCAAGATTTATTGCGTGGGTTTCGCTTTGACTACAGAACCCTAAAAATGTTTAATGTTACAAAAAACAAATGGATCATATATAGAGGTTTAAATGGCTGGCTGGCTTCAACCCATTAATGGCCCACTACTGGGCACGGGTCTCTCCTCTTGAGGAGGCCTAGAGCATGCTCCACCACGCTGCTCCAGTGCGGATTGGTGGAGGGGTTAGTGGCCAACCCGAGTGTCGGAAGTTTTCAAACCGCCCGAGGGCCTCCGACATGGCTTAACGACTGTTATCTTATGATAGCACCCGGGACCGACGGCTTTACGTGCTCTCCGAAGCACGGAAACGCTCAAGAATTTTTGCTACTAGCGGTCACCCATTCAACTACCGACCGCGCCCGCTGTTACCTACTTTGTCGATCACTTAAGATCGACGCAAGCCGCAGGGCTATGAGGTTTAAACACTTATTATTATTTATCATGGCCTCATAATACGTCTCCGATGTTGCGATTTTTCCGATTACATTTGCTCACACATATATTCTTCCTTGATATTTATATTCAAAATGTTTTATTCATATTGGGTGTGCTTTCAAGATGGGCTAGAAAATCAAATCACTACTCGAGTAAAAAATCACTTACTATAGCAACATTATTTTATAAGTGACATTAACATCTGTCATTTAGGTTTGGTGGATTGATGATTCGACTATACATATTGCCATACCAAAAGCAAAGTAAAAATTTAAACTTATTATCAATTGTAAGACAAAACACAATAAGATGCAGACAAAATAAAAACATTGCGATAGTGGTTATCGCTTATCTCGTATACATTTCATAATCGCATATCTTCAGATAAATGAAAAGTATAGATAACTCACCGAATTGATTGATTTGAGTGAAGCCACAAAAACTACGCTACTTACACGCACACATACGTAAAAAGTACTCCAGTTTTTGCCAGAATGGTACGCACGTACGTAACATCACAAAAAATGCCGTCCTATGCAGTTTAGTGATGCAAAAACAATACAACATTGATCAGTAAAAAAATCGGTCGTCTGAAAGCTTTGTTGCCATTAGTTCGACTTGTTAGTTCGGTTGGTGAACTAGTGGGATATTTTTTTCGGGGGAACCCATCAGTAAAAAATTCGATCATCTGAAAGCTTTGTTCCCATTCTTTTTGACGATCGAACTAACGAGTCGAACTAGTAGGAATCAAGCTTACAGTAGATAATTTTCTTTTACTGATAACTTCTCCTAAGCGTCTCCCCCTATATTAAGGGCTCATAATGGCTGGAGGTACTTATCGATATATAAGGTTATATTATAATCTTATATATATAAAATTTTCGTGTCACAATGTTAGTTACCATACTCCTCCAAACGGCTTGACCGATTTTTATGAAATTTTATATGCATATTCAGTTGGTCTGATAATCAGCTACTACTTATCTATTTTTCATACCCCTAAGTGATAAGGGTTGTCTATCCCTAACAGTTATTTTTAATTTTTTGAACAAATTTTTTTTTGCATTGTTACGACATTACTCTGTGGTGCAGACTCGTCGCGTACGCTTACGCATCTGTGCCATTCACTTAGTCTGTGGCAGAGGCTTCATCGTGATTGGCGCAAACTTTAAATTTCATAAAACGTATCTTGTCTCTCGACTAACCAAATTTGATTTTATATAACGTTACATTAGATCATTAGACGGCAAAACGATCACTTATACGCGCATCAAATTTTTAAATATTGTACATTACTAACCCAGTTCTGTAATAAACGCATATAACGAAGACTTTTCCATTTAATTGCAACGGCCAAATAAATCGCAATCCTGCGCAAACATAATTTTTGGACCTTCGTAGCCGAATACAAGAAAATCGAAACCAGCAATTCAACTGGAGACAGCAGCGCAAAGGAAAAGGAGAACCAGAAGTACAAAAGGAATAGCTAAACGCAAGCTTTGGGACAAGCCAGTCGTTCTTGATAACGCGCAAAAAAGGTACGACCAGCCATCCTGCCTAGTTACTTCCTTTCTTTTTCCACTGTGCTAATACCGTTGTCTTCGCATCATTCCAGTAACAAGTTGGTGTGCTTGCTTCTGTGCGCTTCCAGCTGCTCTGCTTGGTGTGTGTGCAACGATCAGGGAGCCTATATTCGCGTAAGTACCCCATTTAAACAGTACCTACGCCAAAATGAGCCTAAAACCTACTGATACCGCAGTGTCTTCAAAATCTCGCGATCATTCTCCTAATTTTGGTGAAAATAGCACGACTAAGGATTTAGTGAAAAAACGGGCCATAATAAAGGGCAGATTGACTAGGTTTGCAAATTATATTTCTTCCATTGAAGGTAGTCTACTATCTGATCAAACGTGTGTTGATCTTAAATTGCGTATTAAGGGAGCCGCTACATTATATAATGAATTTAATGAAATCCAAACTAAGCTCGAGGAATCAGTTTCTGACGTTGAGGAGCAACTAACACATAGAGAACAGTTTGAGGACAGTTATTATAGCATTCTTTCGCAAGCTGAATGTTTACTAAAGCAAAATCAGGTCACTGAAAGTTCCGGTAATGGTCATCAACGAAATTCAATTAAATTGCCTACTATTTCTTTGCCCACGTTCGACGGTTCATACGAACAGTGGTTAGAATTTCGAGACACTTTTACATCACTAGTGCATAATTGTAAAGATCTAAGTAACATAGAAAAGTTTCACTATTTGAAATCATCACTTAAGAAAGGCGCAGAACTAGTAATTGATTCGGTGGAATTTTCTAGTAATAATTATGCTGTTGCTTGGGAATTACTTCTTAGTCGGTACGATAATAGTAGATTATTAGTGCACAATCATGTTAAAGCCTTGTTTACTATGCCTAGTTTAAGCAAGGAGTCACCAGTGTTACTTAGGCGATTAATCGAAACTGTTTTGAAAAATCTACGCGCATTAAAATTACTCGGCGAGCCCACTGACTCCTGGGATACATTAATTATATACATAATGGTTTCCAAATTAGATCACACCACTGAACGCGAGTGGGAGCAACACAAAGGTAACCTATATTCAAATAACTGTGACTCCAAGCTTAACCTAACTGTTGACGACCTAATGTCATTCCTAAAAAACTGAGCCGACATGTTAGAAACATTGCAAGCGTCACACAATTCCAGTAGTAGGCATATTCTCGAGCGTAAACAACCGAGTACACAAATTAACCACACTAAACATCATTGCAATGTTTCTATCAACAAGGCACCGGAACGTTCTTCACGCATTCCCACTAAAAAACTTTGTTTACTATGCAACACAGATCATCCACTATATTCTTGTCAAAAATTCCTCAACTATAATTTACAATCAAAGCTTAAATTCATTAACGATATGAGGTTGTGCATTAACTGTTTGCGTCCGGGTCACACTGTCGACAATTGCAGGTTTGGGCCGTGTCGCATGTGTAACAAAAAACATAACTCTTTAGTGCATCCGTATAGTCATGATAACACGAGTAACATTAACCGGTCCGCTACGCTTACTTCGTCACACGCTAATGTGGCGAACGATCAAGTGATGGTCCCGTGCGGTGACAGGTCGCCCCGTCCCGTTTCCCCTGCGCCCGCGCTGCCGCGGCCGCTGGGTACTTCTTCAGCCTTATCAGTACAGGTGCCCACCGGCCGGGCGAACAAACAACGCATAGAAACCAAGCAATGCACTTCTATTGCCGCTACTGTCACACCCGTGTTATTATCCACCGCGCTAGTCGAGATAGCTGATATTCACAATAATTATCATTTAGCTCGCGCGCTTCTCGATAGCGGTAGTCAACGGTGTTTTATAACAAAATCCTTAAGTGATTTACTTCAAGTGCCTATTATACAGTCCACTCATGAAATAAGAGGTGTCGGTGACTCGATCACAAAATGCACACAAACCTGTGATGTCGAGATTAAATCACGCACCAACACCTACACTACCCGATTGCAATGTTTTGTTTTATCTAATATTACGTCGGCATTGCCAGCAATTGCCGAACAAAGCGCACACTTTAACATTCCTGAACACATTATATTAGCTGATCCGCACTTTAATGAATCTAGACACATAGATATTTTAATCGGGGCTGATAAGTTCTGGGATTTAATGAATAATAATAAAATAAGGCTACCGAATGGGCCTTTCTTATTAGATACAAAATTAGGTTGGATCATGTCCGGACCTATTTGTTCTATTACGCGTTCTTATAGTCCCATTCAGTGTAGTTTTTCGCATACCATTGAAACGCAATTACGACAGTTTTGGGAGCTGGAAGAGACGCCTGTGTCCCGGGATTCGCGCACGGATGAGGAGCGTGCCTGTGAACAACATTTCGTTAAAAATACTACGCGCAACATTGACGGAAGGTTCTGTGTACGCATTCCTCTTATTACTCCCCCCGAGGTACTGGGTGACAGCTACGCACAAGCAGAACGTCGTTTTTTAGCACTCGAGAGGCGTTTGTTAAATAACCCTAATTATAGACAACTTTATAATGATTTTATCGAAGAATATATACGCTTAGGACACATGACGCGCATTGATCACTACGGGACGCCTCACTACGTCATGCCGCATCACGGAGTATTTCGCGAACACAGCACCACCACCAAGTTGCGTGTGGTATTCGACGCTAGCGCTGCGACCACCACTGGCCGCTCACTCAATGATTTACAGATGGTAGGGCCGCCTATTCAAGGCGATCTTATATCAATTTTGCTCAGATTTAGGCAACATAAATACACAGCCTGTGCTGATATCGAAAAAATGTATCGACAGGTATTGATTGACGCGGATCAACGTCAATTGCAATTAATTTTGTGGCGCAATGACCCATCACAACCTATATCTGTTTATCAATTGAACACAGTCACATACGGAACCGCATCTGCACCATATTTGAGTTGTAGGTGTCTCAAGCAGCTCGCAGCTGACTGTACGGATCATAGCGTTGCGAGAATCGTCAATGAAGATTTCTATGTCGATGATATGATCACGGGCAGTGATGATAAGGACGCACTGATAAAAAATTGTCAAGGTGTGGACAATTTATTAAAATCAGGTTGTTTCACACTGCGTAAATGGATGTTTAACTTTGAATCTAATGACACAGATAATAACGCGTCAGATTTAGGTAAGGATTTAACACTAGGCGAGAATTGCAACTCAAAAACATTAGGTGTAGGTTGGTTTAATTTTAATGATGAATTTTATTTTAATACGCAATTTAAATTTCAAAATAAATTAATTACTAAACGTTTCATTTTGTCTAATATTTCGCAAATCTTTGATCCGCTGGGTTTGTTGAGTCCTATGATTATTGTTATTAAAATTCTATTGCAAAAATTGTGGTTATTAAAAATAGGATTCGATGATGAGGTCCCTGCCGACGTCGCTCAGATTTGGGATCGCTTCGCGTCTTCTCTTTCCCTCCTTAAAGATCTACGTATACCGCGACACGTCATAGGCAGTGACCCACAGCGCATAGAATTGCATGTTTTCTCGGATGCCTCCGAGTCTGCTTACGGCACATGTATATATGTACGCACAATTAATCGTGACTCATCAATAACCGTTCGGTTGTATTGTTCTAAAAGCAAAGTCGCACCACTCAAGCCTGTAAGCATACCGCGTTTAGAACTGTTAGGGGCGTTATTAAGCGCTAAATTATTTAACAAATTACGTAACTCTTTACATTGCAATTTTAGTAACATAGTGTTTTGGTGTGACTCCACAATTGTATTGGGATGGCTCCGCATGGCTCCAAATTTGTTAAAAACATTTGTTCAAAATAGAGTTTGTGAGATTCATGATATCACAAAGAACTTACCATGGTGTCATGTGCGTGGGAAAGATAACCCAGCCGATTTAGTGTCTCGTGGCGTCAAGCTGGAAGAATTACAATCTTGCGACTTGTGGTGGAATGGCCCAGCATTTCTGAACGACCCTAACTTTGACTGTAATTTGGCCATTTCTAATCAGTCTCACATAAAACAGACAGTAGATCTTCCGGAAGTAAAGCAAAAGGAATTACTTTCATTTGTTATCGAGTCCACTAACTGTTTCTTTCCCTTTGAAAGATTTTCTCAATTTAATCGTATGAAACGGGCCTGTGCATATATGTTACGATTTATTCACAACGCACGTAATAAAAATAATCGCTATACAGGTAATCTTTCTGTCGATGAATTGACTAACGCAAATCGTACTTTAATTAAATTGTCACAAAGAGAATCTTATTCAGAAGAATTTCATTTATTGTCTAATAATCGCAATTTAAAATCTACTAATAATATTAATAAATTAAATTTATTTCTAGATAGTGATAAAATTATACGTGTTGGCGGAAGAATAACCTATTCATTAAAATTCGATTTCGATAAAAAACATCCGATGTTGTTATCATCAAAACATCAGTATACGATACTATTGTTCCGCGACGAGCATCGCCGACTGCATCACGCGGCTCCGCAGGCGCTGTTGTACAACATACGCGATTCTTACTGGCCAGTGGGCGGCAGGAACCTGGCCAGGCGCACCGTACATCAGTGTGTCACTTGTGTGCGTCTCAAAGGGAAAACCTTGTCTCCTATAATGGGAAACTTACCTGAGGGGAGAATAACTCCAAGTTTTCCATTTTTGCGTTGTGGAGTCGATTACGCTGGTCCGGTACTCACGTTGAACCGTAAGGGCAGGGGCTCGAAATTAGTTAAAAGTTATATATGCATATTTGTTTGTTTTGTAACTCGCGCTGTACATATCGAACTTGTCAGTGACCTGTCTTCTGAAAGTTATTTGCTTGCATTAAAGAGATTTATTTCTCGACGAGGGAAACCAGTTGAAATAACGTCCGACAATGGAAGAAATTTTGTAGGCCTAGCTAATGAATTTTCAAAATTTTTATCAACTTGTTCTAGCGATATTAAAGAATATGCAACTAGTCAAAATATAAAATTCACATTTATTCCTCCGTACGCGGCTCATTTTGGAGGTCTGTGGGAGTCCGGGGTTCGATCATGCAAGCATCACCTTCTCAGAGTAGTTGGAAACGCACATTTAACTTTTGAGGAGATGAGCACGGTGTTAGCACAAATAGAAGCCGTTCTTAATTCCCGTCCCATTAGTCCCATGTCTGCAGATCCAAACGACCTCCTTCCCTTAAGTCCTGCTCACTTTTTGGTTGGTCGCTCCCTAACAGCGCCCATCACGGAACAGCTGACTGATATTCCTGTCCATCGGTTGACGCGCTATCAAAGGTTGGAGCAGATCAAGCAACACTTCTGGAATCGATGGAGCAAAGAATACATATCGGAAATGCAGACTAGAACCAAATGGAGAGAGAACAAACCGGATCTTCAGCCCAACACCCTCGTTGTTATCAAAGAGGACAACTCTCCTCCACTGAAATGGAGCTTAGGTCGCATCATTTCCACAAGGCCTGGTAAAGATGGTGTGTCCAGAGTGGCGGACATCCAAACTACGTCCGGAGTTATCAGACGCGCGTTCCCACGTATTTGTCCACTACCTGTGGCGATGGATGGCGATGAAGATGTTGGATGCCAGTAGCTCCAAGGCCGGGGGCATGTTACGACATTACTCTGTGGTGCAGACTCGTCGCGTACGCTTACGCATCTGTGCCATTCACTTAGTCTGTGGCAGAGGCTTCATCGTGATTGGCGCAAACTTTAAATTTCATAAAACGTATCTTGTCTCTCGACTAACCAAATTTGATTTTATATAACGTTACATTAGATCATTAGACGGCATAACGATCACTTATACGCGCATCAAATTTTTAAATATTGTACATTACTAACCCAGTTCTGTAATAAACGCATATAACGAAGACTTTTCCATTTAATTGCAACGGCCAAATAAATCGCAATCCTGCGCAAACAGCATTAAAAATACATACAACCCTAAATTTTCACCCTTCTATCATGAACCCGTATTTTTAATAGTCATTTTAGTAATTTAATCATTTTTTGTCCCGCTCAATAACTGATCAATTGTTAGGCGATACGAAGTTCGCCCGGTCAGCTAGTATCTGGTAATAATCTGCCGCACTCGAATAAATCCAAAAATCCCCTCTTGAGCTTCCTTAATAAGAGTAATAACTCTAAAACTAAACTATTCAAACATTTTACAGGGATTTTATTTAGATGAAACTTGGCAACGCTTCATTTACAAACACAAACGTTACATTTTTTTGCTAGGAATGCTTTATCTATCTTTTTATACCTGAGCATATAATATTATCAGTGACATTATTATCATTGATCTGGGAGTCAAAGATAAGATAATCATAACATGAGTAACATAATAATAATTTTTATGTTTAATTGTATCAGGCGTTACTTTTCGGAAATCCATTGTTATTAAGTTAGTATTATTCTACTTTCAACTTCTTTGCAATAATCCGCGCGGGTTGTTGCAAAGTAGACTAAAACTATTCTATCTTAATAATAATATTTTTTTAGGAGAATGTTTTGCATCAAAGAAAGAAAATTTTATTTGTTGATTTATACAATTATCTGCATTTATTTATGATTTTAGCATTTTATACTCGATAAATTTTGCTACTGTCGGTTCGGTATCCGGCCAAGAAAGAGGAGAAAAAGAAAGAAGGAACTGACTTTCAAGCCTTCCAATCGTGCGAATTTTAGTGTCGCATGTGAAGTTGCGTCGCCGCTTGCCGTGGAATTACTGCATTGGTAACGACCGAGATAGACCATTGTGTTTTCCCCTTATAATTATTATGTGTAATGAGAAAATACCCAAATCAAATATTCCGACAGTTATGGATGATGAAAATGAAAATGATGAGTTATTTTGTGATGATTGTGCCAAATATTCTTCAATCTTAAAACAGCCTAAAAGCAAGTAACAATATGAAATATTTACTTGTTCATAATGGAGTCAAACTTGACGAAGCTCTTAAGACTCCTTAAATTATTATATTTGTTTTCAACAATTTAAGTCTTTTGTGATTACGAAATGAACAAGAATTAATGGTATTCAGATTCAGACACCTTGATTCTCAGCCTATTATTATAAATAAAAAATGCAATGTTATTTTAATTGGTTCATCTATAATATAATTTATATCATCGCCCGCCGCGGTTATTTCAGAGAGATAAAGATTTTGATTACACTCAATTAAGAATAAATTGGTGTAATGGAGAAGTTTCGTGTTACCATTAATAGAAAAAAATTGTCCACTAATAACATTAGAATTTATAAAAAACTACCAAGTGAAACTAAAATAGAAATGACAAACAGAGGGGATACAGATATTGATTTTAATCAGCCTTTCAAATACGCAGGTGCTTCTAAATACTAGCAAAAATCACAGAATCTCGAGGGTTTGCGAAGTTTTTTTACCTTGTAATAATATTTTACAAATAATCACAGAATACATAATATGACATAGCTTTAGTGGTAATAAACATTGTTGTATCTTTTGTATTTTTGTTTATAAAATTTTATATTAATAATATATTAACATATCTAGACATGAATTTAAATTACTACGTTAAAACCCAAACGTAAAGGTGGAATACTTTTACCTTTAAGTTACCACAAACATTTACAGTTTGTGGATTCGTATAGGGTTCGCTTCGCTCTCCCAAAGAGCTCTTCAAGAGAATCAGTGAAGCTCTTATAAAATTATACCCTCTTCTTAATCAATTTGCAAATGTTACGATTGATCGCTGTCCATCAATTTTCATTAATGTCATCAGGTTTTAGCCAAGCGTTGTAAAACTTGACATCTTTTAGTCACGCTTTTATCTTTCCATTGTCATCAAGACAAGCACTGTCTAGATTTCATTATTACAATACCCTTGTAAACAACATATTCTGTTTGTTTTATCATACTATGTGGCGTGGGGCGTGGTAAAAATAAAAGATATTTCTTCACTTAGCTTCTTTTTATTTAATTTTTCCTTGCGCTTACGCCCTTCGTCTTCCGTCTTACCCATGCAATCCCGCCATCTTGCCATTCTCTCCGCTCTCTTTCATTCACATGCATCCATCCCTTTCTAACACTCATACTTCACCTACTCATCCGGATATCCTGCCAACGTTCCATTCTTCCATCGCTTGCTCACATATTCTCAATCCTACATACTATGTCTGATTGTTTTCAATCACGATACACCTGATGGTGGCTATTGTCGCCAATGGACATCAGCGATATCAAAGGCATCACTGCTTTGCCGCCAAGGAAGAGACAATGAAAAGAAAGAACTGGCTCTCAAGCCCCCAGCCGGAACACGACGAGTCTTTTGGCGGCTGACTAAAGCAAGATAATGGTAGCTATCCCGGCGGAACCCGTGGAGAAATAATTATAGTAGGTACTATTGAAATCAGTCAGAAAAAATAAAGAAAAGTTATTAAAAAAAACCTAATTCACAAATGTCTGCAATGAAAAGATTGCACGAATGCCAGTGGTACACGCCAATTAGTTTCAACGTCTTTAATAATTATTCTCATACGGCAGTATGTACCTACGTAGAAATGTAATGGATCCCTTCAATTGAATTTTCACCCTTGCTAATGTTCAAATTGATTAAAACGTCCCGCGTAGGTACTAAGACCCGACCCAATACAATATGTTCACAGATACGAGTATTATAGGTAATCAGCAGTTTATGATAACACTAACTACCGCACGTCACTAAACGGTTACTTAAATTGTTCCTTAGTACAGAGTCACAATACACATGATGTACTTAGGAGCGATTTAAGTAATCGTTAATTACTCTGAGTGCGGCCGTAAATGAGTGGTTTAACTTGCGCATCACAGATTATCTCTTTTAAAATTTAGTTTAATGGTCCAGCTAGAAAATTCTGATATTATTTTTTTCAAAATTATACATATCTACGTATTAAATATTTTATTTTTTTACGATAACGAACGTTTTCATTTGTTTTGTTCGTTGTGGCACTTTTATCTATAGAAAAACGATGCAGCTTGCCGTCAATAACAACAGTAGAACGTTTACGTACGTTTACTCGCGCTCCAAATATGACACAATGTTGTATATATATAATTATATTCTACGGAGAATAAAAAAAAACATGAGAAGTGTCAAGGGACACCCGGATGGAACGAAGTTCCTTTCGATTTAAGTATTGTTTTGTTGTACAGCGCAGCGCCCTCTCTGTAAAACTCTCTGAATCACTTCAAAAAAAGTGTCGTCATTCGTAAGAATCAAAAAGTGTCGTAATTTTCCGTCTAGCCCCCTTTCACAACGCGCGATAAGGAACTTCATTCCAATTACCTCGCTTCGTTATGCTGCGGCGTGCGTCAGTGAGAACTGAGCCTAAGGGTGATGCCAATCGAGTATAATTATCTTTTGAGCTGTGAGTCCCGTAAAATGAGTCAGTTTCACACTAAACGCCGATACTAAACGTCAAAATTTTGCGTCGCCATGTGGTACAAATAGGTACCTAAGTATCTAGTATGAAACCGAATGCAGGGTATGAGTACCCTTTTTCGCAACTCGAAGCTCAAAATATTACGCTCGTTTGCCCTCTCTTCGTTAAAAGAAGTAATATATTCTACTGTTCTACAAGTTGCTACTTGGAATATTTTATTCGAAATGGACGCAACTTTCCCAGTTTGAAGTTTCACAAATTGCTCACTTTCAAAAAGTAGTTCTTTGAAATCTGAATTCTCACAAGCTAGAAATTTCACATGTTTTCCTTCTAAATTTTTACCATCCCATTATATTATTATAAGATGTGAAAGTTTGTTAAGATGTTTGTATGTTTGTTCCTCAATCACGCCACTACTATTCAACCGATTTGGCTTAATTTGGAAGGGAGATAGCCTATACCGTGGATTAACATAGAGGCTACTTTTTATCTCGGAAAAGTTCAAGGTTCCCGTGGGAGTTTTAAAAATCGACCTCTACCGCGGGCGAAGCAGCGGGCAAAAGTGTGTTTGTATGTATATGGCAGTTTGGAAGTTTCTCAAGTTGTGCGGAAATTGAATGAAGTTTTATGAATTCCTTATTAGCCAGTTCATAAAGTTTTTCTGTTACTGTGACTAAATATATCTGTAACATGAGAGATATTTGAGAAAACCAATTTTATTATTGGGGCAATTTTTTAACGCAAAGACGATGATTTTTCAAGATATTATGTAATTGTTAAATATAAGTGTCGCAGCGGGCATCCGCTGGATTCAGAAGGCTCAGGACCGATCAGAGTGGCGCAAGTTAGGGGAGGCCTATGTCCAGCAGTGGACGTCCAAGGGCTGATGGATGGATGGATGGATGGAAATATAAGTGTGAGTTTTTTATATGTATTCTTTGTTCTTATATGTAAAATATAAGTGTGAGTTCTTATATGAAAGCGATAAGTTCTTATATAAAGCGGTTTTTACATGAAGCGCGCAAAGAAATTGCGTCACAAATTGTAGCGATACGAGTATTATTGGAATTGTAGTTTGCGAATTGACATTGACATTGACGTGACGCTTGTTGCGAGCGTCTAGCGGCCCGTGTGTTTCGTGGCCAGGCCATTAAAACCGTTTTATCAGCGCAAAAATGACGTGAATCGAGTACTCAGAAAAATTAGAGCAATAAATAGTTTTTACATTTATCTCTCTGCCAAAATTACTGCCAAAAGAGATAAAGTCAATATAAAACAAAACAGTTACATTTTAGTGCATTAAAAGTGATTATTTAATCGGGGAAATGTGAACATCTGGAATTTGGAGGATTCTGCTCGTATGATACGCCCACTACAGTGATAAACTCAAATGTACATAAATATACTAAGTATTAAGCTAAAAATCAATACGCTAACAATCGTTGCGATAATTTTATTCAATGATATTCTTGACAACACCCAATACTAAAGTATAGTGTCCTTTTTCTAAAAACCAAATTATTTTTCTATGCCAACCAGCCTACACCAATATACTCCTCATCTTCTCATCAGCACAGCCCACACACCTCACTACACCTCTTCACTTATCCTCTCTGTTGTTATTACTTGAGGTATAAAATTACTCCATAACAATACAATTGTATATTTTACGTTAAAGTGTTATGATAGAAATGGAAGAAATATTGTGATATTATCACAATAGCATTGTTTTACGGAATGTAAACAGGAAAACATTAGTTAATTATTATGACAAGGTACGCTCACTAAAGCTAAAAGGTATTGTAATGTTTACTTTACCCTACAGTTTATGAGTTTACCACTGGAGGATATATAAATAATTTAGATATAATGTCTTAGGTATGGACACTATGTCTTACGAGTATCTATATTGTGATAAATATCTACAAATTTTATAATTGACATAAAATAGTAGGTACTACTATTGTGATATATTTCTGCCTTTTTCTGTCTTAACGCTTTGGCTCTTATAAGACTGAAGATTATGTTTCGCCTTGCAAGATGCCACCGTAATACTGGACGTAAAAAATATCTGTAAGTTCGTCAACTACGTTCATTCACTATTTCTAAAATATCTCCGCTACAAGAAGGTTCATCATGGACTGGCCATGTATTAATGGTATCCATTGTTCATGGAGATCAAAGCACCCGGAGGTTCTTTATGCACTGATCTTAGTTACCTGAGCGTGCCTCAGACATACATAAAAACATGAGAGGTGTCAAGGGACACCCGGATGGAACGAAGTTCCTTTCGATTTAAGTATTGTTTTGCTGTACAGCGCCATCTCTGTAAAACTCTGTGAATCACTTCAAAAAAAGTGTCGTCATTCGTAAGAATCAAAAAGTGTCGTAATTTTCTGTCTAGCCCCCTTTCACAACGCGCGATAAGGAACTTCGTTCCAATAACCTCTGGAAGTTCATCTTACACTGGTCAAGAATTTCGCTTGTTAATTGGATCTAAGTGCGATACTGTAGTAGATTCAGACTTCTATTTTTACATCCTAATCTTCTGTATCATCGAATTAGTTTACATCTCTGCTATTAGTGGATGAAATTACTACAAACAGTTAAACGTAACTATGTATCTTGGGTAGATTAAACATTATCTCGATCCCGCTATCATAAAGTACATTACGAAAGTCAAGATGTTTCAGATGAAATGTAGATATAGTTGATATTTAGCTCAATCATCGTCAATCTTTTATTTATCAACAGCACTTATCTTATTTATCTTATCTTATTATAATTTATCTTATTATTATTATTATTTATCTTATTTCTCTTATCTTATTTATCTTATAGGTCCACAACGCCTTTCTGATCCCTATCTGTCTTGGTATGACGTGGGTAAGAGAGCTAAGGGAGCAAAACTGCTACTTTGTCTTTTATGTTATTTAAAACCTTATACCTCGTTGAAGTAGCCCCAAGTGCTCAAAATTTAATAGGTCCTGTGCACCTTATCTAAAAACACTCCACCATACTACAGATCACTGTTCTTGCTGGTTACCGATGGTCTTCCATGATTGCAGAATGTTATGTCTGACTGACAGACGGTTTTTTGTGGCATGTTTTCTTCATCAATAGACGCACCGCTACTCACAGTTAATTACTCTGAGATGTCTTAGATAAAAATCAAGATCATCAGATAGACTTGTATACTTCGTCATCTTTCCAAAGGTTATCTGGAAGAAATCGTTTTTAACCGACTTCAAAAAAGGAGGAGGTTCTCAATTCGACTGTATTTTTTTATGTTTGTTACCTCAGAACTTTGGGCTGGGTAAACCGATTTTGATGATTCTTATTTTAATCGAAAGCTGGTGCTTGTCGTCTGGTCCCACATAAATTTGATCGAGATCTGACAATGGAATCCATGTCAAAAGCATATGTCTTAAATTTGCATTAATCTGCGTGATAAATACGAACGAATAATTCAATATCCAACCGATTTCGACGATTCTTTTTTTATTGGATGTACTTCATTTGAAGTCGGTTATTTTTTTGTTAAAATTTTAGATTATTTAGCGATAAGATCGCCTTTTGTGCACAAATCATATTAACATTGTAAAGCTTTTCTAATTTTATAAACTTGGTGTGCATAAAGTGTAATAAATAAATAAATAAATACACAAATTATATCTACAGTGAATTTCATTTACTGATTTACTAATGAACAAGTTGGATTTCTAAGTGCTTTATCAATTTTAGTCCCAATCAACACTGTCTGGTTATCTTATCACATCAATTGCAACACAAGATAAAATAATAAATTACAAAATTATGGTGCAGATGCAGATATAATTTTACAACATGGTAACTTTAAACCGACGGGTGCAAATTATTTCATCATAATTCCACACACATGTCTCAACGATTCCAATGTTCTGTTTGCTATAATCTCGTAATCGCGTTTCAAACCCATAATAAACGTTGCATTGTTAATAGATAAAGTTAACAGTTCAAGATGCCGATAAATCGCACTCTCAGTGGAAAAACAGCATAAGTCATCTTACGTCGAATTTTAGTTATTAATATGATTGGAAAGGGGGACAAAAGCTATGCTCATTTTTTTCAAATATTTATTATTAATCTTGACGGTTTTGTGCAAGAAATCGTAATGTAAATTCCTTAAACTACTTACTGATATTTTAACAGTTTTTTTGCTCTCCTGTAAAATTGCAATTTTCATCTTATGCCTTTTTTCCACTGACCGTGCGAAAAAGAGTATAATTCCATACAACGTAAGCCGTAATGAATTATCTTGGCATAAAATAATCATATTATATGTATTAAGGGTTATAAACTCATAGTCTGCTCTAGTGAATACGCCCGTACGTACGTAATCTAGTGAATAAAATATCTGCCCGGGATTCAAACCCGGTACCGCTTTATCATTGTGTAAAACCGCCACCCAAATATTATAAATGCGATAGTATGTGAAGATTCTTGGATTTTTGGGTTACCATCACGCGCTAACCGTTGTACAGATTGAAAAGCTTGGCACACAAATAGACTTACAATTAGGGTAAATTTTATCCCAATTATAAGTTCCCGTGGTATGTTTTGAACGTTTGTGAAACAACTTATCCGCGGTCGAAACCGCGAGCGGAATCTAGTGTGCCTTAAAAAAACACCGAAGTAAAATCACAATGTTTGCACTCCACATTAACTTATGTAACATAATTATCTAAACGAACACATTTTCCCCGAATGACCCAGATTCAGTACTTTGTGTCTCTATTGAAAATCCGTAAATTCCAACTCTGATAAATCTGTTTACCTGGAGTATCTCTTTGAGTTACCTGAGATACCTTAAGCTGAAAGTTTGGTTTACTTTGTTGTTACCAAGATGGCATAATTTATTATGGATAAACATAAGAATGAATGACAAAGCCGATGCAAATACTTATTTAGTACAGTCAGCAAAAGAGATAGGTATGCATGGCATGATATAAAAACGTTCTGTAACGTTACAGACTACAAAATGATAGTGTTATTATCAGTAACCTTATGTTTAGAGTAGCATTTAACATTGATAATAAAGTACAACCTGTGGTACAACCATTCTGTACTATTAAACATTATGGAACACGTCATACCTAACTCTTTTGCCGACTGTACAATCTGAATTAAAATATTATTATATAAGTATGTAAATATTTATGTAATCCATTACAGCCGAACAGAGGAACCTCCTGATAGTTAGTACTAAGAAATGAAGGAACCTATTCAGATCTCTTATGATGAGCAGGGTATACCAAAAGACGACGAAGTTGTGTAAGACTCATAGACGAACGTCAATGACGTTGGCCACTATTGTGTAAGTAGTTAGTCACTTTTACGCTGAAGTAACCTTCATTGACGAATTTAAATTATTGTCTGAGAGAAAATCTGTCATCTAATATTCGATTTTCTTTTCTATTGTTTTGAAGCTTTGAAGTATCCTAATATTAAATTTATTTTCAAATAAGACAATTCAGGTTACCTTCTTAACTTACTCATTATACATCTACACTTGAAAGCTGAGAATGAAACTTGAATTTCGATGAAAGGCATAATTGAATGGGTAAGATGAAGTGTCCAATTCGTCTGATATAGCTAGAGCTCTATGCTGTAAAGGCTATTATTCTAGAATCTTAGCAAATACTAAGTATACGAGCAAATTTTCAAGCAACAGTATTAAAAGACTAACAAGAGACATGAAAGACTAAGAAGAGACAATTAGATGAGTTAGAAATATTGCATATTTTCAGAGAAATAGGAATATCTCCAGCGTAAGTGTTATTATGTTCCTAAATCTGAAATGGTTTTATCTATCTAATGTTTTTACGGATTTGAACGTCGTTTTCTAGTGAACCGAATTTGAATCCACCATGCCCGTGTGTTTACTACGTAAGACTATTTTTTTTCTGCAAAAATATAAAATTGAGAAATAAAACTTATGACAAATTGTGAGAAGATGATGATGATGATAATGATGAGAGATTAAAATGCTTTCTTCAAGAAAAATATTGCGAGAAAAGTTGCTTATCTGAAAGTTAAAATGTGAAGTGATAATGTTCTCAAAGTTTTCCAAAGTCTATAATTTCGACACTTGACCAGCGTTGTAAAACAGCGTAGTAAACATAAAACAAACTATACATTATATTTCTTATGTTACTTACCTGGCCTACTTAAGCACCTTAATTTTATTAGTTTAAATTCTTAATTTGTATATTCTATTTTGTTTTAATCCGTTAAGTACATAGTTTCATCTAGTACGTGTGTACTAGATGTTAATGTTAAGTACGGCATTGTAAATCACCGCATGTTGATGCCAATTGACCGAACTACACGACAGAAACAGGGCACACTGAAAACCAGCGGTTGGGGCACTCTGCCTCAACTAATGCTGAGTGTGTTCCTTTTTCGTCGTGTTTCGCAGCAAACTTTAGCTCATCATATTTTGTTTTTTAATAGCATGCATTTTTTTGTTATTTTGGTTTGATTTGTTGTGTAAACTGGCGAATTAAAGTTATTCTATTCTATTCTATTCTATTCTAAATTCAAACCTCACTATGAGAAGATATTAGAACGCGACAATGGATAAATGGGTTGTTATAATCATCCAATTTAGCCAAACTATTATAGAATTCTCAGGACCGCTGATCATTTTCGCCTGAATCTCTGTAAGCTACGGTAATAATTCAATTAATTGAAATATCTTTTTAAGTCGGAAAGTAATGGAGTCTTTGTTTACTTTGTTCTTAGAGACAAGTCATAATATTTCTTACTGTTTCGAGTGCAGTTATTATGAGGCAGGCTTAACTTTATTCTGAGGAAATTTTATACAATACGATCGTTTTAAACATTCTAATGGAACAGTTCAAACAATGTTACGTGCAAAAAAAAAAATACAATTTCATGGATAACTCAATAAAAACTTCATTTGATTGCCGAATAAAAAATGTGACTGAATTCCACATGCGACGTAATCAACAGAAATCGTTCGACTGACAAATTCAAATCCAATTGACAGACAATATGGGATTCAATCAGTTGGGAAGATAAAACTTGCTTGTGAAGTTAATAGGGCAACTTGGATCGGGTAATTTAGGCAGTATCATTTGATAAGGGTCAAGCAAGACAAATACCCTATCCTTATACGAGGCTCTCTTGAGTCGGGTATAATGACCTATAGTGAGGGCGGTGACGGGAAATTAAACTATCGTCTTACCTATTACCTTACCTTAGTGATGTGGTAGTGGAATTGTGGACAATTTATTTTATTTATGATTATTTATGTCATGGCACGGTAACGCTTTGCATGGAAAAACATAAAGTTTACACCGGAAAAATTAAGATTTTTTCAAGACGCCTGCCAAATTTAAAATATGAATGATAAATTAAATAAACAGTAATTAATGTTTAATTAATTAAATTTAATTAATATAATTAATGTTTAATTAATTAAATTTAATTAATTGAACATTAATTAATATTTATTTCATTTATTGTTATGTTTTTATTTTATTTTACTAAACATTAATTGATTATTCATTGTAAAATGATTAAGTTTAGCATGTCATAAAAAATGTAGCGTTATCTTATCGTTAGATTATTGAAGTTATACTTCTTATGAGGCGTTTAGGAAAAATTATGAGGGTAAAATTATTACGATGCGACAGCCAAAAAGCGACATGATGAAGGTGCGTGATACTAGGCGCACAGCATTCGCTAGAGTTGGATTGCTAGCGCGGGTCGTGGGTGCGAGCAAGAACTTCGTGGTTGGATTACTAGCACGCGCCAGCTCGTGGGTGCGAGCGAGAAGTACTTATAAATAAGAGGTAAGTATAACTTCTTACGTACATAAGTACATACACTTTTTTTTGAGAATAAATTACTGACAGATGATCTGACTTGTGAATGACTTTTAGAATTATTGTTGTCTGTACTTTCGTCTCTTTGTATGTGCGTTTCTTTCAGTTTATCTGAAAAACTGAAGCTGTTGATTTGATAAGTAATCTTGGGATAAAATTTAGTATTTGTTTTATAATAACCGGTTCAAAAGTAACAAGAAGTAGGTACCTAAGTTTATTTTACTTCTCGATGTGAAGCGAGGGTTAATACTGTTAGTTGTTAGTAGACTAACCTCAGTTAGTAGTAATACTTTAGAGCTAGGTCTCATAACTGACGTAACCTTGACATCGATTTATTAAATACCAGCTGAGCTGAGGCGCAGACTAAGCCTCAACTTTTTTAATTAATTCACAATTTAAAAGTAATGTAATCAAATGTAATTTTATAGACTGTACTTTTCAGCATTATTAACTCTTGGCTACTACTAAACACTAGATACCTTTTAATATTTTATATGGAAGTAATTTTTTCTATGAGCCAAACAAATTAATATAAATTATTATGAAAATGAAAAAATAAAATGTTCACACGAATTTATCATGTCTCCGCCATGTCATGTTTGAAAAAATTAAAAGATAAAAGTACAAACATTTGTTGATTATTAAATAAATAAATAACGTACTTCAAAGAAAGAGTCTTTTTGTTGAACATATTAAAGTCGCTATCATTATGGTATGCCTGTAATACTTGAGGAATTGCCTCTATTTCTTATCGATCCTATGGTTATATACCTACTCATAAGAACTGAATTTTGTAAAAAAATGAATCAATCTGGAAGTATTGTGCTCTTAAATTAGACAAAATTCGATTGATAATAACAATTTTACGAGGTAACGATCATAACCAAGTAAGCAAAACGACGAGTCGGTTAAAAATACATCCGACTGTCACTCAGGAAACTGTCCTAAATACCCTACGTTAAGAACTCATCTATAGACTAAATGTCTACAGCAGTCAGAGTACTCGAAAGGCCAGCTTAAGAGTACTTAATTTATGAGAGACGTGACATTAATGCCAGATAAGGCGTAGAGGTCAGAGCTTACAGCCAATGGAAATTTGAGGTTTCAGCTTACATTCGACGTCATAAAAATCTATTTATCACCCCATATCAATCTTGACATGAATAAAGAACTGAATAATTGTAGCTAAGATCATTTGTCACACGTCCTTCCGACATAACCCTTTTTCATAAATATAATATGTTATGTATGAATGTAGGTACTTGAAAGAAAACCCAATTTTTAGGGCTCCGTAGTCAACGGAACCCTCAAAGTTTTGTAATGTTCGTCCGTCTGCAGCATAACAGAGACTCTCAGTACTAAAGATTTTTTATGTATCTAGCTTAACTAAGTAGATGATATCAAGTAGAATATAGAATACATACTCGCATGTCGAAGGTGGAAGAGGATGGATAAACTCAGAAGCATCCATATGAAATATTGAGACGATCAACATTCATACGTCGCAACTTGAACACTACTGTCCGTCTGTGATAACACAAAATTGTTATACAGTGGCGAAAACCTTGTCACAGCTCATGAATTTCGACACGCTAGCTAGAATAACTGATATTCGATTTAAACAATCTTACAGTTTAGTTTTATTGTTATTTTTAGTTAAAAAATAATTAACTAAAAATAATTTAAAGTTAGTTAAATCTTAATGCCAAAATACGGACGGGAAATTCTTTTTTTAAGTCTGTGTGCCAAAACTAATTTCTGTTTCCTATTAATATTTTTTTAAAACTATTATACATTATTTAAATTAATATTAAAGTATACTTTACAACATTGTTTATAGAAAAGTACTCGTGTAAAAAATAGGCTATACATAAAATAACTGAAACAAAATATTCCCTATCGAAAATCGAACACCCTTACCAGTCATGCACAAAATCCTTATATCCTGTAAATAAATTAATCATGGTTCTTTCCGGCAGATACATGGTTTACGGTGCATGACATGTCTATAAGATGAATGGGATTTAATATGGGGTGCTCGAGTAAAACCGTCTGATAATAACAGTTGTTTTTGGTCAAATATAAACATACAGCTGCGTAGATTTATTTATTTATTTAATCTTAACTGACCACAACAAAAATATTAAGGTACAAATGGCGAGCTTAATGCTAAATACATTCTGTACCAGCTAAACATAGATTTAATACATCTAAGGTAATATTTGTGATAAAAAACTGCAGTTGACGTGATGAAGTGACAATTTAATCTATCTTACATACATAGCAACAGCACTGCATTGGCCTTATAGATTTTGTTACTATATTTATAGCAATATTCTCACGGTTCGTATCTTATATGAAGTATCGGTATACTTCAATGATATTATATAATTATTAAAAAGGTGTTATAGGCGCGCGCGTTGTGTGACTCAAAAAGTTCCCAATTGGGAACTCTTATTCAGGTGAAGATAGAGATAGCGATGTAGTTTTGACGCGAGAGCAATAAAGACGTGCGATAAAGCAATAAAGCGTGCCTTGCGGACATCAGAACAGATTTTTCGGTTGATATGTAAGGGCATAACGTATCTATATTTATTTAAACATCATTGGTATACTTCCACTCAGTTACATGGAGGTCACGGCGAGACTGTGGTGATAGATAAATAAATAAATACGCACATCATACACAGAAATATTAAACTCAGAGATATTCTTCTTATCATGATAGGAAAGGTTTAACCCTAATATGTTAAATACATGATTTTATCTAAACACGTTCAAATTAATTTGATTTTTCGAGGTGTAAAGCTAACGGCAGGCCTGGTGCACTCCAACTTTTACATAATAGTTATGAAGTTACAAGTAAGACGTGCTGCCTTCGACGTGTCGGGCTAATTCAAATTTAGCGTCAGGGCTGCCGATCATAATAGTAGATAACATATTTTTTTATTAGCCCCTATTTGAGATCTCCCGCTTGGAGAATTGTATGTTGACTAAGCGACTGCCCTGCGACTGACCTGTTAGGAAAATTTGTATAATATGCTAGTGTGTAAAAAACTTCGACAGCGTGATTCAGGACAACTCTTACGTTACCGCATAACGTAAAGTGCGATTTCTTCAGAATCGGGACTCTGAAAAAAGACACGACTAAACTGTCTAGCGATATTTGATGTTAAGTATAATTCATTTTTAACCGACTTCAAAAAAAGGAGGAGGTTCTCAATTCGACTGCATTTTTTTTATATTGGTTACCTCAGAACTTTGGACTGGGTGAACCGATTTAGATGATTATTTTTTTAATCGAAAGCTGGTACTTGTCGTGTGGTCTCACATAAATTTGAACGAGATCTGACAATGGCATCCACGTCAAAATCATATAAGTCTTAAATTTGCATTAAGTATGTGCGCGATAAATGGACGAATAACTCAATATTGCGCCAACCGATTTCGATGATTCTTTTTTTAATCGAAAGCTGGTGCTTGTCGTGTAGTTCCACATAAATTTGAGCGAGATCTGACAATGGTCCATGTCAAAAGAACAATGTACTTCATTTTAAGTCGGTTAATTTTTTGTTAAAATGTTAGATTACCTTAGACGAGACTTTTTGGTAAACAATAATGGCTCTACTTTTTGTTGAAATATTAAATTCAATTATAATAGTTAAAAAAAATACACTAAAATTAGAGTATCTTTGAATCTTTGAATTATTTTAATGTTGTCAGTCTTATTTTTAAATGACTAATTACTATAGTAAGACCCTGTAAGATGGTTTACCAAATAGGTCTCGCCTAAAAAAATAATTATACTGTATAATATCCAGAATCTGCTAATTATCCTGGATACGGGGTACGATAAACGAGTATCTGTTATTTTGTCCATGGCCAGTAGTCACTACATAGTTCGTCTTCGTTTTCCTGAGAGTCTATTATGAACTTTTATAAAACCATTCATGTTCCAGGCAATTTATTTATCGGGCTTAGAACGACGTATGATTGGCTAAAAAGTGTCACGTGACCGCTTTGGTAAAACGAATCTGACGTTTACACTGGAACATGGCTGGAATTAAGAGTTCATAATAGACCGGCTGTTATCATTACAACATTGTTAGCGCCCAGTTAACTCAGCTTGTTACATAAAAATAGAACAACGAAAAAATGTATCTGCGTTTTATCAAAAAGATTTCTCAGTTCATAAACAACTATTAATTAACTGGAAGATTTTAACCACATGTTTTGGATGATCTACTGGCTGGGATAATTGTAATTATGTTTACATTCCATCTTTGTATACATACCAGTAGGTAAACGATTTTGCATGTATTAGTTACTAGGTATTACTCGAAATTTTGTACGCCTCATTTTTGAATTGTAATAATGATTTTTATCTACCCCATCCAAACTTTTATTCAAAAACCTCTTTTTAGCTGATATTTCTTCATCAACCCCTAGAAATCTACTCTAGGACATAAGTCACTATCTTGCGCCACTCTGATCACTCCTGAGTTAAACTGTCTTACTGCTGGGCTCGGGGTCTCCTCTCACAATGTGAGGGGTACAGGCCATAGTCTACCACGCTCGCCAAGTGCAGATTGAGAGACATGTGGACATTGTCACCCTGATTAATACCATAGTACCTACTATTATATAAAAAATATTATAAATAGGAAACCATCAAAACAAACACATATATCCATCTAGATACGGCATTAATAAATATGTCATCATTCGAATAGCCACTATAACGGTCAGAAACTCAATTAATACGGCGTAAATAATCATTTACTCCTACGAGGAAACAGTTGCTCGACGTGAGAGAAAATTTTGTCAATTACTTTTTAATCTCAAAATACTTTTGTTGTAAAAGAGGTATAACATTTGCAAAAATAAAAATGCACTTACACTATATGTATAACTTTAAATAATTTTTATTTTTTTAGTTAATTATTATTATTAATGTGTTGTATCGTTATAATTCTAGACTTATATTATATTTTTAATGTCATAATTAAAAATTCAAATTTCAAAATAATTTATTGGGTTTAAAGAACTTTATTTCTCATAAGATTTTTACATCACCGAAAATGAGAAACTTAAATACTAAATTAAGTTACGGTTTGTGTCCGGCATGCATTCTTCATATAGGTATCACTGATACGCTTATGCACGTCATTTTTTGGCTTTTCGAAAAAGTGCGATGTCGTGGAGGAGAAGAAAAGCCGTAAAGAACTCCTCAGTACATCTTTTAAAAATAAAAATACATAGCTATTATATTTATATAATATTGTGCAACGTAACTATAGTAGTCAATTTAACTGGACATAGTCCCTTCTGACTAACAATAAATAAATAAAATTACTGAACTGTATGTGACTGATAATAATATTTTGTTTAATTAATTTTAATATTATTTTGCGTATTTTTATATGACTAGTTAACAAAACAGCAAACGATCCCCTTAGTAAGTGGTCACCATTAATAACTTCATTAACTTCAGAGGCACACATAAGGCAAAAAAGAATAAAGAATAAAAGGCAAACTCGTAGACAATGTCGTTACATACGGATATCTACTAAATTAAACTATTAGCGCCTCAAAAGAAGTGAATTTTCAGGTTTAAAGGTCGTAGCTGACTTATACGACACCGCTCCCATCCAACCGAAGTATGAGAATTCAAATATAAACTTAAAATCGTGCTCTGTAGGTGCAACTATTGAGTGGCAAGGTTGCGGTTAGCTTGCTTCCCGCGCGCGGGCTGCTAATTTTTGTTGTTACTGTAAAGTGCACCTACAGAGCACGATTTTAAGTTTATATTTGAATTCTCATACTTCGGTTGGATGGGAGCGGTGTCGTATAAGTCAGCTACGACCTTTATCCTTGCCGTAAAACTTTATAAAGAACTTTGTTTATAAAATCAATAGTTATGGTGCCTAGGGAGAATACGCACGCAAAACAGGCCAAGTTCTAAAAGTGTTCGCGAGTAATAAACTGGTTTCGTTATTTCACACGCAAATGAAAGGTGTTTGCGTATTTACGAGGCAATTTCCATCTTACGTGTTTTATTTAAGAAAAAGGTAAAAACTACACGTGATGAAAGGAAAATTGTATGAAATAAATTTAATATCACATATCAATAATAAATTATTTTTGATGATCCGTATGGCATAATTGTTACCATGCTGGACCACCGCGTCGAGGGTCCTGGGTTCGATTCCCAGCGAGTGAATGAATGTGGCTATCATACGTTTTTCAAATCCGACTGCCAGTTTCAGAGATCATCGCGTGCAAACAAACAAACTGTTCAGCTTTATTATATTAGTGTAGATAGATAAAATCGGTCACGTTAATTTTAATTTTACTATAGGTATTATGCAACTAGCTTTTTTTTTCATTTATTATTGCTCAAAAATCAAAACAAATAACAAGGTAATGCAGCATTAATGAAGCCACTGAGGCTTATAGTCTAATGCTACGAACAGAGTTCACATCGATACTATTTCACTGATTTATAAAAAACTGTTTTAACCTATATTTAATATTGTTAGTAGTTAATTTCGTGCGCAAATCATGGGGCAAGCCATTGATAAGCCGAGGAACTAGGTAGGTACACAGCAGTTCGTTCGCCGTACGTATTGTTCGCACGCGGCGTAAACAACTTTTTATGCGCAACTGCACGTGTACATACAGGATGTTTAATTTCAATTTGGTATTTGTCATTAAAAAAGTTTTCTTTAAGCAAATTATATTTAACCTGATTATGCACCGGCAAGATTTTACAGTATTTAAAGAGCTCACTATCATCATTAAATAACAAGTTGGAAGGTACTATATATTTTAGAATTTTTTTTTGGAGGTTATATATTTGTGCAAGATATGTTTTATATGTGCGACCGTAGCTACTCAAACCATACTGTATATGTGATTCAGCCAGGGAATTATATAACATTAACTTAATTTTAAAGGGAATACGATTTTTCAGAATTACAATATTTGCTAAAAACTGCCTTAATTTATTGCACACATCGACACCCGCAACGCATAAGGTTGTAACTTGAAATCCGTCTTTTTCAGAATAAGCAAAAAAGTAAAAGTTAGGTATTTGAATGCTTTTTACGAAAAAAGTATTGGGTTTGCTGAAAAAT
This sequence comes from Thymelicus lineola, assembly GCA_963932265.1. NCBI lineage: Eukaryota > Metazoa > Arthropoda > Insecta > Lepidoptera > Hesperiidae > Thymelicus > Thymelicus lineola. The sequence continues at coordinate 9,566,225 of OZ010703.1, read as the reverse complement.
TAATATGTGCATCAATTCTATAGGGGTAAATACTATAGTTTGATACGTATATATCACAAAAAATACTGTTAGAAGCTGAGATAGCATTAGTTACAATCCAAGGTTTTAGATAACTTCAGCAGCGATAAGGTTGTATCTAGCTAGTTACAACCGTCTTAGTGATGAAAGGTAGCCTACTTATAATGGAAGTAAGTTATATTCTTGAATTTTAAAATTAATTATAAAGCTTATATTATAAAATAAATTATCAAGATCAAATAAGTTTAATTGCTCATGCTACCAATGACGACTTCGGCACCTGGCAACATAATTATACCTCCAGGACACAGGACCAATGGAAAGATAAAAGAGCAGGAATGAATAATTCGGGAACTTGTTCTATTACCGATAGGGTAAACCAAATGACCAAAGACCAACCAAGGATGCAAAGTGGTGTCGGGTTTCTCATCTACAAGCCCCTCGTCAACAATATTATGCAAGTTGGGGCATGTCAGCCAGGGTATCGCAGGTACCTAACAATAAAAATATTCAAAGTTATTTGTTGAAGGTTGTACAGGCATATGCGCCTACACCCCGACGATGAGGCTGAGGTTATGTGTTAGGACAATAGTAGATCCAGAGGTATCCTCTAAAGCTTATTTCACAGTTGTGATGGGGGACTGGCAAAATGGCGCCGAGATAAAAGTGGGTCCCTTCCCTAAGGAATTAGATCGCGGAATCGTCGAGGACACTTGTTGGCTAACTTTTTAGAGAGGAAAGATCTGTTTATTATGAACTCCTTCTTCAGAAAGAAGCCTCAACGCAAGTGGACATGGATAAGTCCCAATGGTTCCACAAATAGTGAGATGGACTTCATTCTGGCGGACAAACGGCAGCTTAAAAACCAGAAGCCATAACCGTCTTGTAAGATGATCGCGGAATCGTCGAGGACACTTGTTGGCTAACTTTTTAGAGAGGAAAGATCTGTTTATTATGAACTCCTTCTTCAGAAAGAAGCCTCAACGCAAGTGGACATGGATAAGTCCCAATGGTTCCACAAATAGTGAGATGGACTTCATTCTGGCGGACAAACGGCAGCTTAAAAACCAGAAGCCATAACCGTCTTGTAAGAGGCACATTAAATATCGTCACGAAGCTGGAACGGTTACGCCTTATGAAGTTTGCGCTTCGCCCAACACCTGTCACCCCAGTAGATGAGTTTAATACCAGCATTTTAACCACCGTCCACGTAGGAGCGAATTATTGAAAGATCCAGTGGTAAATCTCTTATTGTGTCAGCATAAACTCTCGGTCTTATTATTACAAAGTGTAGGCGATTCGATTTGTGAGAACAACACTAATCATGTAAAAATACAATTGAGTGAAACCAGGGCTCCAAAGTATTCGCCAGGGATCTATCTATTTAGCAAAGTCACCAACACGAGGTTGAAAACCAGGTCCAGCACCATGTTTTCTTCAGACGTTTGTATCTCCTCTCAAGCTCCAGCTCCCTGCTAGAAGAACAACAAACAAGCTAAACTGACCGTACACAGAAGATACTGAAGATAGTGAATCCAACAACATCATTTAGCTGGTACGGCACGGCTGGTACGGGTAAATAACAGTTTTCTAGCACTAAAGGTCTCTGCGCTATGCTGCGAACGGACGGACAGACGGACGTACGAACATGACGAAACCACAAGGCTTCCGTTTTGACTATGAAACCCTAATTTTTTAATTTGATTAAAACACGGAGCTCAGATGTAAATTTGTAGGACAAATACACACAAATCGTATAAACATTAGCCGGTCGCTCAGTACAGCTAAGCCGTTACAAAGCAGTATCTTAAGTTACGGTTCCGATACGTGTATTGTGATGCCCGTCAAAAAGTTGTAAGAGATGTTACTTCCACGCTCAACAACGAACATAAGAGACGTAATTCGCTTTACGTCTAAAATATTGCTGGAACTTTTCTTCATATGGCAATTACTACTTTCTTCAACTGGCTATCTTCGAAACTACGAATGCTAGAGATATGTCGATACTACTGTCGTGTAGCTCTTTTCACGGACTATACGCCTGTGGTATAGTCGGAAAAGGTTGTAACTTGAGTTACAACCTTATGCGTTGCGGGTGTCGACATGTTCAATGTGGTTGCTCCATGTAAATTTACTATCGATAGTTAGACCAAGGTAAGTATTCGTTTTGACGACTTCTATGACGGGGCAGTCACATTGATTCGTGTGTGGTGCGTGTAGGCATGCGTGTTCATGAGCTACTATACTATTTAAGGGGGAAGATTTAATGTGTGGAGATTTAATAACTAGTAATTTCGTCTTATTGGGATTTATTAGCAAACCAGCATCATGACACCACTTAACAAGACAATTTAAGTCTGCTTGTAAGAGGTCACTAGCAGCTTGAGGATCTTTTCCGCTTAACACGAGACATGTATCATCAGCAAACCGGGCTAACCGGGCAAACGTTGTTCTGCTGTATAAATTATAGACATAATTCCTAATTACCTAGGGTATGAAATATACTTTACGACCTATTCTCATATCTATCAAATATACACAAAAAAAAATCATAAAAAACGATCGAGACATTTCGGAGGAGTGCGACCACAAACACCGTGACACTAGATTTATATATATTAGATGTGTGATATCATTATCTAGGTCAACAGCCTCTTCTGTCAAGAGCATGTCACTCGAACAGTCTTAACTATGAATTGGACGAGGTAAATTTTAGTCTAACGGCGTATTAGACCAAATTATCATTATAACCTCTTTGTTATGGAAATAGCCGATAAACGAGCTGACGATCCATCTAATGATAAGTGGCTATCGCTGCCCATGAACATCAGCAACACCAAAAGCATTATGATGCGTTGATGGCCAAGAAATAGAGAAGAAATAAGGAAAGATCTGGCTCTCTAGCCTTCAGCCAAACGAGTCGTTTGGCAGCTGACTCAAGCGAGAGGGTGGTAGCTATTCACCCCACGGAGATATAATAATAGTTATAATGGTATTAAGGAACTAGTAAAATCAATATTCCATCCATTCATCCATCAGCACTTGGAAGTCCACTGCTGAACGTAGACCTAGTGCCACTCTGACCGGTCCTGAGCCTTCAGAATACAGCGTATACCCGCTGTCTTCTTCAGGTCGTCGGTCCACCTGGTCGAGGGCCATCCTGTGCTTCTTTTACGAAGGCGTGGTCTCTATTCAAAGACCTTTCTTCCCCAACAGTTATCGAACCTAGAACTATGTGGCCAGCCCATTGCCACTTCAGCCGGTTAATTCTCTGAACTATGTCGGTCAATCATTACCGTCAGTCAATTGTGTGTGTGAGATGTGTTAAAAAAAAATGAGAGGTGTCAAGGGACACCCGGATGGAACGAAGTTCCTTTCGATTTAAGTATTGTTTTGTTGTACAGCGCCATCTCTGTAAAACTCTGTGAATCACGCTAGCGTGATTCAGAAAGTTGTACAGTACAGCGCCATCTCTGTAAAACTCTGTAAATCACTTCAAACAAAGTGTCGTCATTCGTAAAATCAAAAAGTGTCGTAATTTTCCGTCTAGCCCCCTTTCACAACGCGCGATAAGGAACTTCGTTTCAATAATACCACTCACAATAATCTAACAGGAATTGATTTACAGCAGTAGTTTGCATACAGTATTCAGTAAGTTTCCTCATGTGTTTTAATTGCTCCAGATTCTACACGTGTGTTACCGCTGTATACTGTATACCGCTGTATACTGTAAGCTGATGACACAGCCAGGTTATTATACTCGAAGTTATGATCATTATGAGGTGGGAAAATGCTGTTTACCAGCTTTTAAATTATCTAATACGAGTAACCGCCCTCGCTTTGCTTCGGTTTTCTTTATTTTTTACACCTTGGGTTACATTATTGGAGTTTTATTAAGGATCCCTAATTTTTTTGAAAATATAATATAGCCTATGTTACTCGGGGACAGTGTAGCTTTCCAACAGTGTAAGAATTTTTCAAATCGGTTCGGTAGTTTCGGAGCCTATTCAATGCAAACAATCAAATCTTTCCTCTTTATTATTAGTATAGATAATAAAAATCTCGTGTCACGGTGTTTATTGTCGAACTCCTCTAAAACGGCTTGACCGATTTTTATGATTTTTTTGTGTATATTTGATAGATATGAGAACGGGTTATTTCATACTGATAGGATTGTCCTTAGATTGTCCTTAGAGTGTCCTTATCCAGAAAATTTTTGGCAGACAACGTTTGCCGAGTCAGCTAGTTATTTTATAATATTTTTAACTCATAAATGTTATAGGATAGATACAAATACGTATCCAATCTGAGACCAAAAATTGTTTACCACTTTCTTTCTTTTTCCTCTCTTTCTTTGCTGGTAACGAATCAGTGATGTCTTTGTGCTAATGTCCATGGGCGATGATAGCCACTTACCATCAGGTGTATCGTTACTTCGTTCGCCATCTATTTCCATAAAAAAATACCTGCCTTGACTGAGAATCGAATCAAAGTCCCATTTGTATTACACAATGTCTGAAAGAAAATTCATCACCTGAAAAGATAAAATGACGGTGAAAGTTCTAAAAATAATAATACCAATATAAAGTCATGGGCGGTAGCTAGTCTATTATTTATCTCTGAGATCACATTCCTTTCGTTGAACAATAAGTTAAAAGCCCCTTCATTAAAACTTTCAGTAAAAGTGTTTCAATAGACTTCGTAACTTCGCGTTTGAGATAATAATTGTGTTATCCTAGTTAAAGAAAGTTGGCCATATAGACATCCATCCATGAACTTTATAATTAAAAAAAATGACGTCACTGATCAGTGTATCAATACTCTTATGAACATTGAAGTATAATGTCATAGAACAGACATCTCAAAAAAATGTGTGTCCCGCCCGGGAGGTTCCATTTTCAAAATTAAACCCCCGTTCTCCTTTCAAAATGGAACGAACCCATTGAAGATTGAAGCTACGTGGCGCCAATGCATTGGGACATACATGGTGTTCGCGGTGTCTTCTATACGCTAGTAATAATACTTCAATGCTTATGAACGTATTTTTTATTATTCCACCACCATTTCTGAAACTTTGTCTAGTCGGAGAAGAAATGGGAAAAATTACTTCAGATGCAAACTAAATGACAAATTGTTTATTTTCTCATCACAAACTACTCGATAGCATAAACGTGAAAATTTGCATGCATGTTTGTTACTCTTTCACGCAAAAATTACTGAACAGATTTTCATGATATTTAACACACAGTTAGACCATGATCAGGAATAAGACATGGGGTATTTATCATTCCGGAAAATGCAAGCAAAGCCGTGGCAGAGTGCTAGTAAATATTATCCTGATTCGCTGACAGTAAGTACCCTTCGTGGATTAGCGGTTAAAAGGGAAATTGAAAGAATTTCATTCAACATTTTTTAATAACTTCGTGGCTATTGAAAATAATATGAACCGGATTTTTGGTCCTCTCAAGTTTTAATGAGTTCCATGTTTATTAAAGTTCAATATTTTCGTTGATACTTACTGGATTTGGTAAGACAGTGGGGAAATAATTCAAGATTTTTCCCAAGTATTTTTTATTGCCGATGCCTCTGTACTTTATTTGAGCGTGCAATGCATGCTACACGATGTGACATCATTCTATTGAATTCCAATATGACGGATCTTCCAAGATGGCGGACTAGTTATTTTTTCGGCACTACCACAGTATGGGTATCAAAATAGTGTTGCAAGGTCCAATTTATTTTTAATCGGGGCAGAAGGTAAAAAAATCGTGATTTAGATCTGCAAATCGGGACAAACGTAAGTAATTATTAAAATAGTATATAATAGCCCGATTTTTTGCTACGATTCTTCTTCTATGAACTTTAAAAATTGTGAAATAAAAACTTTTTATTAAAAAACAATGACTTCAAAAAGTAAAAAATAAGCCTTACGGATTAAAATAGGTATATTTTACAAATATTTTATAGCACTGGTGATATGATTATGCGGGCTACTTTGAACGCATTTTCCCAATCGACGCATAACTGATTTCTTTTTTAGAATAATAATAGTTTTTGATATAATTAATGATTTATCAGGACATTCAGCCTCCCGATCAAGATTCAAATCGGGACACGTCCCCAGACCCCTGAAAATCGGGACGTCCTGCGCAGTTCGGGACACCTGGCAACGCTAGCTTGTTTGCTTGTTTTAAATAGTTTTTTACCATTAATTTATTATGCACCAAAAATCTAATACATAGACTAAACAAGGAAGGAAGCAAATTTAGTAAATTAATTTATTTACGGCCAACCGGGGAAGCATAAAACTTTATTAACAATTATATTTAGGGGCATTTGTTTTGACTTGCCCGCAGCATAAGGCAAACAATATTATAACCTAATTATGTTCCGTAATCTCGTCCTCATATTTTGTACTATGTAGTACGTGCTCTGTGCTACTTGCCGTCACAATGTTTAAAGATAAGCGCGTTCTTCATTCTCTGTGGTACGTCCCTAGCTCCATCCGTCCACCACTGGCAATGTCATTGTGCTTTTTTGTGCAAAACGTGCTGTCACGAAATTTTATTTTCATTTTATTTTCGAATTTTATAATCGTTTTACAGTCCTTTTACAGTACTTTTTCAGTTATTATAGTACGCCCAATTTGAATTAAATATGGGAAAATATGAAAAGAGAAAATGAAAATAATTGAGTCAACGGATTCTAGAGTTGGAAAAACGCATGAATAGATTTTTGCCCCTGATGTTACTTCGACAAATTTTATTACACACACTAGTCTCTGGAGTTTTCACGAGAGGTTAACCATGAGAACGATGTTGTGTCTACCTATAACAAATAGGTAACTACCATGTTTCGGCTTTCACGAGGGGTTAGCTAATGGTGCCGCATTTTACGCACCAAGATATTGTTACCACCTATAACAAATAGGTACCACGCAAATGCTTTCACGAGAGGTTAGCTAGTGGTCCCGCATGTAACGCGACAGGATATTGTAACCACCTATAAAAATAGGTACCACACCACGCACATGCTTTCACGAGAGGTTAGCTAGTGGTGCCGCGTGTTCCGCAATAAGATATTGTGACCACCTATTACAAGTAGGTACCACGCACATGCTTTCACGAGAGGTTAGCTAGTGGTCCCGCATGTAACGCGACAGGATATTGTAACAACCTATAAAAATAGGTACCACACCACGCATATGCTTTCACGAGAGGTTAGCTAGTGGTGCCGCGTGTTCCGCAATAAGATATTGTGACCACCTATTACAAGTAGGTACCACGCACATGCTTTCACGAGAGGTTAGCTAGTGGTCCCGCATGTAACGCGACAGGATATTGTGACCACCTATAAAATAGGTACCACACCACGCATATGCTTTCACGAGAGGTTAGCTAGTGGTGCCGCATGTTATGCAGCGAGAAGGGATTCATGGAGCTTTTACGAAAGACGAGGATGGAACAGACTCAAGTCACACAACTAGAAGCCGTTCGCCTCATGATCGGAGTCGATCAAGCCGATGCTCGAGAAATCATAGAAGCAGGCGCCTCGCCGCTCCTTTCTTCCAATTCTAATATCCACAGCCGATCATCGACTCTGCCTGACAGAGATGCAGTCAGACAGAAAGAGAGGGGGGGGAGCAGAGTACTACGGAAGAACAGGTACCTCGTCAATAAAACAACACCAGGTAAAGGATAGCTCTCTGCCAGCAGACGGCGAAGAGCTCCTAGGTCAGGATGGTAAGCAAACTACGTGTAATTCTATATACTTATATGAGAGCATAGCTACACGTTGGTCAGCTATTCTCACTGATGTAGATCATCAATGCAGACCTAAAAGCTACCATGTTGAAGAAACAAGATCCCCTCTCGAACTGACGTCTTCTAGTATCACCCAAGTTAAATGGGGAAGTTGTGGCAGTGATGAATGACAGTTGTATTAAATGTGACAATAGAATCTGTGACCAGCAAGTAGTCCTATCTATAGCAATCTCTACAGTGCGGAGGCTTCAATGACATGATTCTGTCACCGAATAATAAGCAGCACATTGAGGTATTGAGTGATTCAATAAGACTGTTAGTTGACTTATTCCATGATCGGTTACACATAGGACACTAATTCTTCCTGGTCTGAACACCCATGTGACTCAGGTATCATTATCATCGACATCGGGGTCAAGAGCGACCATGATTCAGATACAATGCGGTGGTTTAAGATTATTTTATAATCAATGGTGAGAAAATTGATATTACATCCAATCCAACCATTATTGGCAGTATAAGGGGTTATACAATGCTATTTAAACGCAAGACCACACGAACTGTTTTGTCCACAGTACAATATTTTTTCTAAAATAGAAAATAGTTTGTTTGCTCTCGAAGTAGGACAGCTATTGGAACTAGGTTCTATACAATCATGATTTCTTGCTCAGGGACATGAAGGTTGATACTTAACCTTAAGAAACTTATAAAATTTGGTGTCACCTTTATGATAATTTGTGCATTGCAGACTCCTATGATGATTGTGTGCAGAATGCATCGACTACTGGGGAATCTAAGGTTTATTATTAACTCACAAAAAAAAAAATTCTTTAAAACTCAGTCAGGGTTGTCTTTATCTAGGACTTATGCCAGATTTTATTCCATGTTCCATATATAATATCATCTTCCCTAGAAGAGCGACCATGTTATCGAATTTGTTAACAACTACTAAACGCCCTTGCTTCGCTTCGGTAAACCTATTGGTAACCGCATTTAAGTAAATAAATGTATGGACGGTATTTTTTAAATCGACATGACTTTTTTATTATTTATGAACCGATTGCAGTAAAACAGTCACTGAATGGTGATCCTAGCTTACTGCAATACAACAGTGAAAATTGCACCTAACTATAACGCGGTTCTTGAGATTGGTCGGAACAAACGCGCAGACAAGCGGACAAAAAGTACAGTTTTATTAGAATATGTATATTAATGGATGATATGAAATAAAAATAAATAATAATACTGACTGACTCTGTAAATTTGGTGTGCAATAAAGTGTAATAAATAAATAATAAATAATAATAGTAATAATAATAGTCAAAACATAGTTGTTATACTTTGGAATTTGTCCAATTACTTGGTCTTCTTGTAGTTGCTTGTAAATCCATAGAATATGGTATCTTCTATACGAAATCCCTGGAAAACTACAATACAGTGATTTTAAAAGATTTTAATGGAAATTATAATGCAACAATAATATTATCAAAAGGGATTCAATCAGATCGGGATGAACTGATCGGGACATTACACATCCAAGTAATAAAAGGAAAATTATACAATTTAATTTTAGTTTACAGATTTCCTCAGATGCTTCGCAAACAGATTGCGGACTTGTCTGTAATAATGTGAGGAGTCACGGACACTGAATAGAAGAAGAGAATCTTTTCAAATAAAATTAGGAACAGCTTTTAAATGTTTAAAAACGTTTGCATCTAAGTAATTACTGCGAGGTTTTTGCTTTGGAACGATAACACAATTGCTATAGCATACGTTAAGAAAATGAAAGCTACAAGGTTTCCACATATCAATAACTTAGCGAGAGAGCTATGGCAGTGGAATGAGAGAAGACACGTCATATGGGTGTATGCATTTTACATCAGCTCAAAAGAAAACTCCATCACAGATAGTGAATCCAGACATTCAAAATCTGAAATCGAATGCCAACTGAGTGACATTGTTTATGAAAGTTGTATACGCCTTAGATGACAAATCACACTGGATGGATCAATTGTAACAATTTATTTACAATAGTTATCAATGCATAGTGATAATTCAATTGTGTATCTAATAAAGATAAATAAATTAATTAAATAAAAGTATACTAAGCAGATTCGATGAACCACAGGTGGTCCTCTTTGCTGATAGGAATAACACCAAATGTCGGGATTACAATTATAACATGGTTCTTAGACCCAGAAGCATATTCTATAGATACATTCATCTTGAGATGGAATGACATGTTCTCTTATGCATTTCCATTATTCACGCTTATAAGAAGAGTGCTGAAGCAAATTATAGGAGACAAGACAAAAGTTGTGGTTCCTATGTGGCTCTCGCAGCCCTGGTATCCACTTTAGAACTCCATGGCTATATCTGAAAAAATAAGAATTAAACCTCGATATAACTAATTTATTCTTATCTCCTTCTACAGACTTGCACGTGTTATACATATAAGAGCCTTACTCTGATTGCAGCCATATAGTCAGGAGAACATTTCTAAGAAAAGTAATCCCTGCTTTCTCAATGGATATAATGTTAGCCTCATTATCAGGAAACAATACGGGTCTGCTCATGGTGCATGAATTTCACACTGCCAGAGCTACAATGTGGATCCTTTTGGAAGGTTGTTTCATATAGTTCAATGAATACCATCAGGTCAGCAATTTCCGTAATAAAATAAGGTCCTCAACTCGGCATAATACGATATGACATTACGAGTATATCGGATCCAAGTATAGTAGATTCTAGACTATTTCTAGACTCTTAGCTTAGAGGTACACTCCTTACTAACGCTGTCTTTTATCTGCATTAAGGATATTGCTGTTAATTCTGATTATATAATATCAAAATTTTCAAAATTTAATTTATAAAAACTTGTGGTTCTTATCAAATACAACATAATTTAACTTTACTATCCTACTATATTATTTACACTTACAAAAATATGTGGGGCAAAATTGTAAATCATTAATTCTAACTGTTAAGAAACAGCACCAACCAACCTCACTGCAACTATCAGCCGATAGATTAAACAAGTTCGGGTTAATAGTGGATTAGACACTTCCAAATTTACAGACCAGAACCAGAACCACCGGACCAGAACTGTGGTGCTTTACTTCAAAAGCCTCGTATGCCGGCATTATTGTGGACTATTGAGGTTATAAGGAAAGCAGCTGGTTAGTTCACCTTTTCCTCCACATTTGCTTCATTTTATAAAAGACCAGATTAGTGGTCTCAGTCAATTAACTCAAAATGTATGCTCATTGCATAAAGACACCTACACATTATGAGACTGACAATTTAACAATTATTATTATCGTTTCTTTACGTTTTTTTTTTTTTAAACTGTGGTATATACGATACAATAAAAAGAGGATGTTTCTTTACTTAATATAAATATTATTTGTTAATTGTATGTGATTATCATCACGAAATTATTAATGAATGAATTATTATCAACCCAACTTTCTTCTTTGAACATCTACATAGTACAAAATATGAGGACGAGATTACGGAACATAATTAAATAGATCGGACTAACTTACCAAGTGACGTCCGATCCTCAATTATGTGAAGTAATCTCGTCCTCATCCTAGACCCAACCCTTCCCAGGTAATATTCTTAAAAGAATATACCTACATACTGCTGGTATCCTTTGAAGAATAATTTGTATTTCGCAAGTTACGTTTATAATGATCTGTATTGCCTACTCTAACCCCTTCTCTGAAAGTTGTGTTGTAGAGCTTTGAAACAATGACATTGCCAGTGGTGGACGGATGGAGCTAGGGACGTACCACAGAGAATGAAGAACGCGCTTATCTTTAAACATTGTGACGGCAAGTAGCACAGAGCACGTACTACATAGTACAAAATATGAGGACGAGATTACTTCACATAATTGAGGATCGGACGTCACTTGGTAAGTTAGTCCGATCTATTTAATTATAACTGGTAATAGCCTTCAGGGAACTCCGCAAATATAAAAGGAATGGAATTATATAAATATGGTCTTAGATATAAAATCAACCAATACGTAAGAGCAGATAAAACGTTTGAATCACACAGATTCATATGTTTTCCTCAAATCAATAAGAATTGTGTAGAACGCTTAATATATTTCTACAAATACTGAGAACTGATCTCAATATCAGGTTAATAACTAGTTCGGTGATTTTAATTTCTTCCAGAAGTTTTCCGTAACAGCTTTCGACCTTCATAGCATCCGTGCTTCGAAAATAGAAACGGTATTAATATGGGTGTTCTGTAGGTCTTTTCTGTGAAAATATTTTTGTTATCAACAGAAGTTTAGCTTTACAGGTATATTTTATGTTACTTTTATCGACTGCGAAATGTTTACCTTCAAACCTGGATTCAGTAGTTACCGTGTCAATGATTTCAAAGGGAAGGTCTGTCGAAACATTTCACATAAACGCCATCACTTTTTCTCTCTGTGTCTCTCTTTCAAAGCAATTTATGTACCACGTTTCGAGCGCGCGCTGGCTCCTTACACAGTACCTAATATATCTTACATTTAATATAAAAATGTTATAATACCTGGTACCCTCTCCTTAGAAGCACAGTTTTCTTGGCACCCAGTATTTATTTAACTAGTCGACAACCGTGCAGCTATCAACACCGTTGGCGTCTCTGATGCATTGTCGATCATAAAATAAGCGAGAGGAGCCGCATAGCTTGCCTTGTCCGACTATGGGAGTCAGACACATATTTTATTTCATTTACTGTTATTTTACACTGTTATATTAAAGTCCATAGTTTTAGGAAGGCACTGCCTTCTACAATACACTGCAAACTGTAGTTGAAGGCAGGGACTCCAACCATATTTGTACTTAGGAATAATGGAAAATAAAGAAATACATACTATACTTTGATATATATACTATTTTTTTCTCTCTGCTTCTCCTTTTCACACTGTACCTAATACCTTATGTAGGTACGCCTATACCCAATTTGTATTCTTGCTGTTTTCTTGCTACTGCTGGGTTGCCTGGAAGAAATCGCTTCAAAGCGATAAGGTCGCCCATTGATTTGTATTCTTTTTTTCTTGTGCTCTTATGTATATTATTGTATGGTGTACAAACAATAAAGTGTTAAATAAATAAAGTAATTTGTAATATTAACAAAGTGAAATAAACAGTTCTTTCTACTGTTCAGTCGATTTATATAATTAGGGTAGTAGACTGATGGAATTAGTACCTACTTGCCTAAGGTAAAGATTTAGTTCACTTAAAAAATTAGACCTTAAATAAAATAGGAATAGGAAACACCTACATCCTTATAATCTACAAACCTCAGTCCTCTGTCTCACTGTTTGACGGTTATAAAACAATACCAGCATGTTATATCCGTTGACCTGAAGAAAACAACACTGTACATAAATAGGTGACCCTTTTATTCTAATTCCCTTTACTCACAGCTACAGCAAAAGCTCTTCAGCGCTAATTGTGGCACAGCGGAAGCTAGTTCTCATGCGACTTTTAGGTACCACTAAGCTTCAACTTTTTTACGTCAGTCTGTTTTTTTAGGGTTTGGAAGTAACCACGCAACCCTTACAGGTTCGTCATTTCCGTCCGTCCGTCCATCTGTCCTTCGGTCCGTCTGTCCGTCCGTCTGCTAGAAAGCTGTAACTTGGCGTGGATATATATGTATATAGCACAAGGCTCTGTGGAGGTACTCATTCGTATGTTCAGATCATCTGAGTTCAGTACTATGAGCATAGATCTCTCTCTGTGGGCGTACTTATGTGTCAGGATTACCAGGATACTAAATAAAACCCATAATTCGACAGGCACAAGGATACTATCCGTTTATTGCCTGATAACACCCGATTTTATCAATTCAACGTTATTTAGTTGTTTACTTTGATTCGCGATACTCTCAATCTGTCTGTCTTCTTGACAGTTCCCTTTTTCTTAATTTCAAAGATTATTACAAACTTATTTTAGGCTGCACCGATACGGCCATACTGACAAGACACACGTCCTCGTGTGTGAATCGTACTAAATCGCGTCATATTTAACAAACGTTACATAAACAAGGATCTCCAAGAACAATTACGAATTTGGAATAATTATCCTGAGCCACGTACCATAGTCGTTAACTTCAATTATCAAAAGTAATAACAAACATTCTCAATGATCTCGAGTAAGTCCTTCAATCTCCACGGCTTTCAAAGCCAACCAGCAATCTCCGTTGCTACCATACACATATCATACCAGAGCAAAACACGAATCGCACTTCGATCGTAATTGCCACTGGCGCTACAAAGTTACTGACTCGAGTTCCCATCTTATCTTATTCATCAGCAAAATCATTATTAATATCAACATCGACTGGTACATGACCTACAGGCATTCTCATAAACTTTCCTTTACTTTACTGCCAAAGGTTACAACAAAGCTCTTTGTTGCCCGAAATCCCGCAAAAATAGCATCAGTTCATTTTTTAGCATTACCACTGCTTCGCAATGTGTTCTCGTTATGGAGAAGAAGCAGCGCAAGAAACTCCATAACAACACTTTTTTTTGTTACGGAACTACCAAATTATTATTTGCACGATTTTAAAGTCTTAACGTCTCGCGTCGATCGATTGGTACGTCGTGGCGTCGTCACCAAATCTAAGAATCTCGTCCGTTCCTCTCACTGTTGCGGCCATCGCTGACGACTCACACGTCCTCGTGTGATCATTCTGTAAAGACAAAATCAGCACAGTATTTCGTTCGGCTATTCTGACTTCATGAAGTGAGGGAAGTGTATGTGTGTGTATGTTTTGTGTGTGTTCGTAATCCCCGATAAAATTTCACAACTCCCATATCAACTATATTCAATAAACTCAATCATTCCTCAATAAATTAACGGAAGGGCGTTTAACCCTCTCGTCTCCGTATATACTGCTCAACTTTCGTTTTAAAGATAAACCACAATTAACATAACATCAAATTATAACATCAAAACCGCTCTTATTAACCAGAATTAAGATACTTTTTGTTATTGTCTAACCAGTATTTACACAGTTTAAGCAATATCCAACCTGGATTTGTACACTTAGTGTCACAGTTCAACATACAGAAAAATGGCTGAAGGTTGATCATCATCATCAAATTATTTTTAAATCAACAAATTAATCACTTTGCTTGGTACACTTATATCACTGATCTCTCCGGGATCCACCATGCCTCACTCGAGCGTTCTCACACGGGACACGCCTTTTTCTTTGCGTTCCCAACCCATGTGTCACTAAGCATTGTGTTGGCTCAACTGCCTCAACACCATCATGCGAAATACTGCATTGATCTCTACTTTAACAGTTTGACCTTCAGACAATTTAAACAGTCACGGCTGTTACAGATAAAGAGCCCTTATTAAGCCAAGCTTAATACGAAGTCAACTAAGCATACTGGTTAAACAATTTATCTCATAACATAACAAGTTAGAACCTTACATATGATTAGTCCGCAGCGTGGTTTATTCATTCATCGTTAAATTTCAATTCAATCAACAAATAATCATCAGCACCACATCAATTAATCAATTTACTTTTGCATTAGTTAATAAAAAGAAAGATACAAAGCTTGACGTCGTATCAACAACTCATCTCGTCATCATCATACGTCAACAAATCCTGTTTCAGCATTTTGCCTTTTTAGAATTTAAGAAACGGCACCGATCATTAGCGAGAAAGTAAGAAACACAATGATTTGAAATGGATTTTTGAATTTAGGATCCAACCTAATTTTACTGCATTCATTATATCTTATCACATTTATTCTAACGCTAATTTGATCATAATTATCCGAATTTTATTTGTAGTACGAATCAAACATAACATTCAAATTCAACTCTTTTAAAGTGAGTAAGTCTGTAAGAGAGTGGTCTGTAGTCAACACGACAGGAGAATGAAATTTCATTTATTTTTCATCATATTTGTCGTCAGTTGTCACCTCGACAGATTTTAATACTTACGTCAAAACATGTGACATATCAAATCATAGGGATGGCAATTTTATAATAACCCAATCCCTATCAAAATATTGTCACGAAGTTATGTAGGCAAAACATGAAATGAAATAATGTTACTACTTCAATATGCAGTTACTGTTGCTCATCAATTGAAGATATTAAGTTATCATTCAGTCTACTTTGCAACAATCTGCAATCATATACGCGATCATTGAAGTTCGCAGTAAAAGCGCTAAAGAGTTTCAACTACGTAGGAAACGCCAATGTTATATTCAAGGATTTTACATGACCATCTTAACACGTATGAAAAACAGAACGTAGTAATAAATGTAATGATAAGATTCATATGCTACAGTGACCACTTGGTTATATTACTTGACTCAGCGGCACGGGTAGGTTAGTTGTTCTGATGCACTATAGTAAACCAGGAGATTACTTCATTTAGTACAATATACAATTGCATCTTTACCAACCCTAGCATAATTATCTTAAGTTTTTGAGTATTGGGTTCTCTAAAGGTAAATGAAATGTTAACGATTGAAAGCTTTATGCCTATTAAGCCATGTAATTAGCGCGAAACACAGCGCTCACAACAGCAGCGCCGCCGCGCCGCTAGGAGCATCAACAACCCGTTGCAATTTGGACGAAACCAGCCCCGCTCCACACTCGCAGCAAATAGATACACAGATTCAAATCTCGCCGTTTTTCTTTAGCTGAAAAATTTAAGATAGGTTACTTTCAGTTGCATGATATCAAACATCATATTCACTGTGGCTACTCATCTTGCAGTCCTTTTGTGAAAAACCTGAAACCAAATTCTCATTTCCATTTATTTCTCGGATTTTTAAATAAAGCCCAACTTTAGTATCACACTCCATGATCTCATCATCTCCTGTATGTTTGATTGATTTTATATAGTATCCCTTTGTAAAATTTTCCTTCAAGCTTATTTCAAATGTCATTCAAACTTCATTTATTTTCTGAAATTTACTTCTCAAATTCTCATGAAAATTATCTCACCATCTGGGTTTATCCCACTTCTGATATAGCACAAGGCTCTGTGGAGGTACTCATTCGTATGTTCAGATCATCTGATTTCAGTACTATGAACATAGATCTCTCTCTGTGGGCGTACTTATGTGTCAGGATTACCAGGATACTAAATAAAACCCATAATTCGACAGGCACAAGGATACTATCCGTTTATTGCCTGATAACACCCGATTTTATCAATTCAACGTTATTTAGTTGTTTACTTTGATTCGCGATACTCTCAATCTGTCTGTCTTCTTGACAGTTCCCTTTTTCTTAATTTCAAAGATTATTACAAACTTATTTTAGGCTGCACCAATATGTATATATAGCAAAAGGAGGTATTCTATGGTGTTGGTTATGAAATGATATTCCTTTTACTTTGCACCATGATATATTTCCAGTTCTCTTAACGTTCACATCAATATTCCAAAGAACTTCAACACTACGCCATCAATATTAATCTATCCTACATTATTGACAATTCCCTAATCTAAATATGACATGACATTTCTTATATGCCAGCCTCTGCATAACATACAAGCGCTATAGAACAAAGAGGTCCGTCCCTGGACCTTCACTGGAGATTCATGACCTCACAGATATATATTTATTAAAACTCCAGAATCGTAGAATATTCGTAGAATAAATATATACCTATATTAAAATATTTTATATATACAATTACAAAATTATATAAATACAATTTACAAATTACAAATAGAAATTATATAAAAAAGAAATGATGAATTTACAACGAAAGCTATCACGGCTATGTTAGCATAAATAAGTAGTTAGTGAGTAATTATTAATATTCGATAAACTTACTACTTTGGAACCCTACATTGCACGTGGCCTGACACGCACTTGCCCGGTTTTTTTGTACATAAAATTGTATTTTATAAATAAGATATCTGTATTTACAGACATGGACAGTTACAAGTTTTTCACCCGGATGACCGAGCTTTGCTCGGTTTAGTGTTATTTAACAACGCCACCAACTGAAGTAGCTTTAGTGTAGCTACTCGCCAATAGATGTCAGGAAGAGTCTATTGTAGCAGTTTTTCATTGCCTGAAAACACAGATAAAACGACATTTTCTAAAAATGAATCCCAGCTAGACCAATTTTCATGAAAATCGTTGGAGCCGTTTCCAAGATTCAGAAAATATATGTACATACAAGAATTGCTCGTTTAAAAGTATTAGATTATAATGTAGGTAGGTAAGTCTTTAGTTAAATGCTTTAAAAGCATAAAAGTTCTGAGGTCGACATAGGTTCGTTAAGAGAAGCTTGAAGAGGCGTTTTAAAATAGGTGCTCACAATTATTATTCCATTTAAAATAGGTACTGTAAGCATTTTATAACTCTATATATAGGTACTTGATTATATCTTTAATCTATTTTATACCTACATAACTAAATTTTAAGCCTTTTACCTACTTGTCAATGCGTTTACCCCGCTAATCTCAAAAACGGCTAAACAAGTTTGGATGTAGTTGTTACTGATATATTGTGAGCTTTAGGTAAAATTTAGTGATTGTTTTGGATTAAATCGGATTAGCTACTAACCCGTCCAAAAATCCGCACTGGAGAAGAGAATGCAGTATGCTTCAAGCATCTTCAAGAGAAGAGACCCGTATTCTGTATTGGACTATTATTGGGTTGACGCCATAAAAAGTGTAATATAAGTCTTGTTAGTTAGTCAATTTCAAACTTATAGCTTCCACTATATGAAACTAAGTATATGAAATAAAGTCTGGAATAGCAAAGGCGTGTCGTAAGTTTTTACTACCCAACTATAAAGTAATAGAGTCCAGCATTCTCCGCGCTTCGGGATTCATAATCTTTCCTTTAGCTGAGAGTAACCGCTCTCAAAACAACTGTTACTCACTTTTATCACACTTTATGAATACCATATTTACTCTACTTTATATTTTGCGGGTCGGTTTTTATAGTTCCTTATATTAGAAACAAAAAATCCCTAAAAACCTACTAACTAAGTAACTACTAAGACAGATAGATATCCAATAAATTGATTAAACATTGAAAGCCTAATAAAGTGTCGTCGTAAAGATGTGTATTTCTGAAACCAATCCATTATTGGCAATAAAAGAAATTAATAATATTTGTATCAGCTGTTGGTAGCCTTTTCGTTTCATATAATTTTTATAGTCTGAAGGGTGGATTTATAAACCGATGTCCGCTAGACGACCTTTGTTTCAGGTCTAGTGATCAATTGGGTTAGGGAGGTATTTGATGGCAATCCCAAAGTCGCAAATACGAGCTTCTCACTATGACAGAGGTTATGGAAGGGATTGGTTAAGAAGTAGAACTTTTGGCTTGAGAGTCAGTTCATTCTTTCTTTTTCTTCTCTCTTTCTTGGCCGGCAACGCATCATTGATGCCTTGGTGTTGCTGATGTCCATGACATAGCCACTTACTATCATTTGGACAATTTTTTTCGCCTGTTTTCTCACTTTTATATAATCTCTTATTATTTTACTCACAGATTGTCAAAATTCGCCCAATTTTTACGGATAACTTAATATTTTCAAAGCTTTCAAACTAGCATACTTTCATCTTGTTTCGATCTTCTATGTCAAGATTGTTAAAAACCATCCCAGTCTCCTTTCTCGTTACATTCTAGTCGCATATTTCCTCAGTCTCCCGAGACCATTAAAAGAACAATAAACGCTAGCGTGCTCTCTTTGTAATCCCAAACGTAAATAAATTGAAAACCTCCATCGTTGATTGTGGGCGAGAAAACAAGAGGTAATCGCTATTTGTAAAATGAAGACTAGGTTAAGAATTTTACAAACAAGATTAAACTATAATCACAGAAGACATAATAACTAGTACATTAGAATACGAAATTATGCCTGCTTTTAATATATGCTAAGGATTTTAATAATGGTTGGAGAAATTTTGTAATATGTTTTCTCATATTTTCTTGGGTATAGAGACAACTCACCTCGTTTAGAACTTATTCTTCACTCTTTTACGCGCATTCACTAACACCCATGACTCGAGTATTTATCTGTTATATAAACATTTGCCCCAGGCGGGAATAGAAACTGGGACCGCTCACTTAGCAGGCAGGTTCGCTACCAACGAAGCTAGGTTTTTGGTCAATTAAAAGCATGGATGTTTTTAGGGTTTTCAACGTGAGCAGACGGGCAAATATCATGTGTTCACTCTTGTCTGAGGACACGGCTTGCGCAGTAACATGCCTGTTGTCGGTTACAATAACAGATAAACTTAACTTTGTATATATAGCACAGGGCTCTGTGGAGGTACTCATTCGTATGTTCAGATCTTCTGAGTTCAGTACTATGAACATAGATCTCTCTCTGTGGGCGTACTTATGTGTCAGGATTACCAGGATACTAAATAAAACCCATAATTCGACAGGCACAAGGATACTATCCGTTTATTGCCTGATAACACCCGATTTTATCAATTCAACGTTATTTAGTTGTTTACTTTGATTCGCGATACTCTCAATCTGTCTGTCTTCTTGACAGTTCCCTTTTTCTTAATTTCAACGATTATTACGAACTTATTTTAGACTGCACCGATATTATAATTTACTTATATACAGATATTTATATTTATGTACCTTCTTATCTACATAGTTTGTTTTATCTATGGTTTTAAGTATTTGTTCGTAAAGTTCTTACTGTTTGCACCTCTACCTACGTGTTAGTTGAACGTCTGTGTCCTCTACCCTTAGGTTGTCTGGTAGAAATCGCTATTACAGCGATAAGACCGCCTATTGTGTCTTTAATTCTTAAATTGTAATATTATATGTACTTCTAGTGTGTACAATAAAGAGTATTGTAATGTATTGTATAAACTCATTTATTACTGGCTCTCTAATGCTGCAACTTTGGACCTATTTTTTTCTCCTTCGGGGTATGTGTACCTAATAAGTGTAGGGTCACCTCATCCTTCATACCGACAGAATGTCTAATGTGAAGATACTCGTAGAAACTGGCATCACTTCCTGATGTCCACTAAACTAAAAATAACTCGACATGGATTTTTTTCCACTTTTGTGTCCACTTTAATCCATGATCCATCAAAAAATGTCATCCAATGTCCAGTAGGTAAATCATTACTGAGATAATTGGTGCAGATTCAAGTAAAGGAGTCCTTTCCAATCCACAACAAATTGGTTATTAGTAGCATTTAATTCTGTTGTCCACATGACCCAGTTGATACTTGGGTTGTTGCCAGCTTTGTGCTTTTCATAAACTGGTTCCTAATGCAACCATAATTTGCTATTAATTGCTATTATTTGAAATTATTATTATGCCTGCAGGCACAGCTTATATACGAAAATTGGATTTGTAATTTTATCCTAGGGGTACTTTATACATGAATAATCCATAAAAAATCTTAAATTCTATGTCTTACTACTAAGCAGTACAAGCAGTTACATAATTATTATAGTCAGTACCTGGATGACCGAGCGTTGCTCGATTTATTATTGCTTAACAATGCTATCTACTGAAATAGCTTTAGTGTTGCTATTCGCCAATAGATGTCAGAAGAGTCTATTAAGGCCAATGATATAAACATCATTAATTAAGCAATGATATTATATGTATAAAAGAGGTAGATGGGTTACTAGCGCGCCGACGGCGAAGAGCGAAAGAGTAGTCAATTGACCACGCTTGCTCGCATTACTCGCAGTCGCTCTCTCAATACTCTGTGGATACGCACGCTTTTATTTTTGTCAGAAGTGCTGGAGATTTGACATACAGCGTTAAAATGCCTTCGTGTGTTATGCGTAAATGCACTAATTACTTACGTAAAAAAAATAAAATTCATGGAATAACATACCACAAGTAAGGAATCATGATTTATTGCATTTTATTTCATTTCAATAATTCTCTAACAAAATAAGTATGGCGGCATGACAGCGCGGCAGCTTGGCGCCAGCCGAACGTAAGGTACTTGTGACGCGAGCGACAAACACTAGCTGTCTTTTTCACTATTATGGTTTTAGTAATGCTATCCCTTTTACATAATTTAACAAGCGCTGATTGGTGTACCGTTTTCGGAACAGATTTTTCGCTTCATTTGTAAGGGCATAACGTATCTCTAATAAACATCATTAATTAAGGCAGTTTTTCATTGCATGAAAACATGGATAAAACGACATTTTCTAAAAATGAATACTAACTAGATCGATTTATCGCCCCCGAAACCCCCTGCATACAATTTCATGAAAATCGTTGAAACCGTTTCCGAGACTCCGAGAATAAAGAGCCTCGGGCAGCATGATAAACTTCCAACGCTTGGGTTGGTCACTAACCCTTCCGCCAATCTGTAAAAGAGGAGCAGCGTGGTGGAAATCAAGAAGAGTCACCTGAGTCACCCATGCTCAGTAGTAGGCCATCAATGAGTTGAAGCCACATATTACCCCCAAAGATACCGCATAAGTGAAATTTTCTTAAGAGTTTGAACTCACAAAATTTGGCGGAAGGTGCGGCTTGCGGGGGACATCAAAATGCGCTGTGATTGGCTATTTCTAATTCATACTTGAACTTGACGGATCAGTATTGGTCGAAATTAATGTCGTGAACATGCAAATGCAAGTACGTGTTGGCGCGCGTCAGTTACCTTGTACCAATGCGGTATCTATTGGGGGTAATCTGTGGTTGAAGCCAAGCCAGCCAGCACAATTGATATCTTCAGCGAATGATGATGATGGCAATGTTGGCATTAATAATTATGGCATTATTTTTTCCAGCATTGATGTCCAGTGATAGTGAGCATTTACAATCAGGGTGTGAACTTCACTGACTCATTACCGAGCTATTATAAAACGGAGTATTTATCGGCATTATACGCGATAGGTCAAATACGCATATGGTCGGAAATTGTGAATTATTAAAAATTGTGAATTATTAAAAACGTAAGTAATTGTGAATTATTTACAATTTCCGAGAGGCAAGATGATATTTGAGATTTTGATAGTTTGACATTTTGCATATTTGATCTTTCTCTTAAAATATAATTATTTAGCATACGTTTTCAAATATTAGCGAGAAAATTTGTCAAGTAATAGCGCTTTGAAGTCGTGTTAAGTTCAGATTAATGATGTAACTGGAGATAATGTTGTGACGAAAGGTTGAATTAGTGGTTAGGAGGATTTGTTGTCAATTAAAATGCTCGTTAAGGCGTAACAGAATATTTTTATTCAATATAATTACCGTTGCGTCGCTTAATATCCTGTACGATATTATTTTAAGTTATTCTAATGCAATAATGTTATAAGTAAATAATAGTTAAAAAAAACTAAAAAACACGCTTTTATAGAAAATCCAACTAAAGAAAATAGAAAATAAATTCACGACAAGCACCGGCTTTCGACTAAAAAAAGAATCATCAAAATCGATTCACCCAGTTAAAAGTTCTAAGATAACAAACATAAAAAATACAGTCGAATTGAATACCTTGTCCTTTTTTGAAGTCGGTTAAAAAGGAGATTTTCAATAAAATTTGATTGTATTTTTGTTGGTATGGTTAGTCGAAATATTTCTGTTACCTCACAACTGCGTCAATTATGAACCGTTTAGGAAGATTATTTTATTTCTTTTATCGTGGGTGTTTGTTCTGTTCTAATTACCTTTCGTATCCCAGGGAATCTTAGACAAGTTCCAAGTATTACATTTTAAAATCAATATATTT
Source organism: Thymelicus lineola (assembly GCA_963932265.1). Lineage (NCBI taxonomy): Eukaryota > Metazoa > Arthropoda > Insecta > Lepidoptera > Hesperiidae > Thymelicus > Thymelicus lineola. The sequence goes on along the minus strand of OZ010703.1, from coordinate 9,542,732 downwards.
ATTTTAAAGTAATAGTTTGATAGAGCATACTTAGTTATGGTAAGTAAAATGCAATATTAGTGGGCACTTTCATTACTTAAAATTGAAACGGAAAAATTTGGAAAGTTCAATACAAAAAATCCGTTCCAATGCATTCCGTTGAAATGAATAAATTCCGAACTAAATAAATGGAAGTCGCTTCGACTTTTTCAAATAATCAAATTGAACCGCGCTGGCGACACAAGCGACATCTAATGCTAACCATACACGATCAAGTATACTTGTCAAGTTTGCAGCGGAATTGATGCGCATCCAGTAAACTTGACAGTGTATGGCCACGGTATGGCTATCTGGTTATATAGCTATCTCATGCAAACTGGATGCTGCATCAAGTCAAACATCTGCGTAATAATGTTTAGGAACACTACACTGTAATCCTATTTTGATATTCAATTTATTTTTGTCAGGTTTCAGGTTTAATTACGAGCTATTGACTTTACATCGCTTTGCTTTCGAAAACCCTTTCAATATTTATTATAAAGGTCTGAATAAAGTGATCCAATTTGCTTAGAAATTACGAACTAAGTAGGTAGGTATTGTTCGAATCGGAATAGTATGTATCGGAATAGTATGTATCGGAATAGTATGTAAGGCTGGCAGGCAACTCGCGACGGTACTTTCGATCTTCTTCGATTATTCGAAATTCGAATACCGACAATAATCCATGAAATTATTTGTTAAAAATAGCCAAGTACCAGCAAAATCAAAATAGTTTACGTGTACATGAAACAAATGAAGATAAAAAATAAAAATAATTAAAAAGTACCCATTTTTTATCGACAAAAAGCCCTACAGTGAAATTTACAGAAAATATAACATGTTAAATGGACATTGTTGTTTCCTGTGTTACGAGTATTAGATCTAATAAATGACCACACATATCTCGCCCTCCATTTAGCAAATGAACTTTTCGCACAAAGGTATTAGTTACGAAAGTAAACTTATGGCTCCCGGTCATTCAGTTGATTGGCAGCCATTTTAGGAGTTTCGGTTCTCAATTAACTATTGAGGTGGGATATTGGGTAAAGTTTTATAGATAACGTACTATGTAACACGTAGCGTAACGTAATATGTAGCATTATATCGGATTAGTGAAGTTGTGGTGTGTAAATAGACGGCTCTATAATTATTATATTTATTGGGCCCAAGGCATCCTTCCTTGTTCGTGAATGCCCTTACCTCATCGCGTTCGCTGTACTCTTCACTCTGTGTAACATCTAACAATACTTCTGAGATGTTGTGAGGTTTTCCACCTGGCTGTCTAAATATTCTACATAGACCCTCAGATCAATAAACATTTTTTTATCGATCTGAGCTGTATCTACTCCTTAAAGAATCGTGAACAAAAATTGGGCCCCGTTTTCTTATGTGTTTTTCAATGTGTAGTAATAACCAAACTATTTGACGACCCATGAGGTGCAATGGTTACCACGCCGCGCCGGATCGCCGTGTTAAGGGTCCCGAAATTTAAATGATTTATGTTCTCGGTTTGGGTGTTCGTTTTTGTCTGTGGCAACCACAGCACACAACAGGGAATCCTAGTTTAGGGCTATAAGTGTGTTAAAAAAACTTGGCCCAGCTCGTTCGATGGTAATTGGCATACAGAAGGATTCCTGAAAGATAACTATACTGGTCTGGAAAGCTAAAATATTATATCTTCAAGACAAACTGAATACGCTCACAAGAGCTTAACTTCCGCTCAGAAAAGCAATTCTGAAAGCATTTCTCATATTGGACCGTTGAAGATCAATACGGCGTTCAATTAACCAAGTTCCGATAGCATCAAGAGTCATTTCCGAACGAAATACGTTTTGAGCATCACGTCCTTGTTTCTCCATATCTCATATAGACCTTTTGCAGAATTATGTATAATGGTGGCCATACACGATCAAGTATACTTGTCAAGTTTGCAGGCGTTCAATTAACCAAGTTCCGATAGCATCAAGAGTCATTTCCGAACGAAATACGTTTTGAGCATCACGTCCTTGTTTCTCCATATCTCATATAGACCTTTTGCAGAATTATGTATAATGGTGGCCATACACGATCAAGTATACTTGTCAAGTTTGCAGGCGTTCAATTAACCAAGTTCCGATAGCATCAAGAGTCATTTCCGAACGAAATACGTTTTGAGCATCACGTCCTTGTTTCTCCATATCTCATATAGACCTTTTGCAGAATTATGTATAATGGTGGCCATACACGATCAAGTATACTTGTCAAGTTTGCAGGCGTTCAATTAACCAAGTTCCGATAGCATCAAGAGTCATTTCCGAACGAAATACGTTTTGAGCATCACGTCCTTGTTTCTCCATATCTCATATAGACCTTTTGCAGAATTATGTATAATGGTGACCATACACGATCAAGTATACTTGTCAAGTTTGCAGGCGTTCAATTAACCAAGTTCCGATAGCATCAAGAGTCATTTCCGAACGAAATACGTTTTGAGCATCACGTCCTTGTTTCTCCATATCTCATATAGACCTTTTGCAGAATTATGTATAATGGTGGCCATACACGATCAAGTATACTTGTCAAGTTTGCAGGCGTTCAATTAACCAAGTTCCGATAGCATCAAGAGTCATTTCCGAACGAAATACGTTTTGAGCATCACGTTAACATCCTTGTTTCTCCATATCTCATATAGACCTTTTGCAGAATTATGTATAATGGTGGCCATACACGATCAAGTATACTTGTCAAGTTTGCAGGCGTTCAATTAACCAAGTTCCGATAGCATCAAGAGTCATTTCCGAACGAAATACGTTTTGAGCATCACGTCCTTGTTTCTCCATATCTCATATCCTAGACCTTTTGCAGAATTTTGTATTGTATAATGCTGGCCATATCGATCAAGTATACTTGTCAAGTTTGCAGCGGACTTGACACGGCATCCAGTAAACTTAACGGTGTATGGCCACGGTAATGTAAACTGGATGCCGCATCAAGTCAAACTACAAACTTGACATACACTTGATCATTTATGGCCAGCTTAACGATGAACAGATTGAAATTAACTGGGTATTATAAGAATATTTCTTGTCAAATGTATGTTCGTATGGATTTTTGTTGCTCATTTACGCTAAAAATACTGAACTGATTTTCATGAAATTGTACTCAACTAGACCATGATCTGGAATATGATATAGGTTGGGGCTTCAACATATTAATGGGCCACTACTGGGCATGGGTCTCTCCTCTTGAGGAGGCCTAGAGCATACTCCACCACGCTGCTCCAGTGCGGATTGGTGGATGGGTTAGTGGCCAACTCGAGTGTCAGAAGTTTCATGCCGTCCGAGGGCCTCCGACATGGCCTAACAACTGTTGTACGATAATAACCGGGAGTGACAGCTTTACGAGCCGCTCACGAAACACTCAAGAATTTTTTGCCACTAGCGGTCACCCATCGAACTACCGACCGCGCCCGCTGTTGCTTAACTTTAACGATCACTTAGAATCGTCACAAGCTGCTGGGCTTTAAGCGCTTCAGGTTTCTTATTGTCTCGGAAAACGCGGCTAAATCTGTGGTCAGAGCGCTAGAGTTTCACAAAAAAAGATGAAGAATAGAAGATCGGGTTTCACAAGGCAATTAGGGAACCCGCTTACCAGCAGACCAGCCTGACGGAGTGGTCATACCATAGTAATTATAGACGCGTTGATGGTCAAAAAGAAAACAGAAGGTCGGCTTCTTGGCATGGCTAGAAATAATTAGCCCTTTAAGACAAAATATGAAGAAAAGGCTAGTTATGTAGGCAATGAACCTAGATACCTAATACAAGAATTATTTAGGGTACAAATAAGTGGAAAAACTTCAAATACGGTTGTACTAGAGCTCAGGAAATTCAAAGTCATTGCGTTACTTGCAAGGTTAATTGTTCTTCATGGTGCTGTTATGTTCTGGGTTGTGGCTGGTAGCAGGCATCGAAATTAAAGTCAGTAGATACACAAGATACTTTTATTCAAGTGCCGATCTGGCTTAATTTAATACACCTTGCTTGAGAGGGAGGGTGTTACGAGGACACCTCTTAAGATGTTGTATGATTGATGTAAATTAATTAATGAATGCTCTGCCTCGCAGGGCAAGCTTTTATATACCCATCTGCACGTGGATTGCATATGTGATCAACATGAGAGACATTTCCTTGAAATATAATAAAGAATCTCTTTGTTATAGTTAAATTTGGCGATAATCTATACTAATATTATAAAGTGGAAAGATTTGATTGTTTGCATTGAATAGGCTCCGAAACTACCGAACCGATTTGAAAAATTATTTCACTGTTGGGAAGCTACACTATCCCCGGGTGACATAGGCTATATGATATTTTTTTTTACTATTTTTCCCGAAGCGAAGCGAGGGCGATTTCCTAGTTTGTAATAAAGATTCTAATTATATCTAACTCTTCAATGAACTTTAATTACGATGTTGATCATTAAGTCTACGAATTGAATTAGATACCAATATGTTGGTAATGTTTTGGTAAACATATGTACTCTATATACTGGAAGAGTATGTGAGTACATAACAGTGCTAACATAGATATGGTGCTAATGCATGAGATGATTTTGAACGGGAGATTTAAGGATGACTTTTTACCTGGTTATAAAGGGCTACGTTTACGTTAATAGTTCTTCGATAGTTCTCAATTAGGTTGTTTTTTATAGATGATGATTTTTATATTGCTTAGCAACAACTTTAGTGACCCCCATCAAACGCTATTTCTTTGAAGGTGTTTATAGATTTATTTATTACATCATAATTATCTTACAAAGAACTGGACAGCTTTGTATGATATACATAGGTTTATTGTTAAATATATTACAGCCCAAGTGTTCTTAGAATGAGTAACGTTAAAAACAAATTGGTGGGCTTAGGGCGCCTGTAGGGAGTTCGATAATTGTTTTTTGGCAGAAAATAAAAGACTGCGACATTATTCTTGTCATGGAAAGGATATCTTGCAAATATTTAGCAGGAAAGTCACGTCCATTCATTACTTGTTGAGTAATTTGTTTATGTTAATATTAGGAAGTCGGCCAGTTGATTTAATACAGCGCAAATTGACGGTTGCTACAGCTGTGCATTGCTAATATTGACCAATTGGGGTTCATAATAACCTATTGGGATGTAATAGCACGACTCGACTACGGAGGTACGTGAAGGAATCCCGTCATAATTTTAACCCCCGACGCAAAATGGCAGATTTGTAAATTTGACGTATCTATGTGTGTTGTGGCATCGTGGCTCCTAAACGAATGGACCGATTTTGATGCGGTTTTTTTAAAGCTGTCGAGATCGAGATGGTTCTGACCTACAATTTATGAAGGTCTATTCAAGGTCATCAGTTCTAACTATCAGGGGTTTTATAGTTATTTGCAGTATGGATGCGAATGGAAAAAAGTCTTCGTATATGTCTGCCTGTCGAATATAATTCTTTCAATTTTAAATTTAAATCCAATACTTTATTTAACGTTAAACAGTGAAAAAGATACAATTAATTAGACTAGAGCTGATCAATGTTTGCTCCGTCTACTTTTAGGTTTCACCGATATTGATGCAATTTTAACTGTTGTATGTGAATCTTTTTCAAGTCCATAATAAGGCATAGGCTTTCTGAAGTGAAGTTCCAAGTTAGCACATTATCAACACGTAAAGTTAAATATATGCTTACTGTATGTTAATTATGTACAAGAATTTAATTACGCATATCAGTTCAATATTTGCATTCTCCAACGGTTCATTATACCACCTACGCGAGTTTATGGGAACAAAATGGAAGCAGATAATATTAAGGTTATGGAAGTTATCCCTATCACACAAGTTGCATCCGACTTTCCCTTTGTGTTTAAACAAATAATCTCCTTACGGAAGTACTAGTCTCCAAAGTTTCTCTGGGGATTTCTTGAAGCAAAACAACTCGAATTAAAACAAAGTTATGTAATGTGTTTAATTCGATTCCCTCCTTGGCATATCTATTTAGATGAATTCAGGTTTTTTATTGTGGAACAACTCGGAAAATGTATGTCAATATTTTTTCTATTCAAGTAGTTTTTAAATGAAAGAGGAGTGTTTTTGTATAATTATATAATACTAGCTGTTACCCGCGACTTCGTACGCCGAAAATAAAGATCCCTTCATTATAAAACATGTTTTTCATAAATTGACAGCAAACTTGTCCATACTATGAAGAGAGGAGACCCGTGCCTTGTCATAGTCCATTATGGGTTGAAGCTAAAACACCTACACTTAGTACATATATCGTATTATGTAAATGAGTAAAATATTAAACAAATCTTTAGTGTTGATAATGAAATGATAACTACGATCTGATATTGTAGCGTGATTGGTAGTCAGCAACGTCAGCAAGATACTAAACTCTTCACCAAAATTACAGCAAAAGTGACATGTTCTTACAACCCATTAATTACCCATCGGGAGAAGCATTCATAGCCCGGGCGCAGCGGCTTGTGTCGGTTCTAATAGTAATCGATGAAGTTAAATAATAGCGAGCGCGGTCGGTAGTTGGATAGGTGACCGCTAGTGGCAAAAAATTCTTGAGCTCTCCGAGCCTCGGAGGGCACGTAAAGCTGTCGGTCCCGGTTATTGTCGTAAGATAACAGTCGTTATGACATATTGAAGGTCCTCGCCCGGCGTAATGACTTCCGACACTTGGGTTGATTTCTAATCCCTCCATCAATCCACACTGGAGCAAAGTGGTGGAGTATGCTCTAGGCGTCCTCAAGAGTGAGTGCTCAGTAGTGAGCCATTAATGACCCACCCATAGGAAAGGTCCCAAAATAATTTAACTTTTTAGAATTTAGAGGTTTATTTAAGTCAGGGCCTGAGAGTTTTTGAATTTTAAATTTACATTGTAATTTTACAGAATACACAAAAAACATATCTTTCTTTTCTTTTTGGGCAGCAGCAAATCAGTGATTCCTTTAGCGTTGCTAATGTTCATTGGCGAAAGTGACCACTTACCATGAGGTGACTCATCTGTTCGTTTTACAACTTCTTACTCCAAACTTACTCTAAACTTACAACCTCTAGTTTTAGCCCTTAGGGAATGTATTACCAAACAATCATGTTACAGTTATTTTTGTTTTATGTAAGATTACATACTAACTACCAACTTTCACAGTTTTAACTTAAAAAACCGGGCAAGTGCGTGTCAGGCCACGTGCAATATAGGGTTCCAAAGTAGTAAGTTTATTGACTACTACTCATTAACTACTTATGCTAACATAGCCTTGATAGTTTTTCTTATAAATTCATCGTATAACCTATTTTTGAGAATTTTTTCACTTGTCCAACTCTAACCGTTTAGCCGTTGGGGGGGACACTTGACTTGACTTGGGTACCCAAAATTAGCACTTTCAAGCCAAATATACGTATTTCGCAAACGAAGCCCTACATCCAAAAATGGTCTCAAAAGACCCATAATATTTTTGAAAAAACTTTTCAACGATACCCCACAGTATAGGGATAAATAAAAAATTAATCCTCACGTTACCTGTAGTGGAGGTACCCCGAAAAAAAAAATTTTCAGTAGTTTATTCTACAATTTTGGAGTTTTAATAAATATGCCAAATTATAGCTTTCTAGCACTAAGGGTCTCGGCGCTTTGCTTTGGACAGACGGACAGACTGACGCACGGATATGACGAAGCTATTAGGGTCACGATTTTACTTCAGAACCCTAAAAATGAAAAAGTTTCGTATAAACATTCCCTGAATTAACCCTTTAAAGATTGATTTTTCAAATTATGTTAAAGTTAATTTTTGTTTATAACAGTCGAAGTGAGAACCTGTTACTTTTTTGAAGTTGGTTAAAAAACCGGCTAATAGCGTGTCAGGTCACTGGTAATATAGGGTTCCGAAGTTCTAAGTTTATAGAACTCAATAACTACGTATGCTAATAATATAGCCATGATAGTGTTCCTTTTGAATTCATCTTAATGGTATTGCCATGAATTTTTTAACGTGTCCAACACTTACGAATATTTCCCAAACAGACCCCTCAATCGAAAAATGGACTTAGAAGACCCATATTATTTTTGAGAGACCTTTTTCACGATACCCCCGCACGTGCGTGACGGAAAAAAATTATCCCCATATTACCTCAAGGAGAGGTAGGTATCCTAAAAACATATTTTTAAAAATGTTATTCTACCAGTTTAAAGTTTAAATAAACATGTATATCCTTGCTAAATTACAGCTTTCTAACACTAAGGTCCTCTGCGCTATGCTACGGACGGATGGATGGACGGAAGGACGGACGGGCATGATGAAACTATGACAATTCTGTTTTGACTTCGGAACCCTAAAAAGAGTCATAAAAATCGCTTCATAAATAACGAATCTATCAACTACATATAACAAAATTTGACCTTATCCCTCAGGAACAGGTCTGTTTTCCGTGAAAAAAAGTATTCTATGTCCTTTCCCGAGCTCAATTCTATATCTGTACCAAACATCAAAATCGGTTCAGTTGTTTAGGCGAGAAAGAGTTATCCCTCAGGAATAGGTCTATTTCCGGGATAAAAAGTATCCTATGTCCTTTCCCGAGCTCAATTCTATATCTGTACCAAATTTCATCAAAATCAGCTTAGTGGCTTGAAAGAGTTATCCCTCAGGAATAGGTCTATTTTCCGGGATAAAAAGAATGCTATGTCCTTTCCCGAGCTCAATTCTATATCTGAACTGAATTTTATCAAAATCGGTTTAGTGGCTTGAAAGAGTTATCCCACAGGAACAGGTCCATTTTCCGGGATAAAAAGTATCCTTTGTCCATTCCCGAGCTTAATTCTATATTTGTACCAAATTTCATCAAAATCGGTTTAGTGGCTTGAAAGAGTTATCCCACAGGAACAGGTCATTTTCCGGGATAAAAAGTATCCTTTGTCCATTCCCGAGCTCAATTCTATATCTGTACCAAATTTTATCAAAATCGGTTTAGTGGCTTGAAAGAGTTATCCCTCAGGAACAGGTCTATTTTCCAGGATAAAAAGTATCCTATGTCCTTTCGCAAGCTCAATTCTATATCTGTACCAAATTTCATCAAAATTGGTTCAGTGGTTTTGGCTTGAAAGAGTTATCCCTCAGGAACAGGTCTATTTTCCGGGATAAAAAGCATCCTATGTCCTTTCGCAAGCTCAATTCTATATCTGTACCAAATTTCATCAAAATCGGTTCAGTGGTTTTGGCGTGGAAGAGTTATCCCTCAGGAACAGGTCTATTTTCCGGGATAAAAAGTATTCTATGTTCATTCCCGAGCTCAATTATATGTCTGTAGCAAATTTCATCAAAATCGGTTCAGTGGTTTAGGCGTTATTGAGTAGCAGACAGAGTTACTTTCGCATTTATAATATTAGTATAGATTGCATCGTGTCATAATCTAGATGTATACAGTTTTGGATATGTATTATAAAAAATTCATGAAAATTTTAAAGAAAAACTATCACTTTAATTAGTTACTGAGTATGGTTGATGAACTACGGAACCCTATATAATACTGCACGTGGCCTATTACATTAAAGAAATTTAAAACTGAAAAATAGATTGAATCGAAAATAATATTTATTTCAAAGACGTTTTTGCGAAGGCATCCCGGGGGCACATAAATCTTAGTACTTCTTTGCTTTGTAAGTATTGCACTCCCGATAATATGGCAAAGAAAATGTGCAGGAACTTACAAATACACTAAAGATTAGAACATTTTTTTGGGCGTGCAGAAGTAAAATAGATTTGGCAGTAAATAGTGTATTAATTAGTGTATTAATTATTAAGAAGCCACAACGCAAGTGGACTTGGATAAGTCCTGATGGTTCCACGAAAAGCGAGATAGACTTCATTCTGGCAGACAAACGGCATATATTTAATGATGTCTCTGTGATCAGCAGGTTTAAAACCGGAAGCGATCACCGACTTGTAAGAGGCACATTAAATATCGACCTGAAGCTGGAACGGTCACGCCTGATGAAGTCTACGCTTCGCCCAACACCTATCCAAATCCAGGGATCCGAAAACTTTCAACTTGAGCTGCAAAACCGTTTTGCGTGCCTCGAATCGTGCACGTCAGTGGACGAGTATAACACCAGGATGGTAACAACTGTCCACGAGGTAGGGTCGAAGTATTTCAAGACCAACCCTAGTGGTAGATCTCAGGTTCTCTCAGAACAAACTCTCGGTCTTATGAGGGATCGACGAGAACTATGTGTGCAGTCTCCAACCTCTATGAGGGAATACCGACGGCTCAATGAACAGATCTCCAAGTGCAGGCGACGCGATTTGCGTAAACACAACGCAAATCGTGTAAATAAAAACACTATTGAGCAAAACCGGGGCTCAAAAGTGTTTGCCAGGGATCTGTCCATTGGGCAAAGTCAGCTTACGAGGTTGAAGACCGAGTCCGGCACCATGGTTTCGTCGAAACCCGAAGTTCTGAGAGAAACTGAGAGATACTACGGACGGTTGTATACCTCCTCTCAAGCTCCACCTCCTCGCGACGAGAGTGACAAGCGAGCTAAACTGACCCGACACTACACAGAGGATATCCCGGACGTCAGCCTGTATGAGATTAGAGAGGCTCTCAAACAGCTTAAAAACAACAAGGCACCGGGAGATGACGGAATCACAACTGAGCTTCTAAGAGCTGGAGGGAAACCCCTTCTAGTGGCGCTCCAAAAACTGTTCGATTCCGTCATTAATACTGGAACTACCCCGGAAGCGTGGGGCAGAAGTGTGGTGACGCTGTTCTTCAAGAAGGGCGATAAAACCCTTCTGAAGAACTACAGGCCCATTTCACTTCTGAGCCACGTTTATAAGCTGTTTTCGAGGGTCCTCACAAATCGCATTGCACGCAGGCTTGACGACTTCCAGCCTCCCGAACAAGCAGGATTCCGAAAAGGCTACAGCACCATAGACTATATACACACACTGCGGCAGATTATACAAAAGACCGAGGAGTATAATTTGCCGTTGTGTGTTGCCTATGTGGACTATGAGAAAGCCTTTGATTCTATTGAGACCTGGGCGGTACTAAATTCTCTCCAGCGGTGCCGGATCGACTACCGGTATATCGAGGTGTTGAAATGTTTGTACTCATCTGCCACCATGTCCGTCAGAGTACACGACACGGCAACGAACCCCATCCAACTGCAGAGAGGTGTCAGACAAGGGGATGTTATATCCCCAAAACTGTTCACCGCTGCGTTGGAAGACGTGTTCAAGCTGATGGAGTGGAAAAGACGTGGCATTAACATCAATGGCGAATACATCACACACCTGCGATATGCCGATGATATAGTCATCCTGGCGAATTCCCTGGAAGAACTTGGTACAATGCTCGGGGACTTGAACAGCGCCTCACAACGGGTGGGTCTTAAGATGAACATGGACAAGACGAAAATCATGTCGAATGTCCATGTCACACCCGTACCGGTTGTTGTTGACGGCGCTGCTCTCAAAGTTGTAGACGAATACAATTACCTGGGACAGGTGATCCAGATGGGTAAGTCCAACTTTGAGAAAGAAGTCACTCGTAGAATCCAACTCGGATGGGCTGCGTTCGGGAAACTGCGTCATATCTTGTCGTCCAAAACACTACCTCAGTGCCTGAAGTCGAAGGTGTTCGAGCAGTATGTGTTGCCAGTGATGACATACGGATCCGAGACGTGGTGCTTTACTATTGGCTTAATCCACAAGCTCAGAGTAGCGCAGCGGGCTATGGAGAGGGCTATGCTCGGTATTTCTCTACGTGATCGAATCAGAAATGAGGAGATCCGTAGACGAACAAGGGTAACCGACATAGCTCAAAGAATTAGCCGGCTGAAGTGGCAATGGGCTGGCCACATAGTGCGAAGGACCGATAACCGTTGGGGAAGAAAGGTCCTTGAATGGCGCCCACGTCTCGGAAAAAGGAGCATAGGACGCCCCCCGACCAGGTGGACTGACGACCTGAAGAAGACAGCGGGTATCCGCTGGATTCAGAAGGCTCAGGACCGGTCAGAGTGGCGCAAATTAGGGGAGGCCTATGTCCAGCAGTGGACCTCCAAAGGCTGATGGATGGATGAGTGTATTAATTGATAGAATCAAAGTAGATACTTTTCATAAGGATCTAAGACTGAGGAAACGAAATTTAAATAAATAACTTGTGACCCTAAGCGCGTACAGCTTTAATTTCGATCATAGAATTAATCGCTAGAACATTTTTTAATTCAAATGCACAATAAAAGCATGTTTTTAGTTTTAAAAAAAATATTAATTTTAAGAATTTTAGTTCATAAATTCTCCAATTATTAATTGAAATTTGAAAAAATCCTTTAAATTGTGAGTATTTTTACTTGAAGATATTTCACATTCCAATCCATTTGCTAGGTTTTGAAAAATATACCAATTACAGTTGCGGAATGAAAATGGACGATCTTTCCTCTGACAGTTGCCGTATCTTATGTCCTCCCAAAGGTCTTTATAAAAACTTTCATGGAGACTTTCCAATTTAATTCTACTCTTTGCCTTCAGAAGGTTCCCTTAATCCCTTGGGAGTGTAGCACTCAGCTTGATTTCCGAATGTACAATACATACTAAACTATTATTTATAATATTTATTTATTTATTATTATTACTATACTATTACTTATGTTTGTAGCTAATATAGACAGGTACTATCATACCTAGTTATGAAGAGTGCTGTAGTTCAGTTGAAAGTCATAATACTCTATTCATTTTATCTATAATTACGGTAAAATTAAACAAAATCTATACCAATAATAAAAGTGAAATGCAGTGCTTATTATAGATCAGTCTCTTATAGAGCGGCGACTTATATCGATTCTAAGTAGTAGTACAAACCACAAATTAGCTTAGACCCAATTTATATAACCTTACACTCCCAAGTTTTATATCCACATTAAATCCACCCTTAACGCTTTAGCCATAGAACTCAAAATTAAATATCCTTTCCTTTGTTCCAGAGATCGGACCCGAGTATGAACCTGACCCTGAACGGGTCAGCGAAATGGCTCATCGAGGCATCCCGAGGCGTTCAGGATCCAAACACTTTGCTTGCCAAATTTTCCCTCAACAGAAAGGTCGACGACCCCACGAGAGCTGTGCTTCTTACGTTCTATGGCATCCTGGTAGTTATTGGTGCTGTTGGGAATGCTCTTGTTGTTATATCGGTAAGTTATATTATATTCATTACACTACACGCTCACTATGAGTTCCTCACTAGGGTTTCCTTGGTCGTACGAACCATGGATAACATACAAAGGCAAGAAACACACACCCAGAACAAGAGGAGAAACTTAAACATATCATTCAAATTTCTTGTTGGGAATCGAGCCCCGAACCCTTGATACGGTGGTCTGACAGAGTAACCATTACACCAGACGGATCTTCATTTACTTTATGATCGCCTTTTGCACTACCATGAGTAAGACCTAGACTCGGGTCTCTCACATCGTGGACTAGAGCTCTGCCCGCGTTTTCTGGGATAAAATATACCCTATATGTTATTCCTATATCTTATATGATGGATGGATGGTCTACTTATGTGCTAAATGTCATGGAAATCATTCAGAAGTTTTTACGTGACTTTAAAACTTCTATTACATCCCCACAAACAAATCACATTTATTATATTAGTAGGATGTAAAGAGGCATACAGCTCAACACGCTAAGTGCCAATTAGCAGACTTAACACACCTTCTAAAATTAATTTATGATTACCAATTTAACAAACATGAACCACTTAAGTAAAAACATAATATGTAAAGTCGATCTAAAAATGTAATCTTTATTCCACTTATGGGTACTGGAAGAGATTTCTTATTAGGAATAAGTAGTGTTCTTGTTCAGTTTGTTTGTATTTCATAAACTGTTTTATCCTGTAAATGTTATTATGTGTAAAAAAAACTATGCTATGACCAAACTACCCTATCTAGTGTTAAACTACATCGATCAAGATTACCCCTTGCGAGAAAATTGAATTAAATTTGATAGATAAGTGTAAGTTTTGTGTAACTAATATCCGTACAGTTTTCTATGACAACATTATGAGAATGCTTTTAGCATTAAGTCCGCTTTGTGCCTTTTACGTCGTTGTTGTAGTTCAAATAAAATTAATTAAATAAACATTCCTTTATGTATACTCGTACGATCTAACCGCTATACTTCATTTTTTTAACCTTCATTCATTCATTTCTTTTCTTCTTTATTCATTTGCTCTGTTATTATTTTACTCTTACAAGAGTTAATGTAGGAAACGATTCTTCCCAGTATTTTAATCAAATAATTAATTGGAAAAACCTTACTAGAGTTTCAATAAAAACAAAGAAAAATATTATTTTGTTTTGTAAACAAAAAGTTATTTGGTATTTTATACAATTAAGATATAATTTTTCTTGGGTTTAATTTTATTTCTCAATACACTCCAATGTAATAAGCAATACTCGAATACTCATTACAAATCTCATTATTGTCAAGTTCCCATTTCTGGGGATGACAATTTTGTTCATGTTTTTCACGCCCAATAATTATACGTAAAATTGACGTCTGTGATCTGAGATAGCGCTCTGAGCCGAAAATGATTTACTTATTAATTGAGAGTTACAGCGAACGTCCCAATACAATATTAGATATTGTTTTATATCTACCAAACTCGTGTATTCCGTCTTTCTTTAAAATATAATAAAACAAAGTTGTGTCGGTAAGTTTTGCTATCTCTTTAACTACTTCCCTTTCTTTCTTTCCAGGTAGTCCGTAAACCAGCAATGAGAACAGCCCGAAACATGTTCATAGTGAACCTAGCAGTCTCTGATGCCCTGGTCTGCTGCGTGGGCACTCCTCTTACCCTCATGGAGCTGCTGACCAAGCACTGGCCGCTCCCAGACTGGCCCAGCCTGTGCAAGGCCTGTGGTGCCATCCAGGCTATATCCATCTTCGTTTCTACAATCTCCATCACAGCTATAGCGCTTGACAGATATCAGGTGAGGTTATTTGCAAGTTTAAGCAGTTTTAAATAAGTACCGACAAAATGGGTGTTGAATGGTGAGTCACCGTCGGACAGCAATATCAGCAACCCCAACGGAGGGCACGTAAAGCCATTGGTCCCGATTTCTATCGTAGAATAACAGACTTTAAACCATGTCCTTAAAATGTTAAACTATATTAAACTTATAATTAAATAAATTGTTCAATACTTCTACTGCAGTGAAACCTGGTTAAGTGGGACCTGGATAAGTGAGAAACCTCTATTATTGAGAGTTGCAATGAGGTCCCGGTTCTTTTTCATTAAATTACCTCTGTTAATGGGACTTTTTGAACCTGGGTAAATGAGGTTTGAATTCTAAGACTTTTTCGATGTTTACCTCTATAATTGAGACTCTGTAGCTCAAATACCTGTATAAGTGAGACAAATTAATCAGGTTTTAACACGTTTTGACAAGTTTCCATGTTTTGACAGGTCACATTCATATCTACATTAAATTCATAATACCAAAAATACGCATTTTTATTAACATTTCAACCTCTAAAATGGAATAACGGCACATTTCGACCTCTGTAAGCGGGGGTCTCTGTAATTGAGACAACTATAATTTTAAACCTGCTTAATTGAAAAACTGGATTATTGGAAACCCTCAATAATTGGTACATATGTCTTGGTCCCTTGAGATCCCAATTAACCAGGTTTCACTGTATTAACGAATACTTAAAACACTAAATAAGTAATAAAACTTTTACAAGGCTGAATATTTATATTTTTATGACTTTTCTCAGTATCCGTATTAAACAGAAATCATTGAACAGATTTAGATGGTACTTGGCATATATTTTAAATTTATATTACGGATAAATCTTATTAAAATATCTTTAGAATCTCCGCTAAAGGTTGAACTAGAAATTCATTAAAAGCCTCAAAAGGTTCTTAAACCAATGAACGTAATTACGTTTAACAATTATTTATTTTTCAAATTAAAAATAATTTATTAATGTAAGTATTTAGTCAATTTACGTATGTTGTTGCTTACACCACCGTTTCAGAATGGAGTTCTGTTCACTTGAAGAGAAGAAACCGCACAATAAACTCCTCAGCACGTCTTTCAAATTAATATATTATATTATACAGTACTTAGCTACAATATAATAGAACAGCTATCCATAATTATTGAGTTTTGTAATTTATTGTACAATTCGTACACTGAGCCCCAAAAATGACCGCTGTAGTTACAGTCATTAAAATTGCAAATGACTCAAATGCATGTTAGTTATATGTGTTTATTTTCATACTTCCCGTTTTTACTTTCCCTGAAAACTCCTATAAAATGCATTTCCAATAACAGATTTCCAAGAATATTTACATAGCAAAGAAACAACACAACATTTATTTAAATCCCAATTTATATACAATCTTTATAACAGTACTTCTGAGCTTATTTTTATGACATTATTTTGTATAATAAATATTGTATGGAATAAGGGGAGTCGAAGGAGTGCTGAAATTTACAGATTTATAAGACGAGGTGATATAAAATACGGAATTTAGTTCATAGCCAGCGAGTAACGAATAGGTTGTGAGGCGAGATAAATAAAATGCTTTTAATATAATCTAAAATTTTAACAAAAAAAACCGACTTCAAATGAAGTACATCCTTTCCAATAACAATAAAAAAGAATCATCGAAATCGGCTGGCGTGCTATTGATTTATTCGTCCATTTGTTGCGCACATACTAAATGAAAATTTAAGACTTATATTGTTTTCTCATGGATGTCATTCTCAGATCTCGATAAAATTTAATTGGGACCACATGACAAGCACCGATTCCGATTTAAAAAAGAATCATCAAAATCGGTTCATCCAGTCGAATGTTCTGAGGTAACAAACATAAAAAAATACAGACTAATTGAGAACCTCCTACTTTTTTTGAAGTCTGTTAAAAATCTTTTTTTGTTTCGGCTCTTTAGAGATAAATTTTTCTCCTTTTCAAACGATTTATTTAGCTTGCCCTGTTTAGGTAAAATATTGCAAGCCCAATTAGATCTTTTTTAGTATAATACAGGTACTCACGATATATATTTTATACGCCGATATTTCGACATAGTTACAGGGATCGTGGTCACGGCTAGACCCTGTCCCTGATCCCTGTAACTGGGTCGAAATATCGGCGTATAAAATATACATCGTGAGTACCCGTATTATACTAAAAATGTTTGCAGTCCGCGATGAGTTAAGTTTAAAACCAATTAGACTTTATTCCACATATCCTAAGGAGTTGTAATTTTACACATTGCTTTGATTCTGATGACAATATATTTTTGTGACAAGCTTGACCTGATACTACATTCAGGTTTGGTTCCAGCCGAGTGGTTAAAGCACAGTCCCAATGAGGTTGCCCTCATCCGTATACCGCTCATCGTTTCTCGTTTACTATAGTGCAAGACAAAGATGAATCGATCTACAATGACGTCAAACCTAAATCAACAGATGTATCCCTATTTCGAGATATTGGCGAGCGAGTAAACAAACAAAGGAGTATTCGAGCTGGAAACTGGGAAGTTAAATGTGCTGGTAGCAAGTTAATAGAATAACATGCACTACATGTTTGCTTCTTCTCAGGCGGTTTGAAAACTTCCAACACTCGGGTTGGCCACTAACCCCTCCACCAATCCGCACTGGAGCAGCGTGGTGGAGTAAGTTTAAGGCCTCCTCAAGAGGAGAGGCCCGTGCTCAGTAATGGGCCATTAATGGCCATAGGTCGACTGGCAGAGAATGCTTATAGCTAGGAAGCTTGGAATCCTAGCAAAGGTGCGGCGGTACTTCACACCACAACAACTCTTAACCTTATATAAAGCACAGGTTCGGCCTTGTATGGAGTACTGCTGTCACATTTGGGCTGGTGCTGCCAAATGCCACCTGTCAGCATTGGATTCAATGGAGAGGCGTGCTAAGAGACTTATTGGTGACCCTAAATTGGTTGAAACCAATCTTCAGAGCCTCGAGCACAGGCGCAGAGTTGCTAGCCTCTCGGTATTCTACAGGATACATTTTGGAGAGTGTGCGCAGGAAATATATGATTTGATTCCGCCATCCCCATTCCACCATCGAACGTCCCGACGCACGGCGGGTATCCATCCCTTCGTCGTTGACATTCCCCCTGTACGGACGAAGCGCTTCGCTTCGTCATTTATTATGCGTACAGCGAAGGATTGGAATAAATTGCCCGCGTCGGTATTTCCGCTCGATTATAATGTGAGTGTCTTTAAGGCAAGAGTGAATAGGCTTTTACTAAGTTAATGCGCTTTACCATCAATGACTACATCGCCACTTACCATCAGGTGGGATTGTAGTCAAGCATTAACTTATAATTTATAAAAAAAAAAAAAAAAAATTAAGTCCACCTTTTGTACCACTTAGTTATAAGGGTATAATAAAGTGTAAATAAATAAATAAATAAATAATGGCTTGAAGCCAAAAAAGAACGAGAAATTTGTAACATTTCGATACAAAGTTGAGGATATGCATATCAGTTTAGTATCAATTGTCACGGCTAGATCTTTCACTTGATTAACAGTTGCAATTTTATTGCTGTGTTTTCACACATATTACGACTAAAATGAATATGATGATATTCATTAGTATATAGGGCCATTTTGTTGATTCATTATGATTCTTCATAATGAAAATGAAAGTTTTTTTTTGTAATGGATAACCTCAAAAATTACTGGACAGTTTTCAAAAATCCTTTCCTCGATAGCTCTATTGTTCCTGAGTAACGAATCTTTACAAAAACCCCAGCAAACTAAGGGTGATTACTAGTGTTTAGATAACGTCATTGAATCGTCATTGTTTTCAATGTGGAGTAGGACGGATACTCAGCTTGTTGCCAGTCTCTATAGTCTTATCTCGAGAGATTGTATACTCGTACCTACTGATAAATAATTGAGTTCGCTGAAAATCAATAAATGAAATGTTACATTATCATTTTAACCAACTGTAGATTGTGGGATGTACTGCAATGTTGAAACATCTCAGTTCATTCTTTTTCTTCTCTATTTCTTATGGAGGCCATACACAATCAAGCGTCAAGCGGATTTGTCGCGGCATCCAGTATACTTGATCGTGTATGGCCACGGTAAGCTATGGCCATATTATAGTTATATCATGCACACTGGATGGCGCGTCAAGTCAAACTGCAGATTTTTTTTTTTTTACTTAAAATAAGTTAATGCTTTTGACAAGTACACTTGATCGTGTATGACATTCATTAGCCGGCAATGCAAGAGTGATGCCTTTGGTGTTGCTGATGTCCATAGACGACGATAGCCACTTACCACCAGGTTGACTGTCAGTTCGTTTGTCGGCTATTTCATAAAAATAGCCCTAAAATAAATACTTTTTGAAAACGCGAAATACAATATTTTATTTGCTTAAGAATATTGACAAAATTCTCGTTTAAATTAATGCTTTTAAATTTACAAATGAAAGCTATTCGTATAGTTTATATCTATTTTTAAAAGGCAAAAGTGATTGACTGATGTATTAACGCACAGGCCAAACCTTCAGAACCTTAAAATTTCGCACACGTATTCCTCTTACGACGTAGGCTTCCACTAAGGAAGAATTTTTCAAAATTCAATCCTCATGGGGGTTAAATAAAGGATAAATATGATAAGCGCGTAATGATATCCGCGTGCGAAGAAAAAAACTTCTTATGTGCTGCAAAATCAAATCATTAACAATCTAATTTACAATTATGTTCAACTAGAACTTTCTTGGTGATTAATGATTATATTGTAGTAAATTTACTTAATTGAATAGTTTCTATTAATACACAGAACAAATTCAATTTACACGTTGCCGCATCGCATCATGCTCCGGAAATTGAACTGAGATAGACAGCCCCGAATAGTCAGAATTAATGTGATGATAATACCAAAGTCTACAGGCTTGTTGGCATATAATTACTCCCTTTGAGCACGAATACGTGTAAAGTCTTTCGCTAGACATACCTCGTAATACATGTGTTATCAAGACGTGTTTTCATACAAGGTTAATTAAGAACATTTTCCTTAATTAATTTAAGAAGCTTTTGGGTGTTAAATATTCTTTGTTAACTTTATGGGATGTGAAATTCGCGTAGATAATTAGGCTGCTATATACATTATTTCATACAGCTTTCCTTATCTGATTTACAAATAAGTATTTTTTCCCAAACCTTATCGATTCCTGATTGACAACGAGTCAATGACGCTCCTGGAAGTGATGCGTTTGTTCTGACAAAAATGCATTTTTGCGATTAGCTTGCCCATATACAATACTCAGGTTTAGCTACCAGACGAGGAAACTCCTAAATGGTTAAAAGCACAGCAGTCCTGGATTTGTCAATAGGCCGTATAGGCCACGGCCTAGGGGCGGCAGCGTCCTAGAAGCGGCAGATTTCAGAAGATGATATAATATAGATGATTTTGCTATTAGAAACTGTCGCAAAAAATTCTAATTCTTGTTTTTTTACACACTTTCTTAGTGACTAATTCAGTGCCTTCCTTACTATGAATGGAAAATCATTATTTTAGAAAGGTACATTGGTCGGTGGAAATAAATTGGCCTACACTCATAAAATATAAATCCGGCACTGAAGCACAGTACAATTATTTTCCGATACCATAATTATACGAAAGAGGTACTCACTCAACTTATGGTTTCGAACCGTTGTTGCTACTTTTTATAGAGATCGATTTACGAAATAGATGGAAAATGTACACTTAACGTGAAAAAATATTGAATTTCAGGTGTGATTACTATTTATGAACATAAGATTTATACTTCCCAATGCGGATCGGTTAGTACCATATGAATAAAAGATACGAGAAGTACAATACGAAAACCGTAACCGAATAGTACAAAACAATAAGATTTTTATTTTTACCTCCTACCATGTCCTTAGAAAGACTTATCTCATTGGCAACTTATAACAAGAAAGAAACATGCTCAAAGTTGTGGTAGTTAATTTCAATATCTAAGAATGAGAATCGTGAAGAATTCGTTTATTATTGTAAAGCAAAGCAAAACAATATTTTATATTCTACAAAAATATGCTTAACACTCTAAGGTTGTCCCGTGTTTCCTAAATGCAGACTTTAAGTTTCAAGCTGCTCATTTTCATATCAGTTATATTTAAATTCATTTTTGTCCACAGCTCATCGTGTATCCAACAAGGCCTGGCCTGCAGACGATGGGAGCGCTCGTAACAATGTTCTTCATTTGGGTCACGGCATTCGCTCTCGCTTCTCCACTTTACATCTTCAGAACTCTCAAAACCCACAAAGTCGGACTCATCGGGATAGACAGCTTACATTTCTGCATAGAACTATGGCCTATCGAGAAAGGACGAGCCATCTACTCTGTATTTAGTCTTATCTTCCAATATCTTTTGCCAGTTCTCGTTGTAGTGATAGCACATGTGCAAATTCATAGACGACTGCGAGGGAGAAGACGAACAACGAGGAAAACTCCAGCTATTTTGATAGCGATAATTGTTACTTACGTTATAAGTTGGTTGCCATTGAATGTATTTAACCTCGTAGCGGATTTTAGCTCCGAAGCGATCCTTGATGAGAATTCCTTGATAATAACGTATGCTATTTGTCACATGTTTGGAATGTCCAGCGCTGTTTCAAATCCCCTTCTATACGGATGGTTAAATGACAATTTCAGAAAGGAATTTGAGGAGATACTATGCTGTTGTAGAAAGAAAGGCCAGTTGAATAAGAACATGAGGATAAAGGGAAGAAAGATGGAGACGGAATTGACAGCGTTAGCCCAGATGGAGCACACAGTAACTGCCAATACGAAGACATCTCAGTGCTCACAAATTTTCTGACTAAAGGCCTGCTTTAAATAGCAGGAAGATAGTGTGGAGATGGAATGTCTCTGAACTCATGTCAATTTACTATGACTGCTAGTGTCAAGTGTTTGTGTAACGGTGTAAAAAGTTCCTCTGTTGAAAATTCTTTATCTTGTTGGTATAAGCATAATTAAGGTATCTAATTACTACAATTTCATTTGTAAATATTAATTTAGGTAATGTAAGTATACTTCCAAATATTGCATTTTACGTTTTTCTGAGCCCAAAACGTAAATTGGCGATATTTCTAGGTTATTGCAATGTTTTTTTTTAATAAAAAATATCTGTATGTTGGAGTTTTATTAAACATTTTCCACGTGGCATCCATTCGAGATTCATTTATTAAAAGCAATAACCAAGTTTGCCTCACTCAGTAAATGTTTCATCATAAATCTTTGTACGTGTTAGTTATTTCAATATTGAATAGAGTTATTAAAATAATATTTTTATAAGCTTCAGGTTTGAGAAGTTTATTTTCTAATGAATAATTCCACGGTTTACTTACTAAATAAAATTGGAGCATGAAACAAGTAGATAAAAGTTTATTTCCCTCATAAGTTAAAGAAAGTTATAAACGAGATTTATCCCTGTTTTATAAACAAGAAAAATAATATACCTAGTTATATTCTGAAACACACCCGTTTTCTATGTATCGTAACGTAATGTTCTATGTACTTCATTAGTATTAGCTTTTATTACTTTTTCAACTAACTTTTTAAGATAATAACGTATAGACAGATTGTTGAAATGAAGAAACTAAGGCTGTTGAATTGATATATCACAGGACATTATAATCTAATCTGTGTAGCAATTTGAACTTCAGAAGACTGAATGAGACATAATGAAAATAACAATTATTTATTTAGACTTTACTATAAAATATTCTGCACTTAGAACTGGGTCTTCGAATTATTATCTAAGCTTCAAATATTTATATCTAATGGCCCCGTAGTTTCTACACGTGCGCTCCGCGATCCGGCCATATTTTCTAGTCGAAGTACCTACTGCAAGGGATTACGTCTAGCTTGTGTGTAAGGCACTATGGGTTGATGGATGGATAGGTGAGGTAAATAATTTTGAACCCGTAGCCTAGTTTGTAGAAATATAGCTTTTAAAATTATCTTAACTAGGTCTGGGTGTGCGTGTCCTTGTCTTTGTGTGTTGTCCATGGCACCCACGACACAGGGAATCCTAGTGTGGGGCTATGAGTGTGAAGCGTTATTTATTTATTTTATATGTGGACAGACAATTAATATTATTCCCTAGTCATGGTGTGTGTCTTGTGTATCTAATTGTTTTTGTCCAGGTTATCTTAATATGATATATGGGGTAATGTATTTAGGGTAACGTTACCCTATAGTACAGTACCAGGGCCTAAATCGTATCTCACTGATATCTGGTCCCTCACTTTCAATAAATTAAATCTAGTGATGTAAAATTGAACTGTTTTTGCATGCGAGTAAACAACACTATAATGGCTATCCGCTATCGTCACAGAAAAATAAAGTAAGTTTTTGCAATGTTTTTATTAAATTTTGTTACTAATTCGTAAGAAATTTCAAAACAGAACGTAAAGATATTATATTATAATAATAATATTATTTATTATAATTATAAAAAAAAATCTCAAAAATAATTTAAACGCAAATTATCTAAATTACATACAAGTATTACTCTTTAGATGTTCAATCCATCTTAATATCAGCTTATTCGTAGTTCTTGTTTTTGATGTGTTTAAGATGTAATAACCGTACTCGTAAAACTGTGAAATTAATTCCATAATTAAAATTTCCTACGGCTTATTAATCTTCGTACAACCGAGATGTGCTTGTACGTGTCTAAAAACGAGTAGATTCTAAGCAATGGTTGTACAAGAAAGGGTGAATTACAGGATAATAATTGTAATTTTTTATTTACTTTTGATAGGTAAGAATTCATTTTTATTTGAAATTTAGATTTTTGCATCATAGTATACAAATTTAATACCTAATACACTTTTTTCGAGACTCTATCGTGTATGAAGAATAAATAAGTTGATACACAAAAGATTATGGATTATTAAGGGGCAGTGAGGGGCAAGGATGGGTCACCCAATGGGAATATTGGGTTAGACCCGGTTAATCGTAAATTTTATCTTTTAAACGTTTTAATATTTGCTCTAACTCTTAAGCCAAATAAAGACCATGGAAGTAGCAAGTAACGGAAAAATCTATATCTATACAAATAAATAAAATTGGAGTGTCTGTTTGTAATATTAAAATAACTGCTTTTTACTAAGTGCATTTGGATGTATTCACGGTACATATACCAAAACAACATTTTTTACAATTTTTGTCTGTTTGTTTCGACTAATCTCTGAAATGGCTGGACCGATTTTATGGGGACTTGCACTAGAAGATAGCTGATGTAACAAGGAGTAACTTAGGCTACTTTTATTTTAGAAAAAAAGGGTATTATGATTATTATGATATGAGTATTATGATAGATATTCGCCGGGTCAGCTAGTTATAATATAAAAATCCAAATTTATACAGATTTGACAGACACAGAAGACATTTATGACATTGAAAGCGAACCTATAGCAGAGAGACCTATGCCGCCGGAGTTGACAGATATGTTGGTTGTCAATAAAACGGACCAGGAAATCAACTTAGAGGACTGTATGTCGGACTTCTACGAATGCACTAGTACCCATCTGTGAGTAACATGTTCTAATATTGTCTTTATTATCACCATCATCATTGTCCTCAACATCACCGTCATCGACATACTTATCATCATTATAGAATGGAACTCTTATATTAGTCTTAAGTGATTAATTAAATAATATACTTCCACATAGAAGGCAACAATATTGTCTCAGATTAAAGAACAAAAGTATGAGTATATTGTTATCTTTGTCATCATAATCCAAATAAATGAATGACGATGTTTCATTGTCGGGATTAGCTCTTCTCCTTTCATGTAAAGAATAAAGGCTATTTATCAAGCTGGTCAATTGGGTCTTGACAAACGAACTCCTTTAAGAATATTTAACATTAGAGATTATCTCGTAACTAAACCATCTATATTTTATATATAAAAACGCTTACTGTTACTGACAGACAGAAATGTGTTCCATTGTGTGAGTGAGCACGAAGAAAGGTTTTTTTAAAAGATCGTCTAAAGGGATAAAATAGGGGTTGAAAATATGTTTAAAATCAATGATATTATAAGTAAAAAAGAGGTAGATTTGTCACTAGCGCGCCGAAGATGAAGATCGTAAGAGCAGTCAATTGACCTCGTCTGCTCGTAGTCGCTTGATCAACCCAAGACGATGGCACGCTTTTGTTGTTGTCAGAAGTGCTTGAGATTTGACATACAACGTTAAAATGCCTTCGTGTATTATTGTAGTGTGATTGGTGTAGTGATACAAAAGAAAAACAAAAGATAGCTCTTATCGGAACAGATTTTTTGGTTGATTTGTAAATGACGTATCTATAGTTTTTAAATATCATTGTTTAAAATGTTGAAATTTTGAATAAAAGATTAATGAAAGCTGGTATCTAATAATATTACTATGGTACTCGCTTCAGATCACACGAAATACACTAACATCCGTCAAACGCAGGTATGTTAATAAATTTGTTACGACACACAATGATCAAATTTCAACGCATCAAACTAGTAATTATAAACTAAATAGACTTCATTATCCAAAGAACAATGTAGTAACATGAATTGTGTCGATATTGCACGTCACAATTGACTTAGCTAAACCCGAAATATCTTTGTTTACTCAAATCAAGACTCACTAACCTTTGTTTATTCGAAACGTCTGAAATGTGCTTGATAAAACTCGATATTCCTGGATAAACTATTTACGTAAGGATTTAACTCAAAGGGATAATGACGCATATCTTTGAATAATATCATCAAATGGTGAAGATTACTGGAATTGTTTGAATAAAGTGCACTCAGAGAGTGGTTTCGCAAGCTACTTTTTTATTTAATATCATTCAGGGTTGCCAGACGTTTGGTTTCAACATAATATTCGGTAATCAACTGTTTTTTTTTAAATTAGCAAATAAACGCTTTTAAACTGAAAATTTCTGAAAGAATATGTCACATGTGATCCATATGCACAATGATATTACACTTATAAAAGAGCTGAAGACGCTGAAGCGCGTAAGAACCGGCAATTGTCCGCTCTGTTCTTACGGCCGGTCTCAATAATATACTATCAGTTAAACAAACTATATTTATAGATATAGCTACCATTAGTATTTGTCATCTGTCATATCTGTCAATTTTTGCGTCTTAGTAACCATCTGTGGATAGAACATGTTTACCAATGATATTAATCTACTGTTCGGAGGGCCTAGTTATACTGGAGATAATTATGTTGGTCTATACAAAAATAAAAAATGGTGTTTCAATAACGGTTTTACAGCTAATAACTGTCGGTGATTGAAGTTACCAACTGTCGGAGTTTTTCTTATCGCTCGTTTTGACGGATAAATAATATCTCGTATTGTAAAGAAAATTAATCAAAAATTCATGGATTTATTTATCAGCGATGAGTAATGACGAATTGTGTGAGATCTGTGTTTGATTCCGCCTTTTTGACTACCAAGATCACTGAAATTGTCCTCGTATAAAATATGACTGAATTGTCTGAATCCAAATTTTTTATACTTAGGTACCTAGATTCAGAGTTAACAAAACGACAGTAAATGAATTAAGGACAATTCCTTTTTTTAAAGATCTTGGTAAGTAAGTTCTAACGTACATCATTTTAATTACTTAATTAAGAACACAAAGCTTTTTCAGTTAGGTATATTTTGAAATTAGAACAAAATCATTTTGACTTTTCAGAAATAATGGTCTGTCCCACGTCAGTCCCTTCTACATCAATGGCTATTACGAAGGGCACTTAAGAAGGCACATCATCTTTTGTGAGGGGTGCTGACTTCATCTGAAAAGAAAGATTTTAAGACGTTTGGCAACAATTTTTGTTCGCCAAACATATTAATATACTATTTTATTAACCAATAAAGTCTATACCCACGATATTTGTTGGGCCAGGTGTTTCATTTATTCATAAAACTAATTAATATTACTAATGTTATAACACACACGTTGTTATCCGACTGCGCCAGAAGAAAGGTTATGTTTTATATATGCATGCATGTGTTAGATTCAATGTGTAATGGTTATGGAAAAGACAAGAAATATAAATTGGAAGTCATGTTATAAAGCGAGAATCGACAAATATTTGCAACTTGTACTATTATTAATAAAGGTAAACCAAAAAAGCACAATGACTAGTTATTTTTCATGATATTGTGACTTTTTCATATTATTATGGAGGTATGTAAATGATACACATTATTTGCGGCAATTAATTTATTGAAACCCTTAGTTCGCAATGTGCTTTAGTCGTTGGGGAAGAACTAAGGGGAAAGAAACCCCAACGGCACAAGATTACCGCAGTAATATTATATTATATCATTCCACATTTCGTATCAATATTACACATTTTAAAACGGAACAAACAGTACGACAATATTGAATTGAAAGCTGGCTTCCAGTATAGCTTTACAAAATTATGACACTACAATCGTTTTAATTAGAATGATACTAAACAATAATTAAATAGACTGGCAGAGTAACATTATAAAAGTATTTCAAAGTACTTAACTTCTGCAGAAGAGCAGCTCACACACTGAATTAAACGAGACAATTACAAACACTCGCTTTTATCAACCCAACTGTCTACCCCCACACCATAATTACGAGTATCACCTGATATACCTACCACAGACAAGACAAACAATTTGTAATTCTACGTGAAAAGATCGTAATAAATACTAATAATAATAAACACAATTCAATAACTGATTTAAACAATTCCAAATCATCAAAATTAATGGTATTTTATAAAATAATTAAAATATTTCTACCGGCAAACAATTTAACTTCCCGTTACAAATAATCACCTATTTTAAAAATTAGCAAGTAGTTGACATTTAACGTTGCTATAAATTTTCAAATACCTTATTTTAATTTTATGTATATTGTATATTATTACCAAATCGTACAATAATTATTATGTCTATCTAATTGTACAATAATATTATATTACCATATTTCAAGTGTTTCATGTTACGATTAATACAAATAATACAAGTTGTCAAAATATAAGTACATTATCGTTAATGGATACGTTTCCTTTTTATAAAAATCTAAATTTCATATTTTCTATTTATTGAGCAATTATTACATATACCTACATTATAAATATACAATATCTCTCACATGCATGCATGCATAATACATACATATGTATTGTATGTATATTTCTTTGGAACGCTCTGAAGAGTAAACGGCTTTATCGATTTCAGCTTGAGAGTTGCCGTTAGGTTCTCCTTAGTGACCGGCAGTACGGGTTTCGTCGAAACCGGTCAATGCCATACACATATGGGGCAAAGCCATCAAGAAAAATGGGGAGGCGCTTCCTCTTGACGTCTCGAAGGCCATCAATAAGGTCTGGTACGCTAGCCTCTTATGTAAGTTTTCAGCTTACGGCATATCTCCTGGCCTTATCAACTGAGTTGAGGACTTCCTGAGCGACCGGACTTTCCGCTTCTATACATTTATGACCTACTCATGCCAGGTGCTATGGGTACGCAGATGATAGCCCAGTGATAGAGATACCTACCGAGGGCCAGTATGCACGAAATTCAGTCGGAAAGAAAGGCTATGGTGGAACGTGTGAATCTCACACTTCGGGATGTGTCCGAGTGTGGCGAAGCCAATCTTGTGAGATTCAACTCCACTAAAACACAGACGTGTCTCTTCACCCCCAAAAGGAGCCCGCTCATCTTGGCTACTTTTCAAAATGTGTCCTTGGATTATACCGACTGCCTTCAGTTTTTAGGAGTTGAGATATCCTCCAAGCTCAACTTTGGGCAGTTCATCGAATTATAATAAATTCTTGTCGACTGCTCATATAATTGCATTGCATAAACCATAGACTATGATCATTACAGTATGAGCAGAAAAAACCTTACTACACCACGAGTAATGAAAACAGCAAAGAGCAGCCATATTTATAGAGTTTTTACCTTAAAAAACAATTTGTTTTAATTTTCACCCGTAAAAATGAAATAGGCTACGCATAATGAAACCAACACTGCGAAATTCAGCCTAAGCTTGGCACAGGAGCCCGATGTAATAAATGTATTACTTTCTTACATCTTTATAATGTTTTTTATCGATTTAAATTAGTTGAAGCCCTTTTAAGCCAAGGGTAAAAAACGAACGTATTAAAAGATATGACGTAGTCTTAGAAAACCACATAAAGAAAATTCTTAATTTTAAAAATAAAATTTTCCATAAATGTACCAAATTTGTTTATGTAAAATGACAAGTATAAAGTTTACCCACATGTGGTGTCCACTATCCAATTTTGCATATATTCTATCCACAGGCACTAAAACAATATTCACTAGATTACGACTACACAACGCAAACTAGAGCGAATCAGTCTGTGTCCTTCCTTGGTCCTTCCTAAATTTCCGACTACTCTCTATTAATATTCATGAAATAATCGAACTCATCTCTCACAGCTCCTTGGAGGCCTGTAGGGGCATCTACACGTTATGTCCTCGGTCTGAGATGCTCTCTACGGATCGTAGTCATGAGTTGGTAATTACCAACTCAACCAACCCAACCCAATTGGGTTGGGCTCTAGGGCCCGTGGTCGGTTATCCGAGTTGGGCGAATGTATATCCAGGGAAAGGTGGAAAAATGAGGTTGTGACGTCATCTCCCGTGGGAGGTGGCCAATAGTGGGAAGCCCCGTAGGAGCCGATCAATGACCAGGCGGCACCTTGGGTCCAGATTGGAAGGTTGTCGTCACGCAACAACAAATTGTGTGGTAATCCCGACGGTTCATGAAAGTTTTTTTATGTTTTTTTATGAATATAGCTGGCAAACGAGCTGATAATCTACCTAATAGTAAATGAATATCGTCGCCCATGGACGTCAGTGACACCGAAATCATCGCTGATGAAAAAAGAAAGAGAGAAGAAGAAAGAAAGAAAGTGTCGATTAATCTATTGTGTAGTTGTATCTACGTATTCCGCAGAAAGCTTGAACATCCAATAGTGAAAATGGGTCGGATGAATTATGTATTGCCTCATGCAATCCTCTACACGCTTTAGAATCGACGCGATAGAATATAGCTAGATATGGCTACTTACAAGAAGGACAATCGATTGAGACACCATACAAAATATAGACTTGGTTATGAAAATCAATATCAATTCATAACATAATATCAAGAATACCCAAAACTCCAATATCTAACCCAATAAAGCCCTTTTCAGTTACAAATGTTCACATTTTGATCGATTTATGACATGACTAGTGCTCTGCCCGCGGTTTTTCCCATGTTTTCCGGAACAATAAGTACTCTATATTTTATTTCATAATCATGGTCTTAATTACCAGATTTAAAAAAGTATTAAAGAAAAATATCAATTATCTTTCTTAAGGGCGTTCTTTTCCTTCCTATTTATCTGTACCATTAATACAAATTAGTAATTCAAATATTTACTACAAAAAAATCCTAATTATTAACTCCCAAATAAAGCGCTATTAACATTACCCAGTTTACGCTGTATTTGTCAGAATTATGATTTTAATCATAATGTTATCGTCTACTATAAAACATTATGCTATCGAATTAACAAATAGCATTTCATAAATTTTGCATATTTCATTAAAGTATGTATATTATATTGGAAACATATTGTAAGCAGCAAAAGCGAAATCATTTAATACCCGCATAGTAGAACGATACATAGCGATTATTTTTATTTTTTGACGTGATTATCGTTTATTTTTTGACCGATTTCAAAAAATCAGCAGTATAAAATTTGAATCAATTAAAACATAATTTCCGTATGCAAAGCTGCGGGCAACATCTAGTAATTTAATAAATTCAACTAAAAACATTGACATGTACCTAAAGGATATTTTGTTGTAACTGTTACTGAAATACGCTCTAGGTATCCAGTGACCAGTGACGAGAACACCTTATTCCTAGTCTTTAATTTTTAATCGAAATTTTATTAAACAATTTTTGATATAAGTATCAAAGTTTTACTTGAATTTTGATACAAAGAAGTCATGACTGTTTTTCAAACTTTATATCGCAGGATGAAACAAGAACCTTTTGAAGGATTAAAATAAATCCGACAAAACAACAAAACCGTCTAATTACGACGTGGGTGTTTCAGAAAAGATAATGTCACGAAATTTATGAGGGTATTCTGAGGATTAAATCCAAACTCATATTTCGTCGTAGAAGGCAATATTCGTAAGCCGGAATCGAGAAATAAAGATATTATTTTGAAGAAGATATTGGTTTTTATTGGATGGAATAGCTGGCAAACGAGCTTACAATCCACCTGATGGTAAGACCCAAGGACATTCACCACCAAAGGAATCACTGATCAGTCAAGAAACACGGAAGAAAAAGAAAGGAAGAAGTAGGTTTCAAACCTCCAGCCGGAATACGACAAGTCGTTTGGCGACTGACTCAAGCAAGACTTAAGGCTAGATATTCCCACAGAGGCTGTGTTTTTGAGTTTTTCAAAAACATCTGAGACGTAGAAAATAGTTTTTTTAATTCTGAAAAAATATATGTATTTGTTAAGGACCTAATCTAGGCAAATCGCTTTCAGTTACAAAATCTAAATCTAAATATTTTTAACCCCTGACGAAATAAGAGGGGTGTGATGCATCTGTGTATCTGTGTGTCTGTGTATCTGTGTATTTGTATGTCTGTCTGTGGCATGAGCTCCCAAACGTGATATAATCGAGAGTGTTCTTAGCTATGTTTAGTTTAAGTAAAACTATCGGGGGTTTTTTGTAATTTTAATTACAGTATTATACTTGTTGTTTTAGAAAGTATCAGCTTTGTGCGATAAACGATAAACAAATAAAGAGAAGTTTTCTGTGTTACTGTGATATGACTTACGAAAATTGCAGAAATAATGACAAAAGTGAGTATTAAGTAATATCATTAGACTTGGAAGTTTCATAAAGGTTTGAAACCTACAAGACGTTTGTTTTTCAGATCCCTGGCATTACCTTCACGACGATGAATGTCAATGAAAGTTCAGAAATAGTTTACATCACGAAAATATTATTAAAATCTCAATAATAAAATAATTTTTCCCATGATGTAAAATGCAGACATATTCTAACATTATGCTTGCTAGTATTATATTATTTTGCCAAAAAGAGATCTGTTTTTGCGTAAATATTTCGATGCCAAAAATAATATTCAATCTAGAAATAAAGTAAACTTGTTACCATGTAATCATAATTATGTGTTATTTATCTTTTACAAATCCCGAAATAGTCAAATATCCATAATATCTAAAAAAATATAAACTCGACAGTACAATGAGAAACCGTAAAATTAATCCACAATTTTCTTTGTAATATGGAAAACAACAACAACAGAATGGAGAACCTATTCAATATCAGGAATAAACTTGGAGAAACTGGTAAACTCTCTTTATACCTACTGACAAAAATATAAATATAAAGTTAAAGATAGCAAATATAAATATAAAATAAGGTTTTATTTACCAGTCACACGTTACAATGTTAAGTTATGTTATAATTTACGATTAATAAATTAAAATATTGTTTTGGTCTTTTTATTTCGAAGTGCCTAATATTTTATAATAGCAATTAACACCTATCACGCTTTACCATGCTCCATTCTGAAATAAATAAACACATTTTATAAAATAAGGTTAAATAAGTTTATTTGTTTGTTCTTGTCTCAATCCTAAAATTGAAACGGGAAAAAACATTAATTTCACCATATTTCACTAAATATTGAAACAATGCAGTACAAAAGACGATATAAATGAAAACATTGCAGTATTCGAGTAAATAGTATTGCGGTTTGGGTACAATAGTACAGTCACCTGTAGAGAAAAGTAACCCATCTGTCTATTAAAACTGTTTAACAGATGGGTTACTTTTCTCTGCAGGGGACCGTACCTACCCAAATAATACATGCATGAGAAGCAGAAGTGAAATTGGGTGTATGGAATTGTTTTTACCTACAAAAATAACTCTACTTTATTTCAAAATAAATAACTTGAGTTTGAATAACTTTCTGAACTTAAAACAATAACTGCTTGTTGTTTTGTTGTTGTTCCAAGTTTGAGAAACAAGTTGCGGCGCCTGGCGTATATTTATTAGCAATGATGTCTAGCTAGATTTCTAGGAAAAGCCTATAAGTAATACTAGCGCTCTACTCGCGGCTTTGCCCGCGTTTTTCAGTATAATAAGTATCCTATATTTTGTTGTCATGGTCTATCTATGAGCAAAATTTCATGAAAATCTGTTCAGTAGTTTTTGTGTGAAAAGTTACAAACATCAAACATATTTTCACACGAGTAATCGCCCTCGCTTTGCTTCGGTTTTTTTTATTTTTGACACCTTGGGTTACATTATTGGAGTTTTATTAAGGATCCATAATTTTTTGATAGTATAATATAGCCTATATCACCCGGCGATAGTGTAGCTTCCCAACAGTGAAATACATTTTCAAATCGGTTCAGTTTTTTCGGAGCCTATTCAATGCAAACAATTAAAATCTTTCTTCTTTATAATATTAGTATAGATTAATAATATTAAATAGGAGAAGGATGTTAACGTACGTTATTAATAAATTTAGATGGTATTTCAGATATTTAGTCTGACTTGCTAGTTACCTATTGTAATTAGTTAGTTATTATAATTTATATTAAGTTTATGCAGCTAAAGTAACTTACGTCTCCAACCATTACAGTTTTCATACTCCAGTTCACAGTAATTATTGAAGGTTTTATAGTATCCATCGTAGTGTCTCCCGCATACTGAGGTGCGTCTGAAATTATAAAATTAACAAAACTTTACCGGCTTAGTAATAAAAATGTTTTTAATAGAAAACTAAGCGTAACAGGACTCACTAGAAATTAAGGAGGTTATATGGCAAAATATAGGCTATTATTTATCCCAGAATTGCCACGGGATCGGGATTTACGCGGGAAAGACAGCCACCATCTGAAAAGTGGTGACCCATGCCCAAGGACATCAGTAACACGTTACACGTTAGTGGCACGAACTGCACTCCAAAACTGGGTCGCACAGAATATCAGTGCTGTGGTTCTCCACAGCAATTACTGAGTGCGATCCTTTTCCATAGTGCTTACAGCAGCTTAACTATAATCTTATTGTTTTAGTTTTTTTTTATACCCATATCTGCTTGTAACTTGGAATAAAGTATTTCTTTCTTTCTTTCTTTCTTTCTTTCTTAACACCCAAGAAAGTCAGTAATATGTAGGCCACGCTTCCAAGATGTGCCTGAAGATAGATCACGTGACAATGGATGAACGTCTTTGACATTTTCTTGGACCAACGGTGGGTCTATTATAAACTCTTAATTCCAGCCACGTTTCAGTGTAAACGTCTTCGTATTACCAAAGCGGTCACGTGACACTTTTTAGCCAATCATACGTCGTTCAAAGCCATAAATGAATTTCCTGGAACATGAATGGCTTTTTTAAAGTTCATAATAGCCTCGAAGGTCGGCCTGACTAGCCACCATCCTATGGTTTGAGTCATCCACGACTCGTCATCTTCCAGCTAGAGGCTTGAAAGCCAGTTCTTTCTTCCTTTTTCTTCTCTTTCTTGGCCGGCAACATTGGCCTTTTGTATCACTGATGTCTATGGGTGACGATAGCCTCTTACCACGTGGATCATCAGCTCGTCTGCCGTCTATTTCCATAACCTCATAAATACAATACGTATCGTACTTGTAAGCTGCTGGGCAGTTCATTATGAACACCACACATCCTCTATCAATAAGATCTGCCTTCCGAAAGACGGAGTTCTTCGGATAGAACCGGTATTTTGAAGGTCTGGTCACATTTTTGTTGACATAGTGCGTTGCTGATGGCGCTGTTACTGCGGATAAATGCGACTTATGATATAGTCCAGTTCTTATGGCAATGCAATTTTTAACCGACTTCAAAAAAAGGAGGAGGTTCTCAATTCGACTGTATTTTTTTATGTTTGTTACCTCAGAACTTTCGACTGGGTGAACCGATTTGTATGATTCTTTTTTAATCGAAAGCTGGTGCTTTTCGTGTGGTCCCACTTAAATTTGAGCGAAATCTGACAATGGCATCCATGTCAAAAGCATATAAGTCTTAAATTTGCATTAAATATGTGCGCGATAAATGGAAGAATAACTCAATATCACGCCAACGATTTCGATGATTCTTTTTTTATTGGATGTACTTCAATTTAAGTCAGTTCTTTTTTTGTTAAAATTTTAGATTATAGATTGCATGACCTGGTACTAAACTTTGCTCCAAGCGAGGGAACTCCTTAACGGTGACCAGCACAGTCACTGTTTTGTCTTTAGTAGCTACATTGGCACTATAAAACCGTGTATTTAGTTTTTAAACTAATAGGTTATTCTTAAACATCATCCATGTACAGACATCGATGGGTTACAATTTTATTAAATGTATAGAAACAGATCGACGACAATAATATTCTTAAACCCAATGATATTATAAGTAAAAAAGAGGTAGATATCTCACTAGCGCGCCGAAGATGAAGATCGTAAGAGCAGTCAATTGACTTCTGTCTGCTCGTAGTCGCTCTGTCAAGACGATGGCACGCTTTTGTTGTTGTCAGAACTGCTTGAGATTTGACATACAACGTTAAAATGCCTTCGTGTATTATTGTAGTGTGATTGGTGTAGTGAAACAAAAGATAGACGTGTGTGTGTTGTAGCTCTTTTCGAAACAACTTATTTGGTTGATTTGTAAGGGCATGACGTATCTATATTTTTTAAATATTATTGCTTAAACCTATTACTTTTATACAGATTAAAGATAAAAATTATATTTAATTTTATACCGATACAGGACAATAGCAAACTTATTCAATACTTACTCAAGGCAATCAGTAACAATTGATGTAGAAACATTGCTATCAGGCGAGTACATATTTAACATTGCCATACGATTTCAATAATCGTAAAACCAACTGAACTTTGATAAAAATATATATCGATAATAAATCTGCAACGGGGCTGAATTTGTTAAATTATTAAAATAATGAAGTCTGTGTTAAGAGTATACTATGACCGTGCTAGGAATGTGTCAGATCAAAAATAAAATATTTCACTTACATACACAGTGAAAACCGTATTTTAATCGATAAAGACCTTTCTGGAATATTTATTTATTTATTTGTAACGATTCTTGTACAGAAATATAGTATGGGAGACATAATCTAGTAATATAAAGCCAAGTACACTTGATCGTGTATGGCCTCCATAAGAGTCGTGAGTAGGTACATGTTTTATTTAAAATTTTCAGTGTCCGCGATATAATATAAGTTTAAAATTTATCTTACATTATTGTAACTATAGATAGACATGTAATCAAACACTATGTTGGTTATAATATTTATTTTAAAAAAAGGTTTTTGGTGTACAATATTGCAATGATATTAAGAGTTAAACATAAAATTAGGCAACAAGATTGACATCTGACTGAAAGTACACTCTTGTATGTTATACGTTGTTTGAAGTTGCCAAATGGTG
The DNA here is from genome assembly GCA_963932265.1 of Thymelicus lineola. NCBI lineage: Eukaryota > Metazoa > Arthropoda > Insecta > Lepidoptera > Hesperiidae > Thymelicus > Thymelicus lineola. The sequence continues at coordinate 9,506,102 of OZ010703.1, read as the reverse complement.
CCAATTATTTAGGTAATTTGAGGATCGATGTGGCCTGTCCCACGACTTCCACCGCAGGACCTGCTGAGATGATGGCATCCCGGACTCGCTGTCCTGCTTTTTCCTGAAAACAGTAGAAAATAGTAAATTGACAACTACAACAATGACAAATGCCTAGCTGGTGAAATCTTGCTGCGACATAGAATCCTAATGTGGGCTCTTGGCAGCTGGAGGAATACACACACTGCTATACAACAACTTATCTATACTAATAATAAAGAGGAAAGATTTGATTGTTTGCATTGAATAGGCTCCGAAACTACTGAACCAATTTGAAAAATTCTTATACTGTTGGAAAGCTACACTATCTCCGAGTAACATAGGCTATATTATATTTTCAAAAAAATTAGGGATCCTTAATAAAACTCCAATAATGTAACCCAAGGTGTAAAAAATAAAGAAAATCGAAGCAAAGCGAGGGCGGTTACTCGTATCCTACCTATATGTATTGTAATTGTTAAGACATAGGTACAGAATTTATCCATCATTTTTATTATTAACTACATGTATATTTCATGAGTAGAAAATATTAGTTAACGTATGTAGCAAGATAACAATAATTATAATCTATACATATAAATAATGTGTCAGTTTGTGATTTCAAAATAACTGTGTTTACTCAATTAGGTATGTACTTATAATTATTTACACGATCCTAAAACACAAACAAAATTTTTAAACTATTGTCTGTCTGTCTGTCTTTCTGTTTGTCTGGGCCAATCTCTGGAATCTTCCGAAAATCATTCACTTATCTTATGTAAACAATTTAATAATTAACAGTCCTTCACTCTGTCTACCTAAATGAATTAAAACAAAAGTTGAGAAAAAAGGGATTTAAAATGTTAAAATGATCTTACAATTTCCTTGAATGGATTCCAAGGCGCCGCTGAGACTGAATAGACTGCCATTGAGAGCGCGAAGAAGAAAAAGAAGATATTGAAGCACTTCATTTTCTCATTAAATTCGATGTAAGAATGTCTTTAAAACTCCGTAACTGGTTTTCGTCGACGCTAAATGTAAAGTTAACCTTTCAATAGCTCCCTTTTATACACGATTGATGACTAATTCTACTAACATTTTGTGTAGTAAAAAAACTTGGGTAGTAAACATTTTTCTGTTTCACTTGAATCCCAACTTTTTGATAGGTACGCGGTGATTTTTTTAAGTGGTATACCAATTTAATATATTGAGTAGTATATTCAATCCATGTGGTTTTAAATGACGCGACGTACCGATATTGGTACCTTAATTTATAAATAAATAGAGTTTTGTAGGTTATTATAAAGTATGTCAGTACCTAAAGTAATAAAATAACGAACTCTACGATAAAATTTCTTAAAAGATCCATTAAGAAGAATACTCGGCAGCATTTGCAAGTATGATCAGTAAAATGATAAACTATGTAGTTGCCTTTAAGATCTATGTACTTAAACATAATATAAACTCCACTGTATACAAAAACTTTTACAACGAAACACAATTTTTGTTAAATCAATTTATTTTCACAGAGTCGAGATATGTTATTGTTTTTAGTAAGTTGGCACAATACAGTATGTTTTCGTCCAAATTCCAGACAAAGGAAAACAAAATATAGTAACTATTGTCACAAGGAGAACTAATGAACCTAGAGTTAACATTAAGAAAGATTCTATGCTTAGAAAACAGGAAAGCGTGCCAAAAAGAACGTACCAATTTTTATCCGTAAGTAGATATGGAGAGAAAGAGAGACACGTACTGGAAAAGCTTCAAATTCAAACTTAATCCCTCTTTCTTGTGACCCCGTTGGACAGCGCTGCAAGTACCAAATCGCGATTAACGTTAAATGGGAGCCATTAAATATCGCTCAAGTGCAGTATAAGAACTTACAATGATCCATCACTTTGAAAGTAAAAAAAACTGATGTCACTTAGACATTGGCTCACATTATGCAGGATCATCATAAATCATAATTAATTTAGGCTAACCTAACTACTATACCTATACCTCGGCATATTTATATTTAGCTTAACCAGCTGTTTGTTTGATTAAATCTTGTAAGCCTAATTAGACTACTCCCTTCTGTCACAGCAGTGATAGCCTAGTGGTTAGAACGTTGGTCTCCCGAACGCGGGGGCCCGGGTTCAAATCCTGGCACGCACCTCTAATTTTCAAATATTATGTGCGTATTACAAGTTAATTTATCACTTGCTTCGGGGAAGGAAAACATCGTGAGGAAACCTGCATACCTGAGAGTTCTCCATAATGTTCTCAAAGGTGTGTGAACTCTACCAATCCACACTTGGCCAGCGTGGTAGACTATGGCCTGTACCCCTCACATTGTGAGAGGAGACCCCGAGCCCAGCAGTGGGACAATTATGGGTTGTTGCTTTGCTTTTTTTGTCACTAAGAAGTTAAAATACCTATAGATACTTTAGTTCTGATGACAACGCATTTTTGTGATTGATACTACACACATGTTTGATTCCAGGGGAGGGGACTCCTTAACGGATAACAGAACAGTGTCCATTTTTATCAGCACCTACATTGCCAATATAAAACGTGTATTTTTTTACAGCCTGAGGGGCTGACGAAAAAGCAGACGGGCCACCTGATGGTAAGTGGTCACTATCGCCTATTGAAGCTGGTACCGACGGCTTAACTTGCCTATAACCAACTCTGCCAGTATGGGTTTGAGGTCAATATTATATACCGGCCCAATAGAAGGCCAAGGCCAATCTATTGTAGAATGAATCAATTGTAGAAAAATATAATTATGGTTCCTAATGCTAAGGGGAAGTCCCATAAAGTAAGCTCTTCTCAGCAGCAACTTGTTAGTAGAATTAGACATCAGGAAAAATACGATAATTTTAAACTGGAAAATCAATTATGTGTCATACTTAAACCTTATTTCTTGCGTAATAAGCGCTATAAATAAATAATTGTAATTACTTGATAGCAAAACGATGTAAGTTCGAGGTCTGAGTGAACTCCCTGTTTTCGAGATAAAAGTTATTCCCCAGTGGGAATGCAATCAATCAATTTATAATAAGTATTATTTAATATTATATCCGATTTACTTCGGAACCCTAAAAGGGAAACAAAAGCAAGTTTAAATCCCTTTCTCAAAAATCCAATAATTATGAAGTTAGGAAATGTTTTATGTCGCTAAAACAAGGTCAGCAGAATATAAAATGAACAATTTATATAAAAATTTACACAATACACATTTTTATGCTTTTCATTTCAAGTATTTTACAAAAATTCATATCGTGCAGTCTTCATAACACGGCATAATTTAAATTCCGATTACCTTATCTACATTTATGTTTATTAAAACAAATAACATAATCTATAATATATGTATATACAACACAAAAAAATTCTACGGATATAACAGATTTTGAAACTACCAACCGATATACGCTAAAATAGTTTCTTTTGAAAGGCAATAATGCAAAGATTTGAGACCACTAAAGCAATGCATTAGGCACATTTTCAATTTTCAAATTTTTCCATACAAATTTTTTTCGGAGCATACGCTGGGTATTCACTAGTTTACATTAAAACAAATCTTGCATAGAAAGAAGGTGGATGTTTATTTTTACCAATGGACTGGGACTGCTTTTGACCCTAGGTACAGCTGCTATTAAAAGAACAATGCCCAACTGCCATACATCGTTTTATTTCATTTTCAACTTTAGCGTCTTAAAATAAAAAAAATTCTAGAAATCGCTGCTTTAATTTCTGAGCTTAGTTATATAAGAATTTTCAGCAGACACACCGCAGAACCAAAGTATTTTGAGATTGAATTCTTATAACCATTGAGTCATAGACTTGCCTGTAATTTTTACCATTATTTTATTCTGACTTTTTTTGATTGACAACCGGATATGGAAAGGAGACCTTCAGTTTTTGGCCCAAGTATGTACCGAGGTACAAGTTATACCAAAAAAAATCTTAAATTGTGTAGAAATGGAATCTATAATCAAAATATATTAAATTGCATTTAAATCTTGAAAAAATATATATCAAAATATCATAAACTGCGTTCAATAAAACATGCGTTGTCATGATTTGACAACTATCAAAGTGACAGTGACATAGTGTTCTGTGACAGTGACATTGCATTGCAGTTGTTTGTTTGCATTTCAATCTACAAATATGAATTATTTATCGTAATAATTTTATTTTTAATTATTAGGTAGTAGAATCCAAAACACAAAATAACACTCCAGAGACGCGAATCAAACGAAACACAAAAATGGAATAAACAAGAGGACGTTGACATGTCAATTACGGCATGGATGACAGTTGATGACAGTTCACATAATATGTTTATCGCATAGATTAAGTACTAAATCTATGATTTATCGGCTTGACTATACTCAAAATTATCTAAGAACGCATAAATGATAGCTGCCATTTATTAATATGAACCAACCTTGTACGTACGTCTTTGAGCAAAATGGAATAATTATTTAATTGACATGAATAGTTGGATACTTACGAACAAAGGATTTTGGCAAAATTTGTTAAAAATCCCTATTCGTATTGTATCGTATTCGTATTGACGTTATTTATAAATCATATTAAACGTTATAATCTAGTAAAAATCCCATCAGATCATAATTTATGCAAAATTTAATAAAAAAATAAGGCGTTGAATCAATGTTATATGAAGATGACAAAATCTACACTGACGTTAAGTGATGTGACGGCATGAAACCACTTATAAAATCATAATAATCGATACATTACTATAATCGAAACTTAAAATAAAAATGAATTTGTTTTATTTCTTTCTTTGTGTTTAACAATAATTTCTTCTCTTCTATAAAAACATGACCAAAAGTGTTTATTACGATAATCTCTAACCGCAGCCATTTGAACTGATTAAAATACGGTTAGAATATTCATTATTCAACCGAAACCCAAATTTCATACGCTGGATGCGGCGCGTACGAATTAACAGTGAGTTTTTAGGAAAAAAATATTTTATTATAGTCGTAAATACATAATTATTGAGCGTAAACGGTAAAGTAACATAAGTAGCTCAATGGAGGCAGTATCATTCCAGTTACCTGTGGATATCTAAATGTTTCGGTTTTTAGAATTTACAATTTAATTATTGAATCGATTAGAAAGTATTACAATTTTGAATCGATTTGTTGCAAAAATTGGTTCTTTCGTGAATCGATTTTTTTTGTACATCTCTAGTGTCACTGCGATGACAAACGACAAATATGCATATGTTCGTGGGGACTATAGTGGTCTTTTAGCCAGCATTTTACATATTTGAATGTATTTATAATGTGATCTTAATTAATTGGTTACAAAAGAATCATTTTCTATGTTTTTTACACCTATATAAGCCGATCAGTCCTACTTTTTTATTAAATCTGAGAATAAAATACGTAACATTAAAAGTATAGTATTGCCATGAACAATAATTGTATTGCCGTTTAATTATATCTTTGAACGATAATTTTGAGTGGTACAAATGAATAATAAATTCTGATTAATTTTTTTTGAATTCAGCGTATTTTTTTATACCAAAATACATCAAGGTACCTAAGGTACATATTTGGGCCACGGTTGTATGGAAGAAAAAATGGGTCCTTTGACATCATTACATTTGTCATACCAACATTTATAACGAAATTCTGTCTGTAATATTGGCCAGCCAGAAGTCTCCCTTTATGTTGCTATGTATCGAAGTGAGTGCCCGAATGAAAATTGACATTGTTGACATCATTGTTATTATAATCAATTCATCACTTATTAATAAAATTATTTTACGCTGGGTAATACGGTTATAGGTATTACTTTTAAAATACGTAAAAAAATAATTGAATTGCTTCGGTATAACTGACGTTGACGCTAACAAAAATAAAAAATAATTTTTGGGCATTGTTTTTTTAACAATTCAACTATACATTATTTTTAGCCGTATTGGATGGCTTAGAATACCAACTCCCAATCCTACGACAGATGGGTGTCGTAAGAGGCGGCTAAATCCGGCACGCTGATTACCACCAGACGCTAGGCCTCTCACAGGGATTATATTAGTAGTATTAATTCTAATAGTGCAGTGACATTATTCCGCTCGGAAAGCTACCTTTTTTACCTACCCTTGTGAATCGTGCTTGAGACAGCCGCCAAACGACTCACTTGAGAGCCAGTTCTTTCTTTCTTTTTGGAACGAAGTTCCTTATCGCGCGATATGAAAGGGGGCTAGACGGAAAAAATTCTTACGAAAAGTTGTCACGACACTTTTTGAAGTGATTCAGCAATATGAAACTAGATGGCGCTGTACAACTTTCTGAATCACGCTAGCGTGAAAGGAATCGAAAGGAACTTCGTTCCATCCGGGTGTCCCTTGACAACCTCTCAAGTTTTTCTTCTCTATTTCTTGGCCGGCAACGCATCAGTGATGCCTTTGGTGTTACTGATGTCCATGGGCGACGATAGCCACTTACCTACCATCAGGTGGATCGTCAGCTCGTTTGCCGGCTATTTCCATAAAAAAAAACTTCACTTAATTAAACTTCTATTTCGTATCTTCACATATTGACGACCCGTGTGGTGCAATGGTTACCATGGCGGATCGCCGCCCCATCCAAGGGTCCTAGGATCGATTCCCGGCGAGGACGATGAGTTTGAATTTCTGATCTCGGTATAGGATAATAACTTAAATTTTTTTTATTGTCTATTTTATTAAAAAAACCGCTCATAATAATGGATTTAGAATATATATAATATGTACACTATATTCAAAAGCTTTCTAAAATGTTAATCTGTGACATACATCTAATACAGTCAGGAATCGAACCGGGTTTCTTTGCGTCGTCTCCATTAGCTAAACTACGTTTCAAAAATAAGTAGAGGAAACTACCTAAACAAAATACAAAAGTGCAACTTAAAAAACTTTATTATATACAAAACTTAATATTTACAATACTATATGGTCAGTTATCAATCATATTCTTGGTAAGTAAGGTTCACTTTCCCTTGTATATGCTGGCAGCCTCCCCTACAACCGCTACTGCTGGACCAGCTTTAATGATGCCATCTCGAATGTTTTGGCCAACTTTTTCCTGAAGAAAAGAAAAGTTTTATTTCATTATTTCAACTAGCTGCATGGGTTATTCTATTGAAGAAAACCAGCTTTCAAGCCGATGATAATTGGTTTTGTAATTAATGGATTTAACGACTATATGCTTCTAGAAACTGGATGGATGACTTGGTGGCAACATTTTTACTTCTGCTTCACTTTTCAAAATTCATCGTAATTTTATTCACTTCGCAGATTTTAAGCCAGAAGTCTTCAAATTACACAAGAACCTTTTAACGCCATAGTGCCCATATTCTGCTTTGGATGAGTAACTATATTAGAGTTAGACTATGATCAAGACCTTCATAGGAGATACATATATTTCTTGGCAATTAGCATCGTCTTTGCCTTTTTCCGTCTAAAGGAAAAGCATGTCGAATGCAAACTTTTGTTAAATCATTAGCTAGCATTAGCTGGAAACAAGAAATACTAAGAAAAATTACCAGTTTCTTGAAAGGGTTCCACCTCGGTTCTGGCGCCGCGGACACCGCAGTGAGGGCCATGATGCAGGCGAACACGAACAGGAATACGTTGAAGAGCTTCATTATAGAGGCTGTTGTTGTGTTGGTCTGGAGGTGGCTGGTGGACAGTGGGACGCTCAATGATGCTCCGGAGAGAACCTCGGACGTTTTATAGGAAGCAGTTTACCAGGCGGCTGCGGTTAGTGGAGTTGAGAGTGGACCAAACTGGACCTTATCGTCGTGGAGTAAAGTCTAATGAGTCTAAGCTGTGAGTCTTCGAACTGCAAATGACTGATAACGCATAAGTTGCGTGTGTGCTGTGTATGCAGGGGAGTCCCGATAACCAGCTGATGAAATAAAATGAATATTCTAAGGAAATGTTTGAATAACAGCTTTTCATGGGTCTTTACCTGTTAGGCTAAGTGATATCTCCATTATTATTTACATAATTATTATATGTTTTGACCTTTTCGGGGGATGGACCACTATGTAAGATACTTTTACTTAGTATAACAAAAATGTTCTGTCTTGTTTATTGTCCCATGAATAAAATGTTAATTTCTTTTCTTCCTCTATTTTCTTTTTAAAATGAAATAGAACCGCCTTTTATTATGAGGCTAATTGATGTCCTTACTCAGTAATAGAAAGTTGTTATTAGACAACTTCTTAATGCCAATAAAATAGTCGAATAAATTGTAAAAAAATGTTACGTACCTACTCTATAATGTGGGGCATAATTAAATATTTTTTAAGAATTAGACTAACTTAGGTACATCTGCGGAACCCTCCATTGTGATTGGCTCGACACGCTCTTGGCCGATTTTAATTGTTACAACAAGCAACTGCTACTAGAAAACTAATTTTCCGTATAAATATCTGCCTTGATCGAAAATCGAACCCGAAAACCCACGATAGCAGCTACCAACTGCTTAATTGTATACTAATACGAGTAACCGCCCTCGCTTTGCTTCGGTTTTCTTTATTTTTTACACCTTGGGTTACATTATTGAAGTTTTATTAAGGATCCCAAATTTTTTTGAAAATATAATATAGCCTATGTCACTCGCGGATAATGTAGCTTCCCAACAGTGAAATAATTTTTCAAATCGGTTCGGTAGTTTCGGAGCCTATTCAATGCAAACAATCAAATCTTTCCTCTTTATATATTAGTATAGATTATAAAGCTGAAGACTTTGTTTGGTTGACCGCGCTAATCTCAGGAACTACTGGCTCGAATTGAAAAATTATTTTTGTGTTTGATAGTCCATTTATCGAGGAGGCTATAGGCTATAACATCATATATTTTAGTAGTTAGTTTTTTCCACAAATTAACGCGGATGAAACCGCGCGGCACTGCTAGTAAATCAATACATCCTACAACTTTGAGTAATTTTGGATATTTGCTGGATTGAACCCAAACCCGCAATATGAGACCGATGGTTTAACTTGGAACCATTAGAATGTCACCACCTGCTTGTTCCAACTAAATATAAAACGCTTGCACAGCCTGGACTTGGCATGGACACTATGACATCGCTATAACACCCATGACCAGAGTACTAATACTACTCACAGAGTACTCTCTCATAAATCTTTACCCCGACCGGGAATCGAACCAGTTACCCCTTTTACGCAGACAGGGTCACTTCGGGATTAGGTTACAGCTGCAGTCATCATAAAAGAAATGATGTCAATGAGTATGATTAAACACTTGAAAAGTAAATATACTTTGTTTGTCTCTCAGTTATTTGCTAACAAACACTTCCAAAGTGGGTGTGATTTGTTTGATGATTAAATAAAAAAAATAATAGATATGCATAATTTAAGATCTAAACAAACACATTCTCAAGATTCACACGTAGGTACGTGCGAATATGACACGTAGTTAATCTGATTAAACACATGATATTATCTGTGATATTACGAGTATATTATCCTTTCACAATGAGAGACAAACAAATGAGAGATCACAAACATAGAACAAACATGTCTCCTGAACATCGAACCTGGAACTGTCACGTGGTAAGATTAACACATATCCTATTAATACTATAAATGTGAAATTTTGCGAAGATGTTTGGATGTTTGTTTCGATATGGCTGAAATTTGGACTAGAGATAGCCTATACCCTGGATTAACACATAGGCTACTTTTTATCCTGGAAGAATTCGGAGTTCTCGCGGATATGTAAAAAATCTATTTTTTTTTTTATCGAAACCTGCCGCTTATCATATTATTATAGTCCCACTTAAATTTGATGAGTAGTTATCCCTAATTTAGTTGTCGATTATTTTTTGTGAAGAATTATTTGAAGTTTGTTAAAAATTGTCTGCCATGGACGTCAAAGACACCAAAAGCACCATTCATGCGTTTCCAGCCAAGAGAGGCTATCGCCTTTCTTCTCTAGCTTTTTTAAATTACATTGTAGAAAACCTACATAGATTAGCACATTCTATTTTTAGTTGACAAAAGCGAAACGTGTTATCTTATCACGCGGAAATAAAAAGGTTAAAAATATTTATTTAAGGTTTTTGCAGTAAATTGTTTAATTTGGTATTTAATGATTCAATGGTTTTATTAGGTCGAACAGTTACTAACACCCCAACTCAGAGTCACTAACGGTTACTTAAGTCGCTCCTTCCTTAGTACAGAATTTGCTGAATTTGTATGGTGATTCTTTACTAAGGAGAGATTAAAGTAACCGTTAGTGACTCTGAGTTAGGGCGTAAGTAACAGTTACTATATTACTACTTAGTATGTATTGAAATGTAATAATCAAGAAAATAAGAGTTTTTCCCCCACTTCTCATTGTCTTCATGAAAATTTGTCGCGCTGTTGCAGTTATAACAATGAAGTCGGAGGCCTTCTTGCGGTATGAAAACTTCCGATACTTGGGTTGGCCACTATACCCTTCAGCAATCCTGGGCCAGCGTGGAGGAGTATGCTCTAGGCCTCTTCAACAGGAAAGACCCGTGCTCAATAGTAGGGAATTAATGTGTGGAGTGAAGAATTGTGTTTGGCGACGTTAATTTGTTTATTTAACGGATTTATTTAGTAGGGGTTACAGTTTATAAAAAAATCTTTAATATAAACATAACATTTATTTAATAAACTTAAAATTACATTCACTTAAATTTAATTAATACAGTACATCGTACTAAAATTTTTCACAACATAAAGGGAATTTTATATTACCCTAATGTTAGACAAAAACTACTTTAGGTATCTTATAATTATTAAATGCGAACCTAGGCGTTAACTGAATACTCTAATACTAGTGTAGGTATGGCATCTATCATCTTGAGAATAAGGTTTATTTTCCTTTATAAATAGTCGCTGCTTGCCCGACAACTTGCACGGCTGGCCCCGCTTTGATGATACCATTGCGGACATTACGACCAACTTTTTCCTGAAAAAACAAAACAATTTTAATAAAAAAAATAATGTAATTTTTTTTATATCTTTGAATTATTATAAGTTGTTTTACGGCTTACTCAAGCTTTTACAATTTGATACCAGCAGTAAGTAGATAAATACAATATAGGTAACTTACAATTCTTTTGAAGATCTTCCATTTCGGACTTGGTGCTGTCATCACTGAAGATGCCATAAAACACACGAACATAAACAAAAATATTTTATAGAAATGCATTTTTATAAATTAATGTTGAATATTATTCAAACGTGACTTGTTTGAATCTCAACTTAGGAATGATACTATAACTAAAACACTATGATTTATATATCCCAATTTGTAAAACTATTAACACTGTTACACACGCAATTATAATGAACCGTATAATTAGATGCATATGACTCATTTCACTTTATGCGCTTAAGATAACGGCGTGACCTCAGACGAGGGAAGTCCCGATATTGACAAGAAAATGTGAATTTTAATGCTGTTGTTACAGGATTGATTTCACGTTAAAGTTACAATATGTAAGATCGGTTTGTAATAGGGGACTCCCTGATTATGTACGAGTCATAGACCTCTATTTGACGTGGTCTTTGTATTGGAAGCGGGAGTTTTATAACTGTAAACAATGATTTTGAAGCAATTAGAGCACGGACTTGAACTTGGGAAAATCGTATTCATCCACGCGTGGTCAGAATGAGTGACCACTCATAGCAAACAGTGGTAAGATATAAGATACCCCACGCCATGGAGTGACATGAAAAAATCCTAATTTTAGTGTGTATATAGGAGACGAGACTCAGGCTGTACTACGGTGCCATAAGAGGCGACAAAAGTCGGCCTTCTTGGTGGTATGGTTTCACATAAAGATTGTATACGTAATGCGTCATCAATATTAAGTCTGCACTTTCCTAACTATTTAAAAAAAAAAGTTTATTTGAAGAAAACTATTAAAGTACTCAAAAGCATCTTGTTACGTAACTTGCAGTTTTCATTTTATATACGTACTAGGAAATCGCCCTCGCTTCGCTTCGAAAAAAATTGTAAAAAAATATATAATATAGCCTATGTCACCCGGGGATAGTGTAGCTTCCCAACAGTGAAAGAATTTTTCAAATCGGTTCGGTAGTTTTGGAGCCTATTCAATGCAAACAATCAAATCTTTCCTCTTTATAATATTAGTACTTATAGATAAGGAAATAATTTCCTTACTATCAAGTTTGCGAAAGTTACCTCAAAGTGGGGCTTACTTCAGAAGTTAAATGTATTTTCTTGTCAAGCATAAACTGGATCCTTTGTGGAATTTATAGTACAGAATAAGTGAGCTAAGGAAGTTTTTAAACCTCGCCTTGGGCAAATATGATCTATCTAGGATACTGGGATCCGTGAGCTTGGGATCCGTGGGATATTTTATTATGTCAAACCAAGGAACAACATACAACAAGGAAAAATATTTTTCTTTCTTTTTCTTCTCTTTCTTGGCCGGCAACGCATCAGTGATGCCTTTGGTGATGCTGATGTCCATGGGCGATGATAGCCACTTCCCATCAGGTAGACCGTCAGCTCGTTTGCCGGCTATTACATAAAAAAACACTAGTGTCCACACATTACAAAGACAACAATTTCGACATTATTGCAGCAACTAAGATATTTTGGTAATTTGCATGAAAATGCATACCTTCTTAGTCTTAAGCTTCTTAATGCATAGATTCTTCACATATTATACGATACTTCGTGACCCAAGTAAGCAATATCACTTGGATGTCGACGATACTAGTAACTATGAACGTATCAGCCGTATCAATTATACGGGCCCCCAGCCTGCAGAGGCCCCGACGCTGCTCAACGGCGCCCCAAATAACCAAAAGCCTTCTCAAAAAACTCGCCAGCCTTCAAAAGGCCGCTACTGTAGGCGCCCCTTTTTCTCCCGGAATTTGACAGCCAAAGTTGCAGCTGGAATATCAAGGTCTCCGTCCATGGCGCCACTGCGCTGGGACATTATACTATGATTGTTGTTTCGTTAAAAAGTCAACAACATATTAAAATGACTGCTTGAGAAAAGTTGTTGTATTGTCGTGTCGCACATAAAAAAAGAAGCAAAGCAACAACCCATAATTGTCCCACTGCTCTCACAATGTGAGGGGTACAGGCCATAGACTACCACGCTGGCCAAGTGCGGATTGGTAGACTTCACACACCTTTGAGAACTTTCCGGAGAACTCTTAGGTATGCAGGTTTCCTCACGATGTTTTCCTTCACCGAAGCAAGTGATAATTAACTTGTAATACGCACATAATATTTGAAAATTAGAGGTGCGTGCCAGGATTTGAACTCGGGTCCCTTGGTTCGGGAGACCAACGTTCTAACCGCTAGGCTATCACTGCTAAACACATAAAAACACACATACAAAACTCCCAAACACATCTTTTTTATCGTAATCTAGACTTCATGTTGTAACTTGGTCAGGTACAATCATGGATCATTCTGGTTAACATAACTATTTCAGATTAAATAGATTGACGAGCCTATAACCTAGCTGGTAGCGACCGTGCCTGCGAAGCGAGAGGACCCGGGTTCGATTCCCGGTGGGCAGATATTTATATGACAAACAAATATTTGTACTCGGGTCATGGGTGTTATTGTGATGTGTTATATTACTATGTGTTGTCCATGCCACCCGCGTCACAGGTAAAAACTACTGCGGGGGTATAAGTATTTATGCGTTTTTTAATAAAAAAAGAAAATGTGTGCAATTCACACGTGGTAGAAGTGAAACTTTCCAAAATTTTGGTTTCAAGATAATGAGATGAAAAAGCAATAAATCGAATCTTCTACCTTGTTCCTCGCGCCATCTATGAATAGAACTTAGCACTTTTTAAAAATCTATCTAGCAATAAAACGAATCTTCTATCTTACTCCTCACGCCATCTATGAATACAACTTAGCACTTTTTAAAAATCTATCTAGCAATAAAACGAATCTTCTATCTTATTCCTCGCGCCATCTATGAATACAACTTAGCATTTTTACTGTCTGTATAATCGGTCGGTCGATCGACAGAATGAAAGAATGAAATTCTTATTTTTTGTTGATAAATTCTTTGAAAATACCTATTTAAAAGAGCGTTTGAAAGTATTTAAAAACAGTATAAAAATAAAACTAAAAAAAAGAAATACTGAGAGACGCGAACCTGCGCATCAGGTATTGTGTATCTACGTCCTGACCATTGAGCTACGGAGGAGTTAAATTCAAAGCCGAAATTAGCGGTTATATTATCTTACCTGTCGTTTTTCCGTTGCATCCGGTTTGAAATCACTAACGATTCTAAAGAAGTTTCAGTTCAAAAAACACAATACCTACGTTTTTTACAATATCTGTTCCTTGAACATAATAATTCAATGATACACCGTTACATGGGTTAAACATCAATGAATATAACATTCAAATAAAGATTCAATTAGCACTATTAAGATAATAGCGTATTATAAGGTTTAACAGTGTTAATAATAATAACGGCAACCATTCAAAATAATTTAAGATTATATTAAATGACTATTACTGAGATTGCCCTGTACTTTGGCTAAACCAACACGGCATCGCTGACCGCTACCTAATTTAATGAAACGTTTTTGAAAATGGGTAAAAGCGAGTAAAAGCGGTGAAAGTGAATATTCATTTGGTATATTTCGAAATTAACGGCAACAGACAGGCAGATAGAATCGACTGGGAGTGTATTATTTTTAAAAGGTTTTGGAGAATATTTAACTCTAATTTAAGAATATTTAAAGTCAATTGTTATGTTACATTGTACCTTATGTAATTCGCATCTTCAGTGGAAAAAAGCGTAAGTCGTCTTACGTTGAATTTTAGTTATAAATATGATTGAAAAGAAAAACAAAAGCTGCATGCTCTTTTTTTTCAACTTTTAGCATTAATCTTGACGGTTTTGTACAAGAAATCGTAATGTAAATTTCTTTGCTTACTGATATTTTAACAGTTTTTTTGCTCTCCTGTAAAATTGCAATTTTCATCTTATGCCTTTTTTCCACTGAAGGTGCGAATTGTACTTAAATCATTATCATCAGAACATTCCACTAACTAATTGGTGTGGTCCGAAATTAATTGTTCTTATACTTAAATTCGAAACAACATTAGAATCAGTTTATACAACTTATCCAATAACTCTATGCCACAAAAGCATGCCGTTTGAAACCAAAACATTTATCTGGGTAAGATAATTTAACATCCCGTCAAAGCGAGAACACGTGAAGTTTGCGTATGTCTTACCTTTGACGTCGTAACCCCATAACATAGGCATACATAGATATACACACATCTATGCCTTAGATAAATTGATATAATTATTACATGATTCGACTAAGAGCTGATACCGTGAAGCGAAGCTCGGTTTCGATCTATGTCTCTTGTATCCATATTCCGTACTATATATTGTTTTATTTCAGTCGTGGAATAAAACATACCTACTAGGATATCTATTATTTACTCGGCTTAGTGAATACGACATCCAAACAGTAAAGCTTCTGGTTTTAGCTTTATCACGCTTAAAAACTTGCAACACTTGCATGGACCGCACTTGGTTTGCCCTGTTTAATAAACTTTACAAATTGTAAATTGTAATTGTAAATTACAAGTTACAAATCTACAAGTTTCTGTTTAATAAAGAATACAACTTACAAGTTTACCATGGTAGAAAATTGACAAAATTGTAAAATTGTACCTACAATTTTACATATTTCTGTTTAATAAACATTTTCTCTCTACAGGTGACAATTAACATATTTGTAGGGAAAACTGTTTTATTGAACAATACTTGTAATTTACAAGTTTACACATTTTGTAAATTGTAGAACAATTCCGACAGGTGGACTCGTCTTGTGTCAGAAATTTACAATTTAGTGTCTCAAGTAACGAAATTTATTTGTTATACCTACACAAAAAAAAATGATTCTAACAACTAGTAGTGGAAGTAGTGACAGTAGTGACGATGAATATAATTATGTATAAGGGTGGCGGCGGCGGCGAGTTTTTCGTAAAAGTATTAACTTTACTTTTGATGTGACAGATTTTACATTCAACGAAAAAATTCGGGTCAGCAAAACTATATTCGAATATTTGGTAACAAAAATAGGAAATGATCTTAAATACGATTCTAACACGTCACTGTCAAATTAAAGGTATATTATAAATGATATTATAAGTAAAAAAGAGGTAGATATGTCACTAGCGCGCCGAAGATGAAGATCGTAAGAGAGGTCAATTGACCTCTATTTGTTCGTAGTCGTTCTGTCAATACAAGACGATATGGACGCTTTTGTTGTCAGAAGTGCTTGAGATTTGACATACAACGTTAAAATGCCTTCGTGTATTATTGTAGTGTGATTGGTGTAGTGAAACAAAAGATGTTGTAGCTCTTTTCAAAACAGATTTTTTGGTTTATTTGTAAGTATATTATTGTATATTATAGACAAAAACGTAATTTTGTTATTGTGTTTCACAAGTTTCGTTAAAAATCAAACAAATAGGAAAGCACTCTGTAAGCTAATTGGTAAAACCAAATTCTAAATATTTTAAACATTTTGAAATCTATCCTCGTAAATTTCTTCAACAAAAATTTACATTTTATGTAATTTGTAACTTACAACTCAGACTTACAATTACAAATTTGTAGATACAATATTTCATCGAAATCTACAGGCGTTTTCTACATATGTAAACGTTTATTAAACAGCATTTACAATTCTAATATTTGTAACATTTTTATATGTAAAATTCTTACATAATTGTAAGGTTTATTAAACAGCACTTGTCATAAAATTTAACAAATATGTCACTTATTTACAAATTTGTCGAATTGTAACGTTTATTAAACAGGGCACAGCTGGTTTATTTTAAATTTTTCTAGAACGACGGGTAGTATTTGGGTAGAACAGGTTCTATTGTGTATTATGTGGTAGAACTAAAATTAAATTAGCCTTAAGCTAATTACGCCTCAACTCAGAGTCTCTAACGGTTACTTAAATCTCTACTTAAAACAGAATTTGTATAGTGATTCTTTACTAAGTAGCGATTTAAGTAACCGTTAGTGACTCTGAGTTGGGGCGTTAAACTGATAAACGCTGCATTAAGTATTGTAATTGTCACTGGTTAACCATCCTGACCGAGCTTCCTTCATGGGAGAATGGAAAGGACCAGACTGAAAATCAGCGCTGAAACAAGGCTTATGTTGTGCCGCAAGGCTCTGGCTCTGTTTTCGGGCCACGCTTCAGCACAGCGCATCATTAAAATAAATTAAATAGATTTTTGACTACGATATTACTTTATTGTGGCCTTAAACTGAAGAAATGAATTGTATTTCAAAGAGGCTGTAATTCCACTTTTTGTAAAAACCAAAAAAAAAAACATACAAAGCTTCACTGCAACTTTTACGACAAATTAACGTATGAATTATTTAAAATCGCATGAATTGATCTGCGCGTGATCGCTTAAGTTTTTGAGATAAATGCGATCAAATGAACAGAGACATTGTTTAATGCTCAGAAAAAAAAATAGAGCCGTCATACTTTTTAATTAGTAGTTTTCAAACGCTTCCTAAGAACTATGAGAGATTCACTTAATTCATACGTCTTCCTTCCTCGTCTTGTTATCGGGACTCCCCTGCGTACATAGCGCGCAACTTGCCTTATCAGTCAGTAGCCGTCACACGCCTCTCAACTCAGTCATTAGACCTTATTCCATCGCGATAAGGTTCAATTTGGTCCACTCTCAACTTCACCAACCGCAGCCGCCTGGTAAACTGCTTCCTATAAAACGTCCGAGGTTCTCTCCGGAGCATCATTGAGCGTCCCACTGTCCACCAGCCACCTCCAGACCAACACAACAACAGCCTCTATAATGAAGGTCTTCAACGTATTCCTGTTCGTGTTCGCCTGCATCATGGCCCTCACTGCGGTGTCCGCGGCGCCAGAACCGAGGTGGAACCCTTTCAAGAAACTGGTAATTACATCACTTTTAGTAATGTAATGTACAACTTAATAAATAAATATTTCAGAAGGTCTTAGCACTTAGCAAATCAAATTGCTGGAGCATGGTGGAGAATAATCCAGATTTAAGTCACAATGGAGTCTAATGGAGTGGCCATTAGACCTTGATAAATGTTCCTTTGGGTATCCCTATTGTACTTGTGATAACAATGGTAAATGATGTTGTTTCATTCTTTTGTTTCAGGAGAGAGTAGGACAGAACATTCGTGATGGCATCATCAAAGCGGGCCCAGCAGTCCAGGTTGTAGGCCAAGCAGCCACCATATACAAAGGAAAATGAACCTTAATACCTCAACAATATAATCTAATTGTAACTGCCATAGTATTAAATAGGATAAGTTTGTACAAAATAAAATAATATTTATAATTTTTATTCTTGAATTTTATTATGAACATTGCGTTGATACTTAGAGCCCGCGCGCAGACAGAAAGATTTCAGCCATTCTGAGTTCTTTGTTCTTTAAATAACCACTCTTATGCCCGGTTTCTGAGATCCTTTTTTCGAGAGTTTATCTATTCAAAAACGCTAACGGGTCGATAACTTCCGAAAAAGCGTTTCTGAGCACGGCGATAATAGATAAATTCCGTTTTATCTAAGATTAACTTATCTAAGCATAGATGGCCGTTTATCGGTTCCATAACTTTATTTGACGTTTCATTTTAACATTTCGTGGACAGAATATGACAAATTGCAAGTTACAACTATTTTGAGGTCATTTGTGTGTGCCGTAGGTATATCGATAGCCTCAAGGACCTCAGATTATTGAAAATACAAATACAATTAATTGCAAGAAATCAACAATTTTTTCTAGATTGACAATGAATGACAGAGGTGTTATTCTCAAATACTATGTTACCATAGTAACCAATGGTAACCAATGGTAACCAAAATAAACGTTAAATTGACGTTTTTAAATTTTATTGTTGATATTTGACTATGATGAACAGACGCAAATAAATACCAAATTTCAATATTTTTTACATATTTACTACCACAAAATAAATATAATTAGTTAAAACGACAAAATAAAATGATAATATCTATTTGAAACTTATCTTTTTATTATCTTTTGAAGAGAGCCATCTAGTGGCAGTTTTAGATACTCACATTTTTCAGAACGGCATTCATGAGCTTAGATTTGTGCGATCTGAAATATTAATATGAAACTTCTATAATGCCTGAAAGAATAAGCAGCAATTGATTTTAGACTTACATCATAGTGATACCAAATATTTTAAATAAAATTGGGTACTCAGGATTTTGGTATTTCATACCAAAGATTCCGTTACATGGAATAAAATACAAAAATCGTGGACCTGTTTGTGTTTAAAATACGAAGCAATAGTTTTTGAACCAGCGCTCTGCATGCGGCTTTCCCCTTGTTTTCCATGCTAGTAAGGGTGCATTCTACTTAATGTTCACAACGATCAAAATAACCCTTTAGTCGTTCCACTTTACAACCGCGGTTGTTATGGTCACAGCGAAAACATCACTGATGACGTCATTAATTTCGCTCACACCAAACTCATAACGACCCATCTGAAGGTAGGTCGATGTAGTCGAAGTGGACGGTGCAGAAGCAAGTGGAACGGGAAAAACCGCAGTCGTGAGCGTGATCGTTGTGAGCGCCAAGTGGAACGCACCCTAAGTATCATTATGACACATCATTCAATTCAGTAGTTTTTGAGTGAATGAGTAACAAACATTCAGATATTCTCACAAATTACATTTATAAATATACCTAAGGATAATTTATATCTACAATACAGGTATCTACTGCGAGTATAATTATAATAGTCTATCATATTAGTTAGAATTGGATTCTGGTCCATTAATACTTGAAGAACCTTAATCTCGATATTCGATTACAATTAGTTTAGTGGCAATGTAATTAAGCCAAAATAATAACTACCCACAAACAGGCCGGCTTGTGAATGTTTGAGTGGGTTTCTGTGTTTTAATCAAATAACCCTTTTACATCAAACTCTATCGTAATCTCAGTTAAAATCTCGAGATATTAATTAGTTGTATTGAAGCGAAATAATGAAAACATTTCAAAATTATAATTCTATCGTAAGATAATAGAGTTGTTGTTTCACAAATTCACTCTTAAAATACTCGTAACATTACATCTATTATATTTTGAGACTAGCTGTTACCCGCAGCTTCGCATACGGAAATTATGTTTTACCTTAGTTGTAAATTTGAAGCAAATCGGTTGATGTTTTAAAAATATTTACAAAATTTCATCCCATTTCCCAGGGAAACCTTTTAATTTTCTGGGATAAAAAGTTTCCTAAAATACGACCCGGAGTATTAGTAACAACTTCACCAATTTTCATCGAAATCCGTTCAAGGGTTTTCATGTGATGCCCGGACAGACAAACAGACAGTTGATTTTTATTATAGTATAGATACGAGTTTACACTGTAAACTTTACAGTAACTTAAGTTAGCGGATTGAGTGTTCCAGTTAATCGACCACAACTTTCTTAACATACATTTCACAATTTTTTTATCACGATGTTTTCACATTTTTTTCCTAAATATCTCCTTGATTTTGAACAAAGTGTAACTTTTAAAAAAGAGCCCTCAATCCTCACGCACACTTGAAAAACCGGCAATTACACGACACTTCAATCCGGAGTACCTAGTAAGTGTTAGGTAACTTAGGTAACTAAGTCATAAGCTGTCATAAGTCATGATTTTTCTTTATAAATTATTTTACCATACTACCGTAGATATACGAAATGCGAGTGACGAGTGTATACAGGGTAAAATTTTTAATGGGCGTGGACCAAATTAAAAACTATGAGATATAGCGAAAAATGCTCAAAGAGGTCTCGTCTCTCGACTTAAAAAAAATCACCGTGTATATCAGCTGATATTGATTTTTTTCACATGTAGGCACGGTAAAGGTTTGTACCGTGGCGGAGGAGACGAACACTTGAATCAATGAAAATTAGCTTTAATCCTAAAAACATTTACTTTCTCTTACATGTTACATATCTGTCTGGATACCATTTTATGTCCATAAAACACTACTCTCAACAGCCAATATTAAAGAGTTAGAGCTTTTACTTAGGTTATTATTATTATTTTAGACATTCAACAACAATTTACATTGCGCTCTGAGTACCTGAGAGAGTTTCAGTGTTGTCTAGACTAAATGGTAATACTTTTTAATTACCTGGTTCAAGATACTAACTTCATCTTTATATACTACGCAGTGTTAGCCTGGCAGTTGGAATATTGGTATTTTTACAGGTCCCAGGTTCGATTTCTCAGTATATTCACTTCAGAATATGGTATAAAATCTAGAGAAAACTAGTTTATCTAATATGAAACTGTTTAGTAATGTTCTTAAAAAATCCGAGTTCCAACCGACTTTGTTGAATTCTTTTAATTAATTTAGGGATTGACGCAATGCTTGTAATAAAAGTATGGAATTAAACATTATAAATATTATTTTATTATGTACAAACTTAACCAATTAACAATACTATGGCAGTTAAAATTACGTTCTAATGTCGAGGAACTAAAGTTCATTTTCCCTTGTATATGCTGGCAGCTTGGCCCACGACCTGGACAGCTGGGCCCGCTTTGATGATGCCATTACGAATGTTCTGTCCTACTCTTTCCTGAAATAAAAAAATGAAATAACATCATTTACCACTGTAAGGTCAAGTGTTTGAATATGGATACTCTACAGTTCTTAGGTTTGAGTGACCACTAGACTCTATGGACGTCTATAATGGACCTGAAGGTAAATATTTCATCGTAACTTTGATCTGAAATACACTCCACCATGCTCCAGCGAAACTAAGACCTTATGAATTAAGATATTTATTTATTATGTAGAACATTACATTAGTAAAAGTGATATAATTACCAGTTTCTTGAAAGGGTTCCACCTCGGTTCTGGCGCCGCGGACACCGCAGTGAGGGCCATGATGCAGGCGAACACGAACAGGAATACGTTGCGGACCTTCATTATAGAGGCTGTTGTTGTGTTGGTCTGGAGGTGGCTGGTGGACAGTGGGACGCTCAATGATGCTCCGGAGAGATCCTCGGACGTTTTATAGGAAGCAGTTTACCAGGCGACTGCGGTTGGTGAAGTTGAGAGTGGACCAAACTGGACCTTATCGCAATGGAATAAGGTCTAATGACTGAGTTGAGAGGCGTGTGACGGCAACTGACTGATAAGTTAAGTCGCGCGCGTGAACGCAGGGGAGTCCCGACAACGAGATGAGAAAGTAACAGTGAATCGCGCAGTTCTTAGGAAGATAAAGATGGTGGTTCATAATAAAGATATTAATTACTACATAATATTAAAGTCCACAAAGGTAGTTTATCTAACGGATAATCCGTTTTCCTGTGGTTTGATAATTCATATTATATTTATGTAGATACATAGATGGATTCTTGAGAAAGTTTTGATGTGAAACATCTATAGGCGAGGGGTAAACCTAATTTTTGGCGCGGTGAGTGGCGACGCTTCGCCGCACTATATTATTATGGTAGGGCAATAATATGAAAAAAATATATAATAACACAATGTGGGTAATCATAAATAAACTTAGTTTGATAGGCTGTAGCATACAGTAGAACAAAACTGTCATCATTTTCTGGAGACAATTCGCAATATTGTATTTTTTCATCATGCCATATTTAGTTCCTGTCATAATCTGTACTTTTATGCCTATTAGTTGTATAAAATAATTTCGATGTTTCACATCTGCCAGCTGCCCCATGACGACGGCATGAAAAAATAACCGCTTGATAATGACGTATAATAATTGTTTAGGGTTGTCTCTTTGTTTGTAAGATGAGTAGATGGTAATTTAAATGATGATGTCTTTAATCTTTATAATTCTTGACATAAAATAAGCGACTTGAAAATTAGGCATAACTCAAAAACTACTCGTCAGATATCTCTCAAATGGAACCATATGACAAGACTTCGAATATACATAAAAATCGGTACACCCAGTAAAAATTTACACTAAAACAATTGAATTGAGAACCTTCTCCTGTTTTAGGGTTCCGTACGAAAAAACGAAAAACGGAACCCTTATAGGATCACTCGTGCGTCTGGGCGACTGCCGTTCACAACTAATTTACTCCGAAACTACTGGACCAAATGAGTTGAACTTTGGTGCTCATGTACTTTTTTGTGACCCAAAGACATCGGGACATAAAATATCGGGACATAAAATTCTATTTGCACAATAAAATATATCCTGACGATTCAAAAAATACACACGTTTCAAGTTTTCACTTCTGTCGGACTCCCGGAGTGCCTTTTTCTTCTCTCTCTCTTTCTTCTCTTGGCTGGTAACGTATGATGTCGCTGATGCCCTTGGACGACGAGTGAGAGCCACTCACTACCAGGTGGATCGTCAGCTCGTTTACGGGCTAATTTCATGGTCAATGACTTAGGATCGATGCAAGCTGCCCGGGGCAGCGATTCAGCTCATTGGAATACTCAGAAGTGCGACTTTAGTTTACTAAAAAAGCTTTTAAAAGATACGTACAAGTTTCACTCAGCGCTCTATGTGGGAGACTAAACTAAACTAGGCTATCATATTAATTGCTAATTAATATTACATAGTAATAAGATATCTTTACATTAATTCAATCGGGTTTGTTAAAGTTGAGAGTTAAAAGGTTATCAGCTGGTAGGTATTTTCCCGTATTACCCGTGGAAACGGATTGACGAATGTAGTGCTATGTATAAACATAATATTATAATTTTGTTAATATATTTAGTTTATATTTAGCTAGTAAATATTTCTTGATTAACTTCGTGAACCATATACCTGAATTTCCTATGGATCTCATCTTCAGAATGGTGAAGATGAGATCCATCTCGAATCTAATTTATCCAGCTGGCTTATTCAGCCACCCAGGTGAAGTAAGTCTACTGATCGAGGTAAACGGATTTTGATAAATGGGATTCGGGACCAATACAGTAAATTTTTACTGTACCTAGTACCTACTCGCTCCACTAATTACCTAGTTTAAAGCAAGGTATTATTAACCAACTTCAAAAAAGGAGAAGATATTCAATTCGATATTTTTTTATGTTTGTTACCTCAGAACTTTCGACTGGGTGAACCGATTTTGATGGTTCTTTTTTTAATCGAAAGCTGGTACTTGTCATGAGGTCCATTTAAATTTGAGCGAGATCTGAATAGTAGTTTTTGAGTTGTACCTATCTAATTTTGAAGTCGGTTATTTTTTGTTAAGAATTATTTTGCTTGCCCTGTATGTGGTTCTAGCACCGCGGACTCTGGTAATAACATGTGACGTATGTGACGCACATTTCCTTTGACAAACACACGTATCACTGTCAAACTGAGGTGAATTACCTTTTAACCCACATAGACACTGCAAATATTTGATATTTTGGCAGATATTATATGAGATCCGGACCAGTATTTATTGTGCTGTTAGTCTGACAAAAAGCCAGCTATATTTAGGTACAACACAAGAAAATATTCATAAGGCATAAAATATTTAATAATCCTTTTTCGAACTTCGTTGGATTCGGTAGTTTTTTGTTGCATATTTTTATAATTTCTATACGTTAAATATTTATTTTATGAGGTAGAAAGTATCATCGGCAGAGAACTGAACAATGATACTTATCGCATGAGGTCAATGTCAATATTCTCGAGTAATAATGACGCATCTTCGACACAGGGAATCCTAGTGTGGGGCTATGAGTGTATAGAATTATTTATTTATCGTAAGATACCTGTACCTACCTAATTATTAAGCCATGTTGGAGGCCACCGGGCGACATGAAAACTTCAGACACTTGGGTCTGCTAAGTGCTAACTACCAATTCGTACTGGACCTGCATGGGTAATGTGTTGTAGGCCTTCTAAAGAGTCTATTGCTTAGTATGTACCCTCAGTGGAAAAGAGGCATAAGATGAAAATTGAGGTTTTACAGAAGAGTCCGAAACCGTCAAGATTAATGATAAAAATTTGAAAAAAAATTGAGCTGACTACGGTTGATCTCTTCGCGTATTATTATATCATGTCATAAGTACCAACTAAAGCTCCACCCGTGGCTTCGCCTAGAGTACCTACTTATGTACCTACCTAGTTAGTAAAAATGTCTGCTTGTGTGCTAAATTTCCCAAAATATGCTCAGTAATTTTTTATGTCAAAAAGAAAAAAAACATATCTACACAAACTTTAATAATATTATAATTAAGTAAGAAGTAACTAGTAATCCTACTAGCTACTATTCTAAATATTGGAAACCTACGTGCTATTTAACTATCGCAAAATGACATATTTAAAGAATTTGTCCTTTACTGTCTTAATTGCTATTGTAAATAGTTTAATCCAGAGGTTCCCACACTCTTTTCTCATAGACCACTTTCAAAATTTAGCTGGTTCCTGTGGACCCTCTGCAGCTACATTTCTACCATATTCCCAAAACTCGACAAAAAATGTGAAGATTAGATCTAACTATAGTTTGCGTTGTGGCTGAGTTTAGATTATATAGAGATAGTTTTCGAAAAAAAGTGAGAATTGATGGGTTATTAATTAATTGATTTTTGTCACGCCAACGTAGACCCCCGTTGAGTCTCCTGTGGACTTCTGGTGGTCCAACTGGACCACTTTGGGAACTAAGAGGTTAAATCATCAATAAATCAGTAAAAAAAATATGAAGGCGCACGACGGGAGAAATTAAAATTCCCTTTTCGTATGTACTCAGGCATGATTAAGGCTCCTAGTCTTAGAAATCCAAGTAGTTCTTGGATTTCAATTTACACACACACTGGGCCTCATTACTGAAAAATATTATTTCCACGACATAATCTACTAGTATAAATTTAAAAATTAAAAAAAAAACCGCCTGCTATAAAAAAACCTATCATGATAATACCTGTTTGAAATTCTTATGGTGAGCTCTTTGATAGGTACCCATATTGCATTATTCGATTTATTTTTATTTTTTGATACTTCAAACACTGGCATCTCACAACCACCATATGTTTTTTTTAATTTAACTTATCTAAGATCACTTGGATTATCAAGACTAATCTAACGATATCTTAATTATATAAATCCGTTCAGCGGTTTGGAAGATACGAGGTAATAAAGAATATTACATGCATACATACAAACATACATACATTGTATACAAAAACATAACCCTTCCTGGTAGTCGGGTAAAAATATGACAGATCAGATATTATTGGACACATGACTTATCAATGGGATAGGGGAATCACTTGCATTGCATCTTATTACCATTCGCCGTACTACGATTGACTTCTGCTGACCTCTTATCAAGCATGCAATTTTACAACTGTCATAGCACTCATAAAGTATATCATAGCTCGTATTGACATAGCAATAAAGAGCATAATCCAAGCAATTCTTGTCATCGAGCGTAAGATTAACGTTGTAAACCTGTCGTAATATAACACGAACTAGTTCTAAGGCAGTCATTAGTAACAAAGGCGCGAATAAGTCAGTTCCATTTGAAAGGTCTTATTCTAATTTCAAATTCAAAATGAATTTCGCAAAAATCTTTTTCTTCGTCTTTGCGTGCTTCCTTGCACTGAGTGCGGTTTCAGCCAGTCCTAAGTGGAAGTTTTTCAAGAAAATCGTAAGTTTTTTTTGTTATACATAGTTTTATCTGTAATTTTTCTGTTGCTTAACTTTGTTATGCTAAATTGCATGTATAAACTCGTACCCTCAGTGGAAAAAAGTCGTTAGATGAAAATTGCAATTTTTACAGGAGAGTATAAAATCAGTAAGTAGTCAAAGGAATTTACATTACGATTTATTGCACAAAACTGTCAAGATGAATGATAAAAATCTGAAAAAAATTGAGCATATGCATCTTTTGTCCCTCTTTCCAACCATATTAATAACTATAATAAAATTCAAAGTAACACGACTTATGCTTTTTTTCCACTGAGGGTGCGAAACACAGGTGCGAACTGTCCCAGTTAGTTGGAATTCAATTAAGTCTCTTCTCACAATGAGAGGGGATCAAAGAGAAAGGCGAGCAATCAAAGGCATAGGTTCACTGAAACAAGAGATTAATTAATTTCTAATCCTATCGACATTGCTTTTAAGTGTCACTTAGTCATGTTATAAACATCTAAACAGATTTGTATGAACACACAAATAGTTCATTAACTCTATTATATGGTAGGACTAGCATTTACATTTATTTGCATTTGCGGCTTTTCCCACTTTTCCCTTTGAGAACTTATGGAGAACTCTCCGATGTACAGGTTTCCTCACGATGTTTTCTTTCACCGAAGCGAGTGATAATCAACTTGTAATACGCATATAATATTTGAAAATTAGAGGTGCGTGGCAGGATTTGAACCCGGGCCCCTGAGTTCGCAATGTTCTAACCACTAGGCTATCACTGCTATTTTATTAGTGTGTGCGTAATTATTTATTATTTATTTTAATTATATTAGTTTAGTTCAGGAGTTCTAGATGGCGTTGTAGTATAAAGATAAAAGTTTCTAATTAAAAGTTAATTTCCAGAGATAATATTATATTCGAGCACTACTTCATCAATGTTTTGTCATGACGTTGTCACATTAAACTACCGTCGGTAAACCGACTTTACAGACAACCATTTTTGGAACGAAGTTCCTTATCGCGCGTTGTGAAAGGGGGCTAGACGGAAAATTACGACACTTTTTGATTCTTACGAAAGACGACACTTTTTTTGAAGTGATTCACAGAGTTTTACAGAGATGGCGCTGTACTGTACAACTTAAATCACGAATCACGCTAGCGTGATTCAGAAAGTTTTACAGAGATGGCGCTGTACAACAAAACAATACTTAAATCGAAAGGAACTTCGTTCCATCCGGTGTCCCTTAACACCTCTCATGTTTTTTTATTAAAATTGTTTTGTTTTTTCAGGAAAAAGTGGGCCGTAACGTCCGAGATGGGATCATCAAGGCTGGCCCAGCGGTAGCCGTAGTAGGCCAGGCTACCGGCATTGCTAAAGGATAAATAGTTCAAGTTTAATAGCTAATAAAACACAGCTATAGTTCGTTTAGTTATAGTTCGGTGTAGTATTAGATTTGAATTTTATTTGTATTTAATATTAATTTCAATTTTATTTGGACATTTTATTATATATTGTATGCCTATCACAGGTAGGACATAGCGATCTGCATTGTATATAAATATCAACTGTTATGACCTATGATCCACAGTAAATTATCTTTGACTTTGACTTTAACTTTGACTTTGACTTTGCACAATTTCTAGTCTCTAAGACCATTGTATTATTATATAGTATGGAATAATAAATTTATGTTAAAATATTTTATGTTTTTCTTATAAGGTGGAATAAAAGCGTCTGTTGTCTGAAACACTGTAAGCCAAGTTTTCGCTACAAATAATACGAATTTTAGTTATAATACTACGGCATAAATTTTGGAGAGTCTGCACAAGAATTATACGGTAATTCTTCCATCCACATTTCTCAATAGAACCTAGTGTATAATAATATTTATGAAGACGCTTATGCTTATGTAGATGCTATTTTCTCAGGGTTTCCTAATAATTTGAACTAATTATAATAAAAAATACTTAAACAATATATCTGCTCATTAATTTGTGGACTCAACAGGAAAAAGTGGCGATGTACTTTTTCTTATTGAGTCCACAAAGGTGCCGAAATTCTGAAATTTAATCCAAGGTTAAAATCTCGACAATAGTGACACTTTTACTTAAGTCATTTTTGACATCTAGTAGGTGAACCTCAAGCTTTCTGCCCCCTAAGGTTGATTCACTAATCACGGGACATCCTGTATAAGCCTAGGCGCGCTCTATGCGTTATTGTCCATGCACGTTATACGCATGTCCATAGGCGACGGTGACCACTTACCATCAGAAGGGCCGTATGCCTGTTTTTTCTTTGACATAAAAAATATTTTGCCGCGCGGTGAAATGTCAGTGTCACTGCGGCAGCTGTCACACGTCACAACACAACGCAAAGTAGTAACAAAGCATAAATAATGTATCTGCACTATACGAGGTTTTCGCCACGTGGCTTTTCCTTGAAAATATGAAAATTAAATTCATATTGCCTTGTTGGTAATAAAATTACAATGTTCACTCCACAGATCAATAAATAAGGTAGATAACTAACCGCCTTGTATTTGACTGAGGAAGAAAAATACCGTGCTGGATTACGTAATTCCTGTATCTACAAGCTACCACGCCCATCCACGTCAAAAACCATGCCGTTTTTGTTTTTCTGTCCGGAAGTTACTGGCAGAAAACAGTATGATTTTTGACGTGGATGAGCGTGGTAGTTTGTAAATACAGGAATTACGTAATCCAGCACGGTAGTTTTCTTCCTCAGTCAAATACAACGAGGTGAGTTATCTACTCCTAGTGATTGATACTACTGGTTGGCTGGTTGCAAACTCAATTTGGTTTGGTTGAAGCTAGCTAGGTTCGATTCCGGGCTAGGCCTAGGATACATATACTCGTAATAGGTAGGAATAAAAATGCCTCAAAAATGAAATTCATCGGTTGGATGTTTATATTATGATCTTCTTTGTTTGGTTTGGTTGATGTTATTTGTGACAATTGTAAATTCAGTTGAATAAAATACTTCTTTGAGCACAACTTGTCTTTATTTCTGTACTTCTTGACCATTACACTGATTACACTTTACTTAACTTTAATATTCTAAAATAGCGACCCGCCATTACATGAACTTTCATAACCTCATCGCAGAGCACAAGACAGACACAGAGTACTGTGTTAACAGACCTAAAATAATAATTCAGGGTTGCCAATATAAATATACACTAATCAACAACAATAAATGTGAAAGAATTAATGATATACCTACTTAGTACCTATTTAGTTATAATTATTATTTCTACTGGAAATCCACTGTTAGCAAACAAATTACTGTGGTTAAATTATTTTAATTTTAAAAGGCATTATAAGTTCTTGATATAAGTTACAAGTTCTCTAGTTATAAGTTCTTGATAGATATCAAAATTATTGCAAATCCTAATATTTAAGTCTCCAAGCGTTTCTCCTAACAACCTAGAGTTTTAGACAATACAGCTTAAGCAAAATCTGAGAAGCTCCTACATAAATCACATGCAGAAAGTTGCTTCGACGTTATTGCTGCAATAAATCTTATAGAAGTTTAAAAATAAATCCTAATTCTAAAATAAACACTTTATTTTAGTTTAGAATTTATTTTTTGGATTACTTTTAACGTTGTCTTATAATACCTAATATCAATATTAAAGTATTTACATATATAGACTTATATGCCGACAACGCATATGTAAGTTTTAAATTTATTTACATGAGGAAAAGTGGGCAGTTACGTTCGAGACGGTATTATCCACTTATCTCTAAGACCAATGCAATAATGGTATTATTATTGTAAAGCGTACTATAATAACTTTATTTCAAAATAAAGAAGAATGCCCATAGCCAGTACTCTTAAAAAAATAATTGTGTCACAATGATTTTTGGACAAAAAATTTAATTTAAATATTTCAAGTATTTTACCCTATTTCCTAAAAAATCCTTATTGGGAATAATTTTCTGAAATTAATAAGTAACTTTACTTCCGTTTTACAAAAGAAAACCATTGGACCATTTATGTTTGAATAAGGGCCAATCAGGAATCTTTTAAGATCCTTCGGGCCAATAGGTTGCATTGATTTGATTATAATTATGATACAACAGTTATAGTATAAATATCCATGACAACAAACTAGATGATGTAAGGGGACTGTCAAATGAATTATTTTTTTATAGAAAATTATTATAATCAGCCAGGAGTAATAGTGTTCTGTGATTATAATACATTACAAACTACATGGTGTTTGGGGACTGTCAAATGAATTTGAAACTTAAAAGATCGACATTACATACGCAATCGACTTTAATACGCCTGCATAGAGTCCATATTACTGTGAGTTTATTATAACCTAAATACAAATTAATTTTGTTTAAAATCTCTTATTTTCTAATATTAACATTGACTAAAGTTATTATGTGTAATTTATTAAGATAACATAATCAAATAAAGGTATTTTTATCAAGACACAAAAATGTTAAAGTCAGTACATTTCTCCATACTAAATGGGTATTCTCCTTTGGTTTTTTTTTGAAGTGAAAAGCTTGATGTTTCTTTAGTCGCGTTGGGCATTTTTGAGATGGGATAAAACCAGTCAGCTCGCGACACCGTAATTATTTTAATCGACACCTACCTGTGGCGCTATCTCTGAGAGAAGTACAGACAAAACTATAGTTACTTAATTTACAGCTTGTATTAATGCCAAGATTGTAGTTTACTTTACTTTACGAGGCGTTGGCACTATTCACTAAAAATGTAGTGAATAAAAAACACTGCATTTAAAAGTATTTCCTGCACAATAAAATATTTCCTGACGATTCAAAAAATATACATGTAATTGTTCAACGTACTCATTCAAATTGGGGTACCAATCCATCTAGTTCGTCTCATTCGCCGACTTTACGAGGACGGAACTGCTACTGTCCGTGTAGACGACATTGACTCAGAAAGCTTCCACACACACGCTGGTGTTCGACAGGGTTGCATACTATCACCACTCCTGTTCAATATATACACAGAGTGCATCATGAGAATTGTTCTCGAACAATGGGACAAAGGCATCTGAGTGGGAGGTCGAAAGACGTCGAATTTAAGGTATGCCGACGACACTACTCTTCTTGCACAAACAAAAGAAGACATGGAACACCTGCTGACACGTCTAGAGACAACAAGCCTCTCCTTTGGACTCGCGATCAACAGAGACAATACCAAGATGATGATAGTGGACCGGGCTGAACTTAATCATCCTAACATCACTATGATTGGCAACTGTGAGGTTGTCCAATCTTATGTGTACCTCGGTTCCACTATCACAAATACTGGGGGATGTGTGTTGACAAGATCTGCCGTTGACAAACTTAAAAGAGTCTGGTCCAACCGCAATATCACTAAAGCCACGAAAGTCCGCCTAATGAGAAGTTTAGTCTTTCCCATATTTCTTTATGGCGCAGAAACGTGGACGGTTCACCTCAAAGACCGACGCAAGATCGATGCACTAGAGATGTGGTGCTGGTGGCGACTGCTTCGGATCCCTTGGACAGCGTTTCGGACCAACGTTTCAATCCTGGAAGAACTCAAGATCAATTAATGATTATCGTCGACTGTGCTTCTACGAATCCTCAAATATTTCGGACACGTTGTTCGAAATGATCACTCCATGGAACGTCTCATTGTCCAGGGGCAGGTCGAGGGCTGGCGGTCACGCGGTCGATCACCTACACGTTGGACAGACATAATTAAAGCATCGACACAGACTTCTATAGTCCAGAATGCCCGAGACGCTGAAGACCGCAATAAGTGGAGACGCATCGCAAGGATTGCATGGGCCAATGACAACAGAGCATCATCAACCACGACCACTCTGTCAAGAGTGAACGACTGAGGAGGAGGAATAATGTTTAATATTAAATCCAGATTCATCTGCAGTTCAGATAGCGAGTTAAGCAATTCACATTACTGCACACGATAACTAGTGGGTAGGGTGACAATAGTATTATTAATTTACAGGACACTTTAGATTTTTTAATTTACTCTTAACACATTATAATTTTATAATTATTATCGTTTTACAATTATTATACTTAGGTCATGCCTGGCACACTCCGCACTTTTGGTATAATGTTACAGGTATGTGTGGCGTTCGACGTGTCGAGACAATTTCATAAGGGCTGCCACGCGCTGCCACCATGCTGTGCCGGCCGTGTCATACATTCAAAATCTATCACACATATCAGCAAAAAAAACCGGGCAAGTGTGTGTCAGGCCACGCACAATTTAGGGTTTCGAAATAGTAAGTTTATCGTCTATTATTCATTAACTACTTATACTAACATAGCTATTGAGAATTTTTTCACTTATCCAACTCCAACTGTTTAGCCAGCAGGGGGGGACACTGGATTGTAACCAAAACTAGTATTTTAAAGCCAAATATTTTGCAAACGGACCCCTAATTCCAAAAATGGTCTTAGAAGACTCATAATATTTTCGGAAGACCTTTCAACGATACCCCACACTCTAGGGTATGCGACAAATAAAAAAATCATCCTCACGTTACCTGTAGGGGAAGTACCCTGAAAAAAATGCTTCTCAATATTTTATTCCACGATACTGGAGTTTTAATAAATAGTATATATGTATATCCATGGCAAATAACAGCTTTCTACCGCAAAGGGTCTCGGCGCTTTGCTTCGGACAGACGGACAAACCGACGGACAGACGGACGGACGCCCGGACGGTCGGAGGTGACAAAACTATAAGGGTTCCGATTTTACTTCGGAAACAATAATAGTTGAAAAGTTTTCGGTAAAATGAAATTCAGTCAAATATTTTTTGACCTTATGTTAGATACTCCATATCACACAAAAGAATATCCTGAATCCCATGTCGATTTGGTAACCATACTCAATACAAGCGCGCTATATAGTGGAATGTACCAAAGTGTTTTAATAGATGATGCAGACACAAGTGTAGTGTGTTAACAGAGCAGTTAGAGTTTAATTACATTCTAGAAAGTTCTAGAACATTCCCCGAACTTAGGACAGATTAACGTCATTTTAATTAATAATAATGAATTGGAATTTAGATAGATAGAAGCGATATCATGATAATCAACGTATCCCACTCTGTCTCAATGTATCCCACCGTTTTGCTCGGGTTTTCGACCTCGCTCTGTGAGGGATAAAGGCCATAGTCTAGTCTAACTCTGGCCAAGAGTGGAGTAAGCAGAGTTTCCACACCTTATTATACTCGTAGTATGAACATTAAAGAAAACTCTTATTGGGAACACAGATATATCAATACTTACGTAACAGACCTTGGATAATGTTACTAGCTTTACAAAATATTCCTAAATATTATAAATATGAAAGTTTGTACGAATATTTTTTACGATACTAATATGATACGGTAATCTTTCACACAGAAACGTTAAGATTTTTCATGAATTTTAGTATAGTAGTACACTAGTGGTACACTATGATTTTGTTATAAGGGGTAATTACATATTATACCTGAAAACGCGGGGAAACCCCATAAGATAATGAACTGTGAAAAGAACTCTGAATTGTTGTAGCACAAAACTTTATTGCATGTTTACTAACTACTTATTAATTATCTGCTGATCTTCAGAATTATGAAGCAGGTAACAACGATTATTAACTTTAAAATACGGACTTTAAAAATAAAATATAAAAATTAATTCCTCTTTTACCCTTTAAACTCAAAAAGTTCCTAACATTTCCCATCTACTAATTTATCATTACAATTAAGTTTGCCACGAAACTATTATATTTGGTAGTAATGAACTTATCTACAATGTCAAGGTCTTTACCGACAGTAATTTGTAATAAATATCATGTATTAAATATTATATCATTTTTAAAAGGTTCCATGCACAAAGGAAACACGCAAGGGCTTAACCACCGACATTTATTCAAAAGAAAATTAACGATTATTCATATCACGAAACTAAGTGTAACTTTTGAGCGGTAGCAAGTGCGTGGCAAAGCTTTGTAAAGTCAAGCCTCAAATTAATTTATTTAGGTTACTGCAGGTAAGTATTAGTTTGTAACAAGCCAAACGACTTGACCGTGTTCCAGCAAGGGGTTTGAGAGTCAGTTCTTTCTTTCTTTTTCTTCTCTTTAATGGCCGGCTAACTACTGATGCCTTTAGTGTCGCTGATGCCCTGGTACATGAGCGACGATAGCCACTTGCTATCAGGTGGATTTAGTGCCACTGATGTTCATGGGTGACGATAGCCACTTACCGTCAGGTGGATCGTCAGCTCGTTTGTCGGCTATTTCCTTAAAAAAAACAGACAAATCATTAACAAAGAGTGTGCGCGCAAAAGATTTTCGCCGTGTGGATTTTCCTTGCACGATGCGACATTGCCATGAGTCGTTTGGCGGCTGACTCATGCAAGAGAGTAGATAGCCAGACAGGCTTTATTGCAGTCCTGGATTTGTCAATACGCCGTATAGGCCGCGGCCTAGGAGCGGCAACGTCCTAGGGGCGGCAGATATTTTTTTTCAGAAGATTTCAGATGATGATATATTATCAATGATTTTGCTATTAAAAAGTGTCGCAAAAATTAAAATAATTCTTGTTTTTTTTACGCGCTTTCTTAGTGACTAATTCAGTGCTTTCGTTACAATGAATGGAAAATTATTATTTTAGAAAGGTACATGGGGCGGCGGAAAAAAATTGGCCTACACATAAAAAATATAAATCCGGCACTGCTTCACTGAAGGGTAATACCGTGTAAGTAATACTAATAAGAACTGAATTATAATATTGCGTAATCATACCCCTACCCCTATCCTGATATGTTATGGGTTTCATGGGTTATGATAGCTATAAATTTACCAGTAATTTGCATAAATCCACACATAATAATATATCCAAAACATGAGAGGTGTCAAGGGACACCCGGATGGAACGGAGTTCCTTTCGATTAAATATTGTTTTGTTGTACAGCGCCATCTCTGTAAAACTTAATTAATCACGCCAGCGTGATTCAGAAAGTTGTACAGTACAGCGCCAGCTCTGTAAAACTCACTGAATCACTTCAAAAAAAGTGTCGTCATTCGTAAAATCAAAAAGTGTCGTAATTTTCCGTCTAGCCCCCTTTCACAACGCGCGATAAGGAACTTCGTTCCAATAATAATAACATAAGCAATATGTGCAAACAGAAAGTTATTAATGCTTATAAGTTTATTATTACTGCCGTAATATGAGTTTATTATTATTACCTTTTAGCGGAATGAATGCATGCATTTTCATAAAACATTTATAGATTTATGTGATTTTTATGAACCATTGGTTTTTGTAACCATTAGTATGGTTATATGCTTTTTACGTCCTTCCATCCGTGTTACTATAACTATTATCTTATGCCATTTAAGTATTATTACTAGCGCGCAGACACCCCGAACACCATGTATGTCCCAATGCATTGGCGCCACGTGGCTTCAATCTTCAAAGGATTCGGTCATCTGTTTATAAATACGAACAGGGGTTACTTCAGTATATACTTGTAACAAAGTATTCGGTGGGCATTGAAGTATAATGTCATAGAACAGACATCTCGAACAAAATGTGTGTCCCGCCCGGGAGGTTCCATTTTTAAAATTGAGCCCCCGTTCTAATTTCAAAATCGAACGAATCCATTAAAGATTGAAGCCACGTGGCGCCAATGCATTGGGACATACATGGTGTTCGCGGTGTCGGTTCTATACGCCAGTTACTTACTTCAATGTCTGTGGGTTACTTTTCTCTGCAGGTGACCGTACGGCGCTCACTTACCATAATACATCCCTATCATTACATTATCATTGACTTATGTTCGTTGACACAAAACGGCATCACGATAGACAAGATTAAAAATGTAAATATGGAGGTAGACACAAGAATGAGGTCGTAATGAGGGTTATTTGACCAGCCAACCTCGAAATACCGTCGCAATAATAACGCTTCTCACTCATAGTTGAACATACGTTGCACAAAGCAGATCGCAATTTAGGATGTATTATGCGTTTAATAATCTAAAATTTTAACAAAAAAATCGACTTCAAATGATTATATCCTTTCCAATAACAATAAAAAAAGAATCATCGAAATCGGTTGGCGTGATAAGTTATTCATCCATTTGTCGCGCACATACTTAATGCAAAAAGACATATATGGTTTTCTAATAGATGCCATTGTCAGATCTCGTTCAAATTTAAGTGGAACTACATGACAAGCACTAGCTTTCGATTAAGAAAAGAATCATCAAAATCGGTTCACCCAGTAGAAAGTTCTGGGGTAACAAACGTAAAAAAATACAGTCGAATTGAGAACCTCCTCCTTTTTTTGAAGTCGATTAAAAAATTAAAAAAACGGAATATCTATACCCTCATATTGTGAGAGCACCGTCCTGTGCAGTTAGGCGGTGCAAAAACAATACAACATCGAGTATTAAGTCTATACTAATACTCGATGTCTATACTAAATGACAACTCGAATGCTACATTTACACACACGTTACTTTCTCTTTCAAAATTAGTTACACTGTTTTGTTATTGCATGATTTATCTATCTTTTTATGTCTGAGTAACCAAGCTTAACAAAAGCGCAAACGGAGGTTAAAGATTTTAACAAAAACAATTTACATTAAGTGGGTACTATTATAAACGATTAATATTCCTAACACAAGGTTTGATTAATGATAACGTAAATGATTAACTTTCATTCGAAGGCCCCTACAGAGTAGATATGAATAGAAATGGCATGTTAATACGACGATATTCATGCTATTGTCAGAATTAATTCGAACAAGTATTTGTTTGCTATGTTATGTCTAATAATATCGGAATGACCGAGCTTAGCTCGGTTTAATTTGTGGAAAATTGTTTTTATGATATAAATGAATATTTGACATATAAATAGAGGAAGCTGCAATAATGTAACATTTTATAATTTATTCATTTAACATTATTTTTCTGCAAATTTGAATTTTTTTAATACTTTGACATTTTAAATTATATTACTAACATTTTGACACTGACATTAAAATTTTGACATTAATTGCAATAGAGTTTATTGAGAATGACATGTATCTAACTGGAAAATAAGATTAAACAAAATTGTTAATTTTAATAAGCTTAAATTGACATTATTGCATACCATACGTGGTAGAATGTATTGGTCCTTTATACTTTTATAACACCTTTGTAAAACTACATTCTGGCAATAAATGAATTATGAATTATGAATTTAGTATTGCTTAACAACGCCATTTGCTTTAGCTTTAGTGTAGCTACTCGCCAATAGATGTCAGGAAGAGTCTATTGCCTGATAACACGGATAAAACGACATTTTCTAAAAATGAATCCTAGCTAGATCGATTTATTGCCCCCGAAACGACCTGCATACTAAATTTCATGAAAATCGTTGGAGCCGTTTCCGAGATTCAGAAAATATATATATATTCAAGAATTGCTCGTTTAAACATATTAGATATAAAAATCTCGTGCCTCGGTGTTTATAGTCACACTCCTGTGGAGCGGCTCGACCGATTTTTATGAAAATATAGACGCTAGATGATTAGGGTGTCCCGTACCTATCCAGAAATTGGCAGAACAACTATTCAGCAAGTAACACAACAAAATCTTTTTCTAATCTTTGTAACATTTTTATTTCATTTATGAAAAATTATGTGTTAATATTTCCTTTCATTTAATACTTACTACTTCGGAACCCTACATTGCGCGTGGCCTGACACGCACTTGCCTGGTTTTTATATCATGTCCTGCGTACCTAACTTGCTGACTATACTTATCAAAATCTAGAATTTAATTTTGAACATTAAAATAAGTGACACTTCTCTCTATTCTATACTTTCAATATCTAAGTTGTCACGCAATGAAAAAGGTCCAAAATTCCCTTTTTAATACTCACACTTTTACCTGCGTGCCGATAATGACAGATTATGAACTACCTTTCTGTGTAGTAAACTACTCTTTGTGTTTAATCTTGCCTATATCTGATTACGAAATAAGTGGCTGTTTAACGAAAATTATGGCAACTGGTTATAATGTTTTTGGATATTGATAGTGTTGTGTGTGTGGGTTTGAATGGTTTTGTGAGTTTTATCTGACAAGTTTTTATAATTCGTTATTAATACCCCTTCATGTCAGTTTATACCGCTCTATCATCCAAAGTGGGCGAATAGTTATTATATTTTACGATTATAATGATTATAATTATGATTGTAATAATTATAAACTAAATTAAGTATGGTCATTTTGTTACATAAGTACCTAAACAAATCTCGGAAAATTATTTCATAATATGTTTCAATACAATTATCTACGACCGATTACCTGATCGCAAAAACAATAAAACGAAGATAATAATTCGTAAGAGCCTGATAAAAATAAATAGCAATTTTTCTTGCAATTGCTATTAGTAAAAATAAGGCGTATGTTTGAAATATACCTTTACATACAAAAAACATCATGTTGAATTACCCGCAACTTAGTCTTGTGGAACTAAACGAGATTTAAGTACTAGTTGGATTATTGTTGAAGCTTTAAGCTCTTGTGTTTTAGCACCAGCATACAGTAACGTAAGCTTTGGTCGATAATGTAGGTCAGGAATATTGTCCTACCTACCTTCTAATATTTGAGTATGTACGGATGTTTGTTATTATTTCACCTAGAATCTACTGGATTGGTTTTCATGAAATTTAGCATACAGGTAGGATATAACCTGGAATAAGATATTATGAGGTACTTAATATCCTGAAAAACGCGGTAAAGCCCTTGACCGAGCGCTAGTAGTTATAATAATAATAATAACCTGTAATGAAGGCAACGAGTCCCATAACATGAATACCTTACAGATTAACATACATACAAAAATATAGACTTTAAATTAATTCACTTATTCGCGAGGTGAGACGCGCTGCCATGCCGGTGATTCCCCGTGGTCGTTGAGTTATTATCGAGTAGTGACTACTTAATATTTTGGTTGCTGAAATTCCGAATGCATGGGCGATGATGGCCCCTTACCATCACATCGTATGGCGGCTATTTATATACAATTACCTTCAACCAATCATTTCTTAACGAGATACAAATTGGTCTATATACTTACCTTATTAATTTGGAATGATTTCCAACTTTCTTTTTTTCTAAATTACAAATTCGAAGTTAATGGACCCTTAAGTTAAGGTCCACTTCCGCCATAACAACTAATATTAAAAAGAAATTTCGCAGACAACATGGAACGTAGTTTATCATTATTATAGTTCTTTCGGCAGCGTGTTTTACTTTCCCGGGCGCCGACAATATTTTGATATGTTCTAACTAGTGTTACTCGTAGACAACGTGTAGTGTTGGGAACTAGATATCGATAACTTGTCCATCACTAACAAGTTTCGGTGAAGCCTGAATGGCTAGCTAACATCGTCTTGCTTAAGACAGCTGTTTTTTAACCGACTTCAAAAAAGGAGGAGGTTCTCAATTCGACTGTTTTTTTTTATAATGTGTTAGGTACCTCATAACTTTAAACTGGGTGTACCGATTTTGATGATTCTTTTTATATTGGAAAGCTGGTGCTTGTCATGACAATGTGGTCCCATTTAAATATGAGCGAGATCTAACGAGTAGTTTTTGAGCTATCCCTAATTTTGAAGTCGGTTATTTATTAAAAAAAAAAATATTTACTCTCTTCTATCTTGGCCAGCAATGTATCGATTGTTGCCTAAGATGTGACTGATTTTTACACGCTTCATTAATATGAAGCTAATGCTTCACTTATATGTTTGTAACCGACTCCTTTGGACTTGATTTTGAGCCACTTCAAACGGTCAGATTTCATTTAAACTTCGTAGACTTATCGAGGACCGATGATAATTCAATATAAAAAAAGAAAGAAAAAAGAAAATGTGTGCAATTCACACGTGGTAGAAGTGAAACTTTCCAAAATTTTGGTTTCAAGATAATGAGATGAAAAAGCAATAAATCGAATCTTCTAACTTATTCCTCGCGCCATCTATGAATACAACTTAGCACTTTTTAAAAGATAACCACGAACATAAGAAAAAGAAAACAGTGGTAACTAACGCCATCTCTTAACATAATATGAAGAGTAAAATGAGCAGCTAGCGCCATCTATCTAGCAATAAAACGAATCTTCTATCTTATTCCTCGCGCCATCTATGAATACAACTTAGCATTTTTACTGTCTGTATAATCGGTCGGTCGATCGACAGATATTAACAACGAAAATGAAATTCTTATTTTTTGTTGATAAATTCTTTGAAAATATTTAAAAGAGCATTTGAAAGTATTTAAAAACAGTATAAAAATAAAACTAAAAAAAAGAAATACTGAGAGACGCGAACCTGCGCATCAGGTATTGTGTATCTACGTCCTGACCATTGAGCTACGGAGAAGTTAGATTCAACGACGAAATTAGCAGTTATATTATATGCATGCTTGCCGAGTATATTTCTGTCTCATTCTTTCCTACACATTTTTGTATTTGTGTCTCTTACCTGTCGTTTTTTCCGTTGCATCCGGTTTGAAATCACAACGATTCTAAAGAAGTTTCACTTCAAAAAACCTAGGTCTTATTTCAAAAAATTAAAAAATAAATAATTATTATAGTTCAACAACATGTTTATCGACTATAAACATTGTCCAATAATAGTGTAATCTGCAAACGTAATACGATTCGAACAGTTTAAATTAAAAACAGATATTATTTCGACATTAATTAATCCATTAGTACGATATCCGATTACGAAATACGACGACCACACAATATCATATTATTATGAACAATTATTTTCACAACAATCAAAACTCGACCATATTAATTTTATTAAAATTGGATAAACTATGTTGGAAAATTATTTTTCCAATAGTTCGCCTTACTTTCCACTCTAGCTTTTATACGAGTATGTATTAAACGCTATTTCAGTAATGAATTCTACCTAGAGTACCTTCTGATACTAGTAGATGTTTTAAAGTATAGGTACTTTGAGTTTAGTCTTATTCATAAGCATAACAAAATAAAGTTTCAATGATGAGCACAATCTTCGAACATTTCAGCAGTTGGCTATTTTGCTATTTTTATTTATAGCAAGAATTCTAGAAAGAAACTGTATTGTGATTCCGTACTAAGGAGCGATTTAAGTAACCGTTAAGTGACTCAGAGTGCGGCCGTAAGCTATGTGATTTATTACCAGACCTTCATAATTAAGTTTTAGCTGATGTTTTTACTGCGTCTGTCTATCACTATCACTACTCGTAATGTCTTTGAATTACCGTCTACAATGTTATGTTAAGTAAATAAAGACGTAAATAATGATCACGAAGACTATACTTTTAGCTACATTTTAAGTTTTATTTGCTCCTAAAACTGTAAAGGAGCATCAATCATTATTTTATTTTACAAATAAGTATATTCTGAAAAGTTCTTGTATAGTAAAAGATTTTTAATTACCATAATGTTGATTCATGAATATGTGAATATATAATTTATTAAACAATGAGTAAGTTACTATACCTCTTATAAATTTTCCGACAAAAATACCTTTTTCACAACTATCGGTTTTTGGAAGTGAAACTTTAATTTCCTCTCTAAAAATCCTCCAACAGTTTTATTAATACTAAACATAGCTAAGAACAACAGATCC
This sequence comes from Thymelicus lineola, assembly GCA_963932265.1. Taxonomy (NCBI): domain Eukaryota; kingdom Metazoa; phylum Arthropoda; class Insecta; order Lepidoptera; family Hesperiidae; genus Thymelicus; species Thymelicus lineola. The sequence continues at coordinate 9,463,702 of OZ010703.1, read as the reverse complement.
ACAGATACACATACACTTTAAACTTGCACAGATACACATATTGATACACTTGCACAGATACAGATACACTTCAAACAAATGATTTGATCAAATTGAATATCTCCATAAATCAATACGAATCCCAATCTTGTCGAACCTAACTTTTCAGACAGCGGCTTTTAAGTATACAAAAGTTTCAGATTTAATATCACAATATTGAGATTCCTTCGATATCGGTACCACGCAATAGGCTAATATTTTCGGAGCTCGAAACTTTAATTAGAATATTTGTTTATGTTGACTTTACGTAAAATAATTTTATTGAGTTCTTTTCAAATCAAATTAAAAGTTTGTGTAGAAATAGGTTTTAACAAACACCCTTGAATTCTAGCTGTTTTTATTAGTACACTATAGTAATATTATATTCTGACTGATCTCAGAGAGGGCTTAATCAATATCTATGCAGTTTTCGATATCTTTTAAGTTTTAATTCAATAAAATTTATCGATAAAACAATAAATATTATCACCATTAAACATCACTATTCACGTGCACCACCAAGTTGTTATATCAGCGCTATAATGTGAGTAATTTAGTGAAGACTCCATCGAAGCATATCGACAAACTCACGGCGGAACGCGTGCAATTCGTGTTGGTATGATATTCGAGCGTTTTCCATAATATTGTTGACATAAACCTCATGTTTCCTTCTATCTTTTATGTGAAAGTTTTTAATACAAACAAAAATTTTTTTTAATTTTTTTTAGCGGCTGACTCGAGCAACAGTATGGTTGTTAGCAGGGAATAAATGTATTAAATACGAGTTTTTTTCTAATTTACTTCGGTTTTCTTTATTTTTTACACCTTGGGTTACATTATTGGAGTTTTATTAAGGATCCCTAATTTTTTTGATACTATAACATAGCCTATGTTACCTGGCGATAGTGTAGCTTCCCAACAGTGAAAGAAATTTTCAAATCGTTTCAGTAGTTTCAGAGCCTATTCAATGCAAACAAGCAATCAAATCTTTCCTCTTTACAATATTAGTATTATAGGTAGTACAGGTTGAAATTCGAGGAACTTTTCTTTTCATAATGTACACACAATACCAACAGTTCAGTGTCATAAAGGTACTAAAAATAAATAAAATAAATGAAATCATAAACGCACTAAAATCCTTCAATGGCTACCAAAAATAACATCAGATGACAATAATTTAGAGTCATAGATTATTGGGTGTAATCTATGTTTAGAGTAGGATCGGATGCGACACTTTTTTCTACGACCTTGTTTATTATTATGCCCTTAAGTTGTTTACACACTGGCACGCCATCCTCAGTCATAAATTATTTACATAGGCTAATTTAGAGGTTACTAAGCATAAAATATACAAACCTACATTTATTTCAAGAAAATGTAACATTTTTCTGACTGAAAGGTAGTGCTCGGAGATAAAATATCTCCGAGTTAAATTTCAAAGCTTGGGGAGGAAAAGATTGATGTAGCAGAGTGCAAATGTAGAGAAAGGGAACAAAAGAAATGTAATATTCTAAGAAACTGTCGACGCCTTTCATAACAGCTGAATTGCTCTTAGAAATAAAATTCCTCCCATGTAACGTTTATCTTAGGAAAATATAACGTTATAACGATATAACGTTACGAGGAACGTATGTTGTGATTTGTGATCTATACTCTATACTAATATTATAAATGCGAAAGTAACTCTGTCTGCTACTCAATAACGCCTAAACCACTGAACCGATTTTGATGAAATTTGGTACAGACATATAATTGAGCTCGGGAATGAACATAGAATACTTTTTATCCCGGAAAATAGACCTGTTCCTGAGGGATAACTCTTCCACGCCAAAACCACTGAACCGATTTTGATGAAATTTGGTACAGATATAGAATTGAGCTTGCGAAAGGACATAGGATACATTTTATCCCGGAAAATAGACCTGTTCCTGAGGGATAACTCTTTCAAGCCAAAACCACTGAACCGATTTTGATGAAATTTGGTACAGATATAGAATTGAGCTTGCGAAAGGACATAGGATACTTTTTATCCCGGAAAATATACCTGTTCCTGAGGGATAACTCTTTCAAGCCACTAAACCGATTTTGATAAAATTTGGTACAGATATAGAATTGAGCTCGGGAATGGACAAAGGATACTTTTTATCCCGGAAAATGGACCTGTTCCTGTGGGATAACTCTTTCAAGCCACTAAACCGATTTTGATGAAATTTGGTACAGATATAGAATTGAGCTCGGGAAAGGACATAGGATACTTTTTATCCCGGAAAATAGACCTGTTCCTGTGGGATAACTCTTTCAAGCCACTAAACCGATTTTGATAAAATTTGGTACAGATATAGAATTGAGCTCGGGAAAGGACATAGGATACTTTTTATCCCGGAAAATAGACCTGTTCCCGAGGGATCACTTTTTCAAGCCACTAAACCAATTTTGATGAAATTCAGTTCAGATATAGAATTGAGGTCGGGAAAGGACATAGCATACTTTTTATCCCGGAAAATAGACCTATTCCTGAGGGATAACTCTTTCAAGCCACTAAGCCAATTTTTATAAAAGGTACAGATGTAGAATTGAGCTCGGGAAAGGACATAGGATACTTTTTATCCCGGAAAATAGACCGGTTCCTGAGGGATAACTCTTTCAAGCCACTAAGCCGATTTTGATGAAATTTGGTACAGATATAGAATTGAGCTCGGGAAAGGACATAGGATACTTTTTATCCCGGAAAATAGACCTGTTCCTGAGGGATAACTCTTTCAAGCCACTAAGCCGATTTTGATGTTTGGTACAGATATAGAATTGAGCTCGGGAAAGGACATAGGATACTTTTTATCACGGAAAACAGACCTGTTCCTGAGGGATAAGGTCAAATTTTGTTATATGTAGTTGATAGATTCGTTATTTATGAAGCGATTTTTATGACTCTTTTTAGGGTTCCGAAGTCAAAACAGAATTGTCATAGTTTCATCATGCCCGTCCGTCCTTCCGTCCATCCGTCCGTCCGTAGCATAGCGCAGAGGCCCTTAGTGCTAGAAAGCTGTAATTTAGCAAGTATATACATGTTTATTTAAACTTTAAACTGGTAGAATAACATTTTTAAAAATATGTTTTTAGGATACCTACCTCTCCTAGAGTTAATATGGGGATAATTTTTTTCCGTCACGCACGTGCGGGGTATCGTGAAAAAGGTCTCTCCTAAATAATATGGGTCTGCTAAGTCCATTTTTCGATTGTGGGGTCTGTTTGGGAAATATTCGTAAGTGTTGGACACGTAAAAAAATTCATGGCAATACCATTAAGATGAATTCAAAAGGAAAACTATCATGGCTATATTATTAGCATACGTAGTTATTGAGTTCTATAAACATAGAACTTCGGAACCCTATATTACCAGTGACCTGACACGCTATTAGCCGGTTTTTTTAACCAACTTCAAAAAAGTAACAGGTTCTCAGTTCGACTGTTATAAACAAAAATTAACTTTGACATAATTTGAAAAATCAATCTTTAAAGGGTTAATTCAGGGAATGTTTATACGAAACTTCGTCATTTTTAGGGTTCTGAAGTAAAATCGTGACCCTAATAGCTTCGTCATATCCATCCGTCAGTCTGTCCGTCTGTCCAAAGCAAAGCGCCGAGACCCTTAGTGCTAGAAAGCTATAATTTGGCATGGATATACATATTTATTAAAACTCCAAAATTGTAGAATAAACTACTGAAAATAATTTTTTTTCGGGGTACCTCCACTACAGGTAACGTGAGGATTAATTTTTTATTTATCCCTATAGTGTGGGATATCATTGAAAAGTTTTATCAAAAATATTATGGGTCTTTTGAGGCCATTTTTGGATGTAGGGCTCCGTTTGCGAAATACGTATATTTGGCTTGAAAACGCTAATTTTGGGTACCCAAGTCAAGTCAAGTGTCCCCCCAACGGCTAAACGGTTGGAGTTGGACAAGGGAAAAAAATTCTCAAAAATAGGTTATACGATGAATTTATAAGGAAAACTATCAAGGCTATGTTAGCATAAGTAGTTAATGAGTAATAGTCAATAAACTTACTACTAGAGGTTGTAAGTTTAGAGTAAGTTTGGAGTAAGAAGTTGTAAAAGGAACAGATGAGTCACCTCATGGCAAGTGGTCACTTTTGCCAATGAACATTAGCAACGCTAAAGGAATCACTGATTTGCTGCTGCCAAAAAAGAAAAGAAAGATATGTTTTTTGTGTATTCTGTAAAATTACAATGTAAATTTAAAATTCAAAAACTCTCAGGCCCTGACTTAGATAAACCTCTAAATTCTAAAAAGTTCAATTATTTTGGGACCTTTCCTATGGGTGGCTCATTAATGGCTCACTACTGAGCACTCACTCTTGAGGACGCCTAGAGCATACTCCATCACTTTGCTCCAGTGTGGATTGATGGAGGGATTAGAAATCAACCCAAGTGTCGGAAGTCATTACGCCGGGCGAGAACCTTCTATAAACTTATCTTACGACAACAACCGGGACCGACAGCTTTACGTGCCCTCCGAAGCTCGGAGAGCTCAAGAATTTTTTGCCACTAGCGGTCACCTATCCAACTACCGACCGCGCTCGCTATTATTTAACTTCATCGATTACTATTAGAACCGACACAAGCCGCTGCGCCTGGACTATGAATGCTTCTCCCGATGGGTAATTAATGGGTTGTAAGAACATGTCACTTTTGCTGTAATTTTGGTGAAGAGTTTAGTATCTTGCTGACTACCAATCACGCTACAATATCAGATCGTAGTTATCATTTCATTATCAACACTAAAGATTTGTTTAATATTTTACTCATTTACATAATACGATATATTTACTAAGTGTAGGTGTTTTAGCTTCAACCCATAATGGACTATTACAAGGCACGGGTCTCCTCTCTTCATAGTATGGACAAGTTTGCTGTCAATTTATGAAAAACATGTTTTATAATGAAGGGATCTTTATTTTCGGCGTACGAAGTCGCGGGTAACAGCTAGTACAATATAAGATTGTTTCCATAACTTAAATTTTACTTTAGAAAAGTATTTTATTATTAAAAAATTAAACGGTATCAAGAACTCTGTAAAAAGATTAATTAAAATACGATGGTTACAATTAGATTAAATGTAAAAAATGACAGTCACATTATAATCAGAAAATGGTGTTAAAGTTCTGTTGTTAAAGGAATAAGTTTACCTACCCAAAATTAAAAAAATCCGAATCATTAGTTCGATATTAAAATTATTTAAAAGCCGGACAGAAGACTAAAAGTTCAGATATGTTCGAACAAATCTGGACATGATAACCCTAAAGCTGATCGCACATAATTATAATATCACCGGCCGGCCGAACGCGCCGCATTTAGAATTCGTTGTATGAAATCTTATCGACGCTTGAAAGGAAAAATTGACTAAGCGACATTGAGCTAACTTTACAGGAGAGCAGTTTAAAGTTGAATTTTTTTAAAAGTTGTTGTATATGCCACAATATAGATGATAAAATAAGGATTCCAAAACAGTAAGAATAACGTCGGTAGGAGGATTACGAAAAAATAACGTAAACGCGCCCAATAACGCCACCCCAAAATCTGTATCCAATACCGACAGTTTTTTTAATCACTATTTTAAGGCATACTATACATTTCATGAAAGTTGTAGCCTAAAAACATTTTAGGTATGTATATTGAGAAACAAAAATAATAAAGTTTGTGTGCGTAAATAATCAGCAAACAGAATAATTCGATAATAAGTGAAACGCGCCCGCAACGGACGCCCGTCTCATAGTGTTGCGCTCCCGGCTACGTAAGTAAACATAATTATTACTTAAGATAAATTAACTTAAATAAAATGTGTATACCTGCAGGCAAATGTGTAAATATAATAAATAATATATTGGTTTTCTAGATTCACATCTAATATTAACGTTCTGACTATTTTTTGTGGTTTAATTCGAATTTTACCTTAAAGCGGTAATAGAAACATAATATTCATAAGTTGCTTCTAATACCGCCTCATGGCGTTGTTAGATGTTTTACAACAGTTAGTATTTTAGATTTTATTTCTTTTAATACTTTATTTTCGATGTTTCTTTTAACTTGTTTGATTCTTAAGAGTATATTACATAATTTGATCAATTAACGCCATACATTTTGTCTCATAGATTTTCTTTTAAACATGATTCAACGTAAGCAATAATTTTTAGTAATGTATGGCAATGTTTTTTAAATAATATCTCATATCAAAACTAAGAAATATTTTTGATACCGAAAAATAATCATAGCAATGACATCCATCAAAAAACGTTTGCATTAAAGCAGAAATTTTAGCCAGTTATTGTTTATTTTTGCTGTCGCTAATAGAATAAAGTAATCTTCATACTTAATTCTATTACCGACCCATACGGTCTTATTTATAAAAATCTCTTATTGTAATCGGTCCTTCGCACTATGTGGCCAGCCCATTGCCACTTCAGCTGGCTAATTCTTTGAACTATGTCGGTTACCCTTGTTCGTCTACGGATCTCCTCATTTCTGATGCGATCACGTAGAGAAATACCGTAGCCCTCTCCATAGCCCGCTGCGCTACTTTGAGCTTGTGGATTAGGCCAATAGTAAAGCACCATGTCTCGGATCCGTATGTCATCACTGGCAACACACAATGCTCGAATACCTTCGACTTCAGGCACTGAGGTAGTGTTTTGGACGACAAGATATGACGCAGTTTCCCAAACGCAGCCCATCCGAGTTGGATTCTACGAGTGACTTCTTTCTCGAAGTTGGACTTACCCATCTGGATCACTTGTCGTAGGTATTGTATTGTCCACAACTTCGAGAGCAGCGCCATCAACAACAACCGGTACGGGTGTGACATCGACATTCGACATGATTTTCGTCTTGTCCATGTTCATCCTAAGACACACCCATTGTGAGGCGCTGTTCAAGTCCCCAAGCATTGTACCAAGTTCTTCCAGGGAACCCGCCAGGATGACTATATCATCGGCATATCGCAGGTGTGTGATGTATTCGCCATTGATGTTAATGCCATGTTGTTTCCACTCTATCCATGACATCCTTGTCTGTCACTTCTCTGCAGTTGGATGGGGTTCATTGCTGTGTCGTGTACTCTGACGGATATAGTGGCAGATGAGTACAAACATTTCAACACCTCGATATACCGGTAGTTGATCCAGCACCGCTGGAGAGAATTTAGTACCGCCCAGGTCTCAATAGAATGAAAGGCTTTCTCATAGTCCACATAGGCAACACATAACGGCAAATTATACTCCTCAGTCTTTTGTATAATCTGCCGCAGTGTGTGTATATGATCTTTGGTGCTGTAGCCTTTTCGGAATCCTGCTTGTTCGGGAGGCTGGAAGTCGTCAAGCCTGCATGCAATGCGATTTGTGAGGACCCTCGAAAACAGCTTATAAACGTGGCTCAGAAGTGCAATGGGCCTGTAGTTCTTCAAAAGGGCATTATCGCCCTTCTTGAAGAACAGCGTCACCACACTTCTGCTCCACGCTTCCGGGGTAGTTCCGGTTGATGACGGAATCGAACAGTTTTTGGAGCGCCATTAGAAAGGGTTTCCCTCCAGCTCTCAGAAGCTCGGTTGTGATTCCGTCATCTCCCGGTGCCTTGCTGTTTTTAAGCTGTGTGAGAGCCTTTCTAATCTTATACAGGCTGACGACCAGGATATCTTCGGTGTAGTGTCTGGTCAGTTTAGCTCGCTTGTCGCTCTCCTCGCGAGGAGGTGAAGCTTGAGAGGAGGCATACAACCGTCCGTAGTATCTCTCAGTCTCCCTCGGAACTACGGGTTTCGACGACACCATGGTGCCGGACTCGGTCTTCAACCTCGTAAGCTGACTTTGCCTAATAGACAGATCCCTGGCGAACACTTTTGAGCCCTGGATTTGCGTTGTGTTTTCGCAAATCGCGTCGCCTGCACTTGGAGATCTGTTCATTGAGCCGTCGGTATTCCCTCAAAGAGGTTGGAGACTGCACACATAGTTCTCGTCGATCCCTCATAAGACCGAGAGTTTGTTCTGAGAGAACCTCAGCAAATTTTAACTATCACCCAGGGTTGACTGGTGGAGAATGCCATATTAGGCATTAAGTCCGCCCATTGTGATCTAGTTTTTTAGGTTAACAATAAAGAGTGAAATAAATAAATAAACCTGAGATCTACCACTAGGGTGGCTCTTGAAATACTTCGACCCTACCTCGTGGACAGTTGTTACCATCCTGGTGTTATACTCGTCCACTGACGTGCACGATTCTCGGTACGCAAAACGGTTTTGCAGCTCTAGTTGAAAGTTTTGGGATCCCTGGATTTGGATAGGTGTTGGGCGAAGCGTAGACTTCATCAGGCGTGACCGTTCCAGCTTCAGGTCGATATTTAATGTGCCTCTTACAAGTCGGTGATCGCTTCCGGTTTTAAACCTGCTGATCACAGAGACATCATTCAATATATGCCGTTTGTCTGCCAGAATGAAGTCTATCTCGCTTTTCGTGGAACTATCAGGACTAATCCAAGTCCACTTGCGTTGCGGCTTCTTTCTGAAGAAGGAGTTCATCATGAAGAGACCTTCCTTCTCCAAAAAGTTAGCCAGCAAGTGTCCTCGGTGGTTCCGTCGTCCAATGTGTAGGACCGTAGGGACCCACTTTCATCTCGGCGCCGCTTTGCATGCCCAGTCTCGCGTTTGAAGTCCCCCATCACAACATTGAAATGAGCTTCAGAGGTATATATGGCTCTGCTTATGTGCTCATACATAACCTCAACCTCATTGTCAGGATGTGTTGAAGTCGGCGCATATACCTGTACAACCTTCAACGAATACCGTTTGGATATTTTGAGTGTAAGGTACGCTACCCTGGACGACACGCTCCCAACTTGCACAATGTTGTTGACGAGGGACTTGTGAACAAGAAACCCGACACCACCTTGGGACAGATGTTCGCCCTCCCAGTGATAGAACAAGTTTCCGGATTTGAGTATTATCGTGTCCTCCCCCTCTTTTCGGACATCAGATAAACCCACAATACTCCAGTTTAACTTGTCTATCTCTTCTTCCAGCTCTTTCACCTTGTCGTCGGTCCTCAGTGTCCTGGTGTTATATGTTGCCAGGTGCAGAAGTCGTTGTTGAGATTGGTAACCCGATCTCTGCCGGCGATTCATAACACCCCCTGCCCCGCCATTACCATAGCCGATACCGTAACTAGGAATAGCGGGGCTGCCGGGAACTTTGGGCCGAGGCTTGGTTGTGGCTATCATAAGGAGGTTGTAGCCGGTAGTCACCACGCTTGGCCAGTGCGTGTTGGTGACCGCAGTAGATGTTCTTAGTCCGCAGGGAGACACTGCTGCCCGTCTCCTGGAATATCCTATTAGTAGCCTTTTACGACATTCCAGGAAGAAGTAGGAGTGGTGCTATTCTACAAAATGGACCCGGCACCACACGGGGGAATCATACCTATTTACAATGATTAAATTGGGGTTTATTTACAATGATTGAAGTTACGTATTGATTTTATTATTTCCACAAGCCTTAACAGATGTCCAAAATGCTCACCTCCTTGAGTGATGCAGAGTTCAGCACGTTTGCACAAATTGTCCTTTACGCGGTTTAGCACAAGAACACTTCACTTCGACCTTTATCAAAAGCAGTCACTATTCTTAATATTAATTCATCTCTATTCGAATATTCCGTAGCATACACAACACTTTTAACCTCCCCCCACAAATAAAAATCCATCGGTGTGAGGTCCGGGGAGCGCGCCGGCCATGGCACAGGTCCTCCTCGCCCTATCCACCGATCACCGAAGTGATCATCTAAGTATATTATGTATGTCTGTAATATTTTTTATTACTTCGTATCGTCCAAACGGCTGGACCAAATAATACAATTAAGATATCGTTAGATTCGTTTTGATAACCCAAGTATTCTTAAATAAGTGTCATTAAAAAAATGGTGGCTGTGAGATGTCAGTTTCATTACATTGAAGTATCAAAAAATGAAAATAAATCGAATAATGCAATATGGGTATCAAACTAAAGAGCTCAGCATAAGGATTTCAAAAAGGTATAATATCATGATACCTTTTTTGATGGCAGGCAGCTTTTTAATTTTATACTAGTTTAGTGGTCGGTAATAGAAACATAAAAAACGGTATTAGAAACAAACATCATCCATGCGTCGGTAATAGAAGCAATCGCTATCTTAGATTCAATTATTATTTATTAAATATTGTGTGATTTAATACTGAATTTACGTACTGAATATCATAGGATATTTAATCATGTTAAAGAATAAATTAAAACACCTTTTCTAGCATAACAGCATATATCTAATTTTCTGAAGTTCATACAAAGTCGGCTTAAACTGGCGGTAATAGGCGCGTTTACCTTATATGTTTTTTTTCTAAAAAATCCAACTTGAAACTGCTCTCCTGTAAAGTTGGCTCAATGTTGCTTAGTCAATTTTTCCTTTCAAGCGTCGATATGAGAGCCCAGTGCGGATGTGCGGATGACATGTGCGGCCGCGTTTACTTTATTTTCTTTTACTCACCCGAAAAATGCGACTACGTTTTAGATGTAATACATTTTCGGCGACTCGAATGGAAATTCTTTTTATATTTATAATCAAATTCAAGTAAAGTGAAGTACCCACTTGACATTTTGGTGATTTACATCAAGCATTTGTGTACACAACACAAGCACATTTCACTCGTATAAGGTTTTGATAAATATTTTTGTGAATTAAGGTAACTCTTAGAAATGGAACGAACCAGCCAAACGTTTCATTCCTTTTCATAAGATTACAATTTTCTTAATTTAAGAAGAAAGTCCATGTCAACGTACGCTAATTATGTTGACTAGATCGATCACTTTCAGAAACATTATCGTCTACCAACTGTGAGCTAGCTGATGTTTCCTCTAGCCAAGACTATATTTGATCTTCCATGATGTTGCGGTTTTATAAATCCTGAAAATAAAAGGTTTTTGTTTGTTTTTACAATAATATAATAATAATAACGCTTCACACTCATTTACTCATGTTGTCACTCATGTACAGTATTATAATACTGTAATTTATTGATGAACTAAAAGTGTTGGACTACTTATTAGATTTATTTACAAGTACCTACAATCTACATTATTCATAAGTAATTATTATATTAAGTTTTAAGTATCACGTGTATGTCTCAAAATAAGCGAATTTTATTCTTTTTGAGAAAATAAATGTCTTAAACCGTAAATATTATAGCAAAATTTTTACTTACGTGAGCAGGCGCGCGTCGAGCAAATCGCCGCCGGACGACACCTGATGCTAAGAAACTCCTTCTCAAGTGCCCCCCCTCGCACTGATGGCATCCCGTCTTTCAGCACGGGTTCCAAGTAAAATTGGAGGCAGCTACTAAAAAGCGCCAAGTTTTCGCGCAATAGTTTTAAGAATTATTTACGTTTTTTTGTATAGGGCGGCAAAATGCTCCAATCGCGCCCACTCTAGGGTTAACAAGGTGCTATCTTCTACTTTACTAGACTTTTCAAATAAAGGTGGGCAGATATGGTAATTTATTCAGACTGTAATTAACTTATTTAGTCATAAACGTAGTGATGTATTGTATAGTAATACTGTTTTCACGTGTTCGGTCACAGTATTGGAAGGGCAGTAATAACCTCAACTCATCAATAAAAAAAATTATAATACGATTTTGTGTATGCGACGGTTCAATGCAACACGTCTATTCCTTTGTCTTCTTTCTCGTCCTTATTGCGGTGCGAGAAATCTTTCTTATTTACCATTAACATGGTCTAACGTGAGCTAAGTTTCATAAAAAACCGGTCACTAGTTTTTGCGTGAAACAGCTACAAAAATCTATACATTTCCACAAGCAAAACTGTCATATTTATAATATTAGAAGGATTGCCCAATGAAAAAATTGTCTGGTTCGTCAAAAATTTCAGAATCGTTGGTAACGAATTTCTTTTCACCGCGATAACATGAATCGGTAACAATCATTTGGGTCGTTGAATGGACTCTTTGTACGAGAAGAATATAATAGTCTGGAAGAAAGCCTGATTCATATTATCGGATGACAATATACTTTAACTCCGTTGAGAGGGACGTGGGAATTTCATATCCTTATTTCAGTCACTAGAATGAAGTGAAATGTATTATAATTGTTGATATTATAATATTATTTTGAAATTTTGAACTAGGATTGTTGATTTGAGGATGTTGATACTCCTATCTCCTATTATTAATATCTTAGCTTCTAAGCGACGTACATATCTACATGAAAAAGGTAAAAATATTTATTTAAAAACTAAGTTAAGTGAGAAAAAAAGGAAAATATTGTCAATAATCTCGTTAGGAACTTATTATTTACTAGCTGAACCGTATCCCCACTTCACTGAGCTTCAAACTTTTTTTCTTGTGATGAAATAAAAACTATTATTAATCACAATGAAATATAGTCTATGTAAATCCTAAGAATTTTTTAAATCGCTCCAGTAGTTTTAGCTTATTTGAGTAGATATGACATAATTTAAAATTTGCTAAAACGAGTGCTAAAATTCATAGAGTTTCTATCACATTCTAGTTGAGTCTTTAATACTAAAGCACCTAATAAAAAAAGGAGAAAGGAGAAAGGATAAGGATCCAGACTGAATTATCAGCGCTGTGCTTTTACGACTTATGTTACGCAGCAGGGCTTATGCTGAGTCTGGGCCTGTTCGGGGGTCACGCTGCAGCACAGGTACCCATTAAATTTAATGTTACCTATTATGATGTATTTCTTGTTATGTAGGTACCATCTATTTTTATTTATTTTTTCTTACTCGTATGTCGTTTCTTTGTTATGTGCTGTATTGCTATGTACTACCCTCGAATTAATGCATTTCATTTCATTTTCATTTCATTTCATTTCATTTCTAATTTCATTAATAATTTTGTAATTAATCTCCAAAATAATTTAAGTTTCCACACCAATTCTACAACTCTATACACCATAAATCTCGAATGTCTAAACCCTCGTTTCAAGAGTCAGTCGCTTAATTTATCTTCGTAACCTTTGCATGTTTAATGAATTCATATTATATTATATATATATATTAATATAATTACACGTTTAATAAATAGTTATAAATCCATGTAATACGCCAACCAACTGTTATCACTTTCCTGAGCACTTTCCATACTTCAGAATTATGTTGTTGGTATAAACTATCTGTATATAAGTATGCATATATAAATATCTGTGTACTATCTGTATAAAAAGCAAAAATGTTTGACTGATGTATCAACGCACAGGCCAAACCTTTAGAGCTAGAAACTTAAAATGTCGCATACGTTTCCTCTTATGACGTAGGCATCCAGTAAGGAAGGATTTTTCAAAATTCAATTATTAAGGGGTGAAATAGGGGACAAATATGATAATATGCATAATTTCCGCGTGCGAAGCTGCGGGTAATAGTTAGTTTACAATAGGAAATTTTAGGATTAATTGATTAGACGATAATACGCATTGTGTGAATTGTGAAAACGCCCTTATCATTTCCGATTTTTGTCGTCATGGAAATAATACTTAAGAGACTAGAAATGAGCGATAAACAAAAGCGTGGGCATAACCTCAGGCCATAAGAAAAGCTAAAATTAAATAAGTTCCTTCTGAAGCACAAAAATACAATGTCAAATGTGTAATTTATAATTTATAATTTCTCAATAATTTATAACCTACTTTGAAATTCAGTATAGAGTACCGAAATTCGGGCCCCTAAAATTTAGGGGACTCCTTAGCGTCCACTTGCCATTTGCTGTATCGTCAGCTCGTTTGCCGGCTATTTCCATAAAAAAGTGTCCCTTGGAAGTTAATATTACCGTATATTACCGTAGGCTAATATTGTTTATAATGTATGACTATTATAATTACTTCTTTAAGGCTTTACCAAAATTTACAAAGCGATAACTTTCGTTAATTGACTCGTTTATTCATATGACAAAATAAATCAATAGAATATGACTTTAATATTTTTAATGCGTTGGGAGTGTTCATATTGACACCCATCTGTAAGCATTTTTCAAAATTCATCAACAAAAGGGTAAAAATAGGGGACAATTGTGCACATGTGAAACAGGAAAATGGACGAATCAAAATCCAAGGACGTAAAAACCGTCCACTTTCTCAGAACGTTTTATCGATTGACCACTTTCCTTAGTCTTGTGAGTCAGCCTATAAAATTGTTTTTGTAACCGGTAAAACCCGATGCACAGGTCTGTCATTTAGTTTAAATGTAGAAGAAAGACCATAAACAGACAAAATTAAAAGCTTATCGAATATTTGGCTTCAGTCTCTTTTATGGGCTACGATATTCCTATGATTGGTTCAGGTGTGGCCAGTACAATTGTCGAATTTTTTTATGTTATTCAAAGGTGATAACTAACTTGATAGCTGATTATAAACTAATTACTTAATGTGTCCTCTGAACCGTGTTCCACTTTAACTACAGACGTGATAGAATCCCCCTCTGGTAAATTATTTTGAGTAGTATAAAATGAGGAAGCTAAAAACAAAAACCACTAAGAAGAAGTCAAACTAACAATAAGGTTATCGAGATAAACTAAACACATTGTACATTCTTTTTACTATTTTCTTTGTCGAGTGGTTAAATCCGTTTACTTAAAATATTTATCAGATAAGGAGTTCCCTCCGCTGAAGCCAAGCCTGTGTGTAGTCATCATCACACATGTCTGTGGTCATGCTTATTAACTTATTAACTAAAGTAATATGTAAAATTTCAACTCCTTAGGATAAGTAGAAGTAAGTCTAATTAGGCTTGTAAGATTTGACCCAAACAGCAACCACGTACCTCTCGCTCGCACCCACGACCCGCGATCGATCCAAAACAACATCAGCTAATGCTGTGCGCCTAGTATCACGCACCTTCATCATGTCACTTTTTGGCTGTCGCATCGTAAAAATTTTAGTCTCATATTTGTTTTCCATACGGCCCATAAGAAGTTTACCCTCAAAATCTCATGTCACGGTGTTTGTGGTCGCACTCTTCCGAAACAGCGCACACATTTTTATAATTTTTTTTGTGTATATTTGGAAAATATGAGAATAAGTCCTAGTGTTTATTTCATATGAAGCGCTCATAGCCCGACGGCTTGCATCGATCCTAAGTGATCGACAAAGCAACAGCGGGCGTGGTTGGTAGTTGGATGGGTGACCGCTACCTAATGACAAAAATTTCTTGTGCTTCGGAGGGCACGTAAAGCTGTCGGTTCTGGTTGTTATCATAAGATAACAGTCATTAAGTCATGTCGGAGGCCATCGGGCGGTTTGAAAACTTCCGAAACTCTGGTTGGCCACTAACCCCTCCACCAATCCGCACTGAAGCAGCGTGGTGGAGTATGCTCTGGGCCTCCTCAAGACCCGTGTCCAGTAGTGGGCTTGAAGTCATTTATTTCATAATGCTAGGCCAGAATATTCACTAGATAAAATTTATATGGCAGAACGATTGCCAGCTCAGCTATTATTTTATAGCAATCTGATTTTGTAAAGTTTGGTAAATAAATGATCACATGCATTTAATCTTGTTGCTTCTTCTAAGTCGTGTCAAAACTTTGTTGTTTGTTGTGTCGCGTTGTAAGACTTGTAAATAACTTACTTGGGTGAGATTTACTTCCGATGTTTTCTTAACTACTTCGTCGTCTTTTCGTACTTCGACGGATAAAGTGTTATTCCTTCAAATAATAATATTATTATGTTTTGTTTACTCAACTTTTAGTTTAGAAGGATTTTATTTCTAACTTAATAATTTTACATCCAGTTTGCATAGACATCTATGTATTGAACCTTTCCGAGAAGCCAAAAAATGACGTGCATAATTGTATCAGTGATACCTATATGAATAAAATATTTTAATTTGAATTTGAATATGGGATTTTGCAGGCTATGGATATCAAATGGCAATTTGATATAGCTAGTCAATATTTTACCACCCTCATGTTTGACCCAGCCTCCAAACGACGCGTGCTGTTCCCACAGGGGTCAAGCTTACACTGGTAATTTATAGGCAAAATCTAGCTGCTTTTATAAATGCACGATTATGTAAGTAATAAGACATATTTTTGGGTAAATGAAACCCCTTAGCTATTACAGACACATCCCTCACACAAAGCAAGCAAAATTAACATTAATTGAAACCTAGTCTTAAGGTAATTAACGAGGTCAACGTATATGTTATCTGTATCTACGTTGGCGTAGAATAGCTACCGTTAGATTTCTCCGTTCGGTTTCTAGGCCCGTCTGGCGTCTAATGTCATTGGCAAACATTTGTGGATGACGTGCTGTTAAGCTGGATATAGACTTGGGATTTTAGATTATGAGTTAAGTTTAACACATTCAAATGTTTACACACTGTTTTTGAGAGTCAAACTTCGCAATTGCTTCAACAATGCGCTACTGTGAGTGGACATGAGAGAAGAAGCAGCAAGACTTTACCGAGGTGTTTTTTCTTTCCCACAATCACATAAGCGCTTTACTTATAACCCACTAATATATCTATTTATAAAACTTATTTCGAAGCAGCGTTGTTTACTAAAATAAACTTCTAATTTGTTATACCTTTTGCCATAAGAATGCTTTTGATATGTTTTAACCTATACCGTAGGTATTTCCGTGAAGTGCAGTAAGTTAATTTCGATAATATAAGTTTTTTCGATTGGTTGTATAACTGAACACCGTTGCGTTGTTTACATTGAAAAATCACTTTTGTGTGAGGTGCTTGCAAAGCTCATTTCATATAGTTAGCCTTGTCATGGATAGGGATATAAAATATGTTTTTGCATTGAAGTATAATGTCATAGAACAGACATCTCGAACAAAATGTGTGTCCCGCCGGGAGGTTCGATTTTCAAAATTGAGCCTCCGTTCTCCTTTCAAAATCAAACGAATTCATTGAAGATTGAAGCCACGTGGCGCTAATTCATTGGGACATACATGCTGTTCGCGGTGTCGGTTCTATACCCTAGTAATAATACTTCAATGTGTTTTTGGACATTTTTGGACGCTCTCAGTATTTAAATAGGAGACCTAGTAGCAAAAATTTCTTGAAAGCTTCCGATCCCAAAATCGGATCGGATGAAATCAATCTCATCAATCATTATCACCAATTTTTCTCGGACACCGATCATTAACCAAACTGAAGGCCTTTCCATATTTGGGTATGTCACTAAACCGTGTGGTGGAATATCTTTCAGGACCTCTCAATCTCGGGGACCCTTGTCAAATTGATTAGGGTAGCAATAGCAAAATCGACAGTATCTGCTGTAGTTGAGAAATTTATTTATTGTTCGTTGTACCATCTTTTTGGTATGATGATTATATGATAGATGTGCCCTTCTCTGGTACGACGGCAGAGTTATCGCACAGGAATAGATTAAAATCTCGAAATAATAGGTATCCTAGTTACATAACATTATCGTATCACGTATGATATTCTCGTGATAGACCAAAATTCCAAATGTTTTGGCCACAAAGTCTAAGTAAGCGTACTATTAATTATTTAGTATACTACTAGCTGTGACCCGCAGCTTCGCATACGGAAATTATGTTTTACCTTAGTTGCAAATTTGAAGCAGATCGGTTGATGTTTTAAAAATATCCAACCAAATTTTCGTCCCATTTCCCAGGGAAACTTTTTAATTTTCTGGGATAAAAATTTTCCAAAAATATGACCCGGAGTATTAGTAACAACTTAACCAATTTTCATCGAAATCCGCTCAAGGGTTTTCATGTGATGCCCGGACAGACAAACAGACAATTGAGTTTTATTATAGTAGTAGCTGTTGCCCGCAGCTTCGCACGCGGAAATTATGTTTATCATAAACAATATCGACAGTTGCGACTATAAATTGAGATGTAAGCTATCCTATCTTTCAAGTTGGATCAAACTGCACACGGTGTGAAAATTTGATTAAAATCGGTTAAGTAGTTTAGGAGTCCATCGCGGACAAACAACGTGACACGTGATTTATATTATAATGATAGGTAAATAGTTAATAATTAGTGTAAAGTAGACGTAGATAGTAATTTATTCTAACACTATGTTGTATACATACATACATAATGCGGTACAAACTGTAATATTGTTTTGTATTCAAATCCCCAGACACCATAATTCACTGGGTCTCAAGTGTTCGCTGTTACAAATAAAATTTTGCAAATAGGCATCTTGAGGGATTTGTTTGTTTTCATTAGCATCGATATAATATAATATATAGAATTGATAATATATAGATTTGTATAAAATAAATGCTACATTAATTATTGGTTCTAAACTAATAGTTTTTATCGATATTTTAAATGAACTTTTTCAAAAATGAATCAAAATGGAAAAAAATACAACACAAAAATTGGGTGACTTACACAACAATTAAATTTTCAAAAGATGCGCTTAGAAGTTTCCTTCGCTATCCTACCTTCTCCTCCATGACAAAATACCTTTCGGAAATTGTGATATCTAGGTATATTAATGAACGATTGTAAATTAAATACTTACAATGACTTACATAGTATACACATCCTTAAAGTATCTAAATTGCACTATTTATTTACCATACACCGATGACTAAGAGTGGCTTATTTCTTGAATAAGAAGATTTGAAAAAAAAACAAGCATAATTACTACCCACAGGCTTCCGGGAGACGAGATATAATAATATAATATTTCCATAAAAAATAAAGGCAAAAGGAATTTTAAAAATATACGCCCGCAGGAACGTGAAATGCGTTGTTGGAGCTTCTTTTTAATATTATCCAATTATAAATTTAATATTACAGTATAATTAGTACACGAAAAAGAGGGAAAAGTACAATATCCAATTTTTGTTTTTGCACGGCGCAATTTTTAATACGCTTCTTTGTCTGAGTTTTACAGTTAGACATGCTTTGGGGAGCTTTTCATTATGGCGAAATAAAAGCTCAACAAAAGCTCTTTATCTGAAGCGGTTAAGCAATTTGAGAAAAGCACATCTCATTATCGGTAAATTTGAAGAAGCCTTCGGCTGTAAACATGGCTTTTGTAAGGTCTCACGGACCTAAAACTAAGAAGATTAGATCTCTAGCCGTTTCAAAAGGATTTTTTGATTTAAAACCTTGTTATTTTCGTCTAACGCAGAACAACAAAATTCTTTAGTTTAATATCTATGTTTGAAACAGTAAGTACTGATGCATGTCAGAGATTGGATGTTTGTTTATTACTCAATCCCACGAAAATGGCTGAACAAGCATGAAAAACTCGCGAAAAGTTAACCTAATAAAAACCAACTAAGGTACGTTTTAGGTCAGAAAATGAACCGTGGAAATAGATATATCATGGATTCATATTATTACTGGATACAGTTATAATCTTTCCGTGGAGCCTGCCTGATAGCTGCCACCCTCTTGCTTCAGTCGGCCACTAAAGAGCTCACCATTTTCCAAATAGGGGCCTAGGAGTCAGTTTTTCTTTTCACTTCTTTCTTATTCGACAATGCCTCAGTGATTCCTTTGGTGTTGCTGATGTCCATGGAGAAAGAATTTCCGCGGGGACAATCTACAATACATCTATACATCGATACATTTAGTACCCTGACTGACTACGGGCGCTAACTTTACACCCATCAAATTCAAAGCCAAAATCAATTACTTCGTCATAGGAACAAATACCTCACCAAAATTTGCAAAACTCGAATTAATAAACATACATTACATTATAATTAGTGAACTATAACATACTACCTTAAAATTAGTTACTGATCTAGAAATTAGTAGCTAATCCTGTGACTATCGATGCAATAATAAACCATTTTTAGCACCGTACCTTAATTTATAATACTATTTTAATAAAATATATAAAACAAAATAATAATAATAATTAGACGTAAAAAATATGGAATAAACTTGACGGCAGCAAAGTCAATGGTGAATGGTGGTGGTGATGGTCAATGGTGGCCAATAATATCGTATCGATGTAACATAGTAAGGAAAGTAGTATAGTAATGTAATAAGGAACTTAAATAACGGATGCTTCGTCCCTTATTGTTTCGCCAGCCTGAATAACGTGCCCCAAAATTAAATCTACAGTCAAATAAATCCTAAGCATTCTCGCAGAATACTAAAAGGTTTTGGTATGAATCTATATAAATTCGTGACGAGAAACCTTTGTATCCCTTTTGAAGAATAATATACGCACGGATGAGTCTAAAATTTGATATAGTTATAATGTAAATAGAGAAATGCGGAAAAAATACCTACATTAATTTAAGAAAATAAAATATTCAATAGAGCACTTGTAATATCCCTTTCACTGATTGAATTGTAGTCGAATGTTAGGGTTTGCATGATTTTATTGAGATAAGCAACAACAAAAATAATGCCTAATTTTAAACTGCTAGAAATAGATTTTCTGAAGTCAAACGCGCTCAGAGCTTGTTAATTGTATTAGAGATTAGATCACGAAACTCTATCGCAGGTCAATTTGGTTTTACCTTTTCTTATTTCTTTTGTTTTCCATCGAATTTCTCGCAATTAGAAGTTAGCAAAACCTTGGCCACTTTTCACACTTACAACGCAATCTTCGTCAGCGTTAATCCTGAGTTAAATCTTTATTTGCCCTGAGCGACCACTACGCTGGCATCCATATTAATGAGTAAATACTTTGTATTGTAACGAAGATCAACACAACCTATTGCCCCACTGTCCCTCTCTCACATTGCGAATGAATGATTGCTGATTACAATGCATTTGTACATACAAAAATTTTTTTTTGCTTTCGTACATCGCATTGTATTCGTATTTGTTCATTGGTAACTTTGTGAATAGTATTAGTTAAAATAATGTATTATTATAACAGCACAGTTAAAATTTACATGGAGAAGGTGTGACTTATTTATTTATTTATTTAACTATATAGCATAAGCATATAGAATAGCAAAAGCGGACTTAATGCTAAAAGCATTCTCTCCCAGTCAACCTTCGGATAGTAAGAACACAACGATATGGCGGTACATCTAGGATGTAAAAAAATACTTAGGAACCAAAATAATAATAATAATAAAAAGATATATCATACACACATATACACATACATAAATACATAACTTCCTACATAAATACATAAACTAAATACATAAATATATGTATAAATAAACACGTACATTTATTAATAAGAAAAAAAATAGGTGATAATATGATTATGAATGACTTAACTGATATTTTATATAATATTCAATAATCTGATTTAATTTTACTTCTTTCTAGGCAACATATTATACACTCCCTTAGGATAGTAATAAGTTTGACTTAGTGACTAACGGGTTAGTAAAATAATAAATTGACAAACAAACAAAATTAAAATTACAATAACATAAAATTTATTAAAATAAACATTACAACTATCATGCCTTACATACACATAATAATACGGTCAAACATGACCGCAGAGCGCGCCTGAAAATAACTATGAAAATTTAATATGATGTGGAATGATTAAAATGCTAGCATATTTTACCAAATTCTGTGTGTAGTAATTTAAACCGCACATTCATTTATAACCGAAATTGGCTAGTCTGTATTAATATTTACGGTTACAAATTAAACTGAGATTCGTATATTGTACAAAGTACTAATTAAACAACAAAACTGCGGCTCAAAGTCACCATTGAAACGAATACCATCAGGTTTATGGTCTATTATATCAAAGGTCGATAGCCTCATACTAGCCACAAGTGTCGATTCACCTGACGTGACATACAAAAGTTTGTAAGGAACAGATATACATATATCGGTGAGGCCATGAATCTCCAGTGAAGGTCCAGGGACGGACCTCTTTATTCTAGAGCGCTTGTCTGATGCAGAGGTTGGCATATAAGAAATGTCATGTCATATTTAGATTAGGGAATTGTCAATAATGTAGAACAGATTATTATTGATCACGTAGTGTTGAAGCACTTTGGATTATTGATGTGAATTGTGAATGTTAGGAGAACTGGAAATATATCGTGGTGCAAAGTAAAAGGAATATCATTTCATAACCAATACCATAGAATACCTCCTTCTGCTTTACATACATATATTATGTATAATCAGAGAAAGTTTGTGAGGATTCACGGAACACAGACGAGTGTTCCGGGTGAGATTGGATGATGATTACCGTGGTGATGATGTTAAACCGTGATCTGGAGTAAATGTATCCTGGTAGTAAAGAGTATTTGTATAAACATATGACTTCTAGCATATCGAATTCCCTTTCATGTAATCGACCAAGGGGGGCATGAGAAATACAACCTGGATCTCATTTTTGATATAAACGCACGGATGTGAAGTGACGCCGCCCGCTTACGATGTGTGCGTAATTTTTGGTGCGGTCCGACGCGGTAATGGCGGCCGATTATAACATCATGGTGTCAATGTGTGCGTGTGATACTTGTACGAATAAAGGAGTTGGTATTATGGTCATAGCACACATATCAACTCGTAAACGGTACGTTGATACGTTTACGTATCAACTCTTGCATGTCAGTATTCTTTGTATGAAACTCCCTACTGTAAAGCACACTTATCGGATTCGTAACGTAATCGCCTCGCCTCGAGACAAGCTCACGAACTGCGGTACGGTGCGTGGACGACTTGCCGTACCCGCGCTTACGTCTCACCGTACGCTATCCGTCGACTTTCCGTTTCCTCGTGCACGCCCTGCGCCGCGGCTACCGCTGCGTCGGCGAACTGCTGTCATTCATTCCGTCAACCAGCGGCCGGCGAGCCGTAAGCGCGGCGTCGCCTAGCCGTAGCCGAGCTTACGTTAGGTTGACGGCGAGGCGATCCGGTGCCGATCCCTTTCCGAGTTGATATGTGCGCTACGACCACTATGATTGTCTCACTGAATTTGTTGTTGACATTCCGTCTGTTTTTTTTATGTCTGTGTATAAACCATTCAAAGTCAAAATCATTCAATCATTCGTTCACTGATACACGTCTTTTTTTATCTACCACCATCAAGGTGACAAGGAGAAGAAGAAATGGCGAAAGAAACTAGTCCGCAAATCTTGTAAAACAACGAAAAGTTACAGAATATGTTCTAACTTACCCGGGACTGAATGCGGCACAAACCAGGCGTCCTTGTCATTAATGACTGACAAATCATTGTATTGATCACATCATTAGGTATTGGTAACGATCTGTGTGGTAACGTCGAACAAATCATTGTATCGATTATTCATATCATTATTGGTAACGACGATCGATTTTCTGCCGTGGAGACGATAGATCTAGTTTCTCAAAGTTTCACCTCTCTGCCACAATTAAGTCGTGAGTTTCGTGACAACGATTTGCGCAATATCTAGTTATAACAACTTGCTTATTAGGTGTTTTTAATTAATTTTCTGTTCTGTTTCATTTTTAATTATTCTCTTGTAATTCATGCCACTCTTATGTAAGTCCTTCTCCTCTATGTTATTACTAGTAAATACCCACATGTTACACTACGCTAAAAAAATTCTGATGAGAATGACAGATCAGTGTTTTTGTGTTGACGTTGACGTTGACGTTGACGCGCCATCTTTACATGTTATCTTCAAATTGTTGTATGGGAAAAGTGGAAAATCGACTTTATCAATGGACCGAATGTGCCTAATGCATTGTTTTAGTAGTCTCAAACCACCTTCGGATTATTGCCTTTCACACGAAACCTTTTTCGAGGCATATGTATTGGATAGTTTCAGAGTCTCTAAGGGACATCCGTACAAACATTTTTTGTGTTGTAGGTACGGATTACTTAACATCTTATCTTTATGTTAAACTTATCTTTATGTTGGGTGTTGGTATTCAAAATAAATTGATAAATAAAAAACAAACGTCAAATAATTTCCATAAAATAACTGTTAATTCTGTGCCACAGTTACGTATTCTACAATTTCAAAGACAATAATGACAAAATACATGTAACAACTATAAAATTGTGATTTACTATCACTTCCTAAAACATTTTATTACGAATTAGCTACATTTTCGAAGTTTTTCGATGAATTTGGCTCCGAAATTGAGTCAGCTACTTTCACTTTTACGTAAGAACTGATCACACGTTCGGCATTCGAACGAAAACTTCGAATGAGGTGAATGAGTTCGTCGTTTGCGCACGCGACGAGTGAAAAGGACAGCAATCCAAAATTGAAATTGGAATCTTTTTGACGTTTAAGTCATATTTTACTCTGTGCAATTATCTTGCATGTGTTGTGCGTTTTGTTTTGATGTTGGTCGTTTGCAACGGTAAAAGTAGTAGTGGGAGGAACGTGTGTTGCCGCGACCGTGACAGTGGCCAAGAACCTTCGCGCGGAGCGAACTCTTGTATTGTGCCTCAATGAGTGACTAAGTGAATATTTAAACGGTTATTTTTGGTTTTGTGCTAGTGAAGAATCTTGGTGCGTTGACCGGAACAGGAATTGGTGTGCGATTTCACCTTATTGGATTTTTGGAGAATGGGTGCGGTTGGAGCTCTAATGTGAGTTGCCCTTTTTGTTTCGTTGTGGGGTAAATGCGAAACGGTTTTAGCGTTTTTGTTTGGGATGTTATAGCAGTAATTGTTTCTCGTAATTTAATAAAGTGCTTGAATAATGTTATTGAAATTGAGTTTTTAAGCATTAAGGACTATTGTACATTCTGATGCCGTTTTTACCCGAGAGAGTACTCTCTCTTATTTGAATGGTCATGTTTATTCATTGCTCTAAAAACTTCACCCATAAGAAGTAGCACTTATTGTTATCTAGTTTAGCATTAAAAGTACATTTAGCGCCATAAAATAAGATGATTATTTATCATTACTTGCAAAAAAAGACCGAGACGTAAGTGATGAACAAAGTGTAGTTATTCGATCGTATATATAACTTTTCTTTATTATTTACTAACCATAATATGATTTATGAATCCACATTTATTACTAATTAATTTGATATATTCAGGTATAATTGAAAAGCCCAATTTCAAAGTTTCACTTTTGCCTTTCGGATTGGAGAAAGTGCCCAAATAATGATATACGTGTTCATTCAACTTTTAATGATTAGCAAGGCCAACAAGACTTGATCTTAAGTGCCTTTGGCTTCCATAATAACAGCGACACTTTTCTTGCCAAGAAGGAAGCGATGATCCGGCTTGGGACCTTTTAAGCGACACACGTTTAGATTCTACAACTGATTTAGATCGGAGGTAGATAGGCCGATAAAGAAAGAATGACTCATCCGATTAGAGTCAGATAAAGCCGGGTTACACGACTCAAAGACTTCTAAAAGACGGGATCTGATAACTTTGCCAAATCAGCTCTAACATTAGAACGAAATAGTAGTTAAGATTCCACGATGAATATAGCTATCAATCTAAAATCTTCCTTATGTGCTTTTGAAATTTTAAGAGCTCCATCCATCCATGGGAGCAAGCGGATCTCTCTTGACAGTGCACTCTGAGTAACAGACGAGGCTGTAGCAAATGATCCTTCTTAACGAAAGTCACCGAGTTCTGTATCAACCAATTTGATATCAACCGTATAATAATAATAATAATAAATTGAACGAATCACACGCACTACACTTACCAAACATAATTATCTGCACCCAAAATCTGCCATTGAAAGACTTACCATAAAGAGAGATAGTGGAGGAAGAGGCTTAATAGATATTCATCATCTTTGGGAAAAACAAATTGATAATCTGAATTCATTTTTTGACACTAAATCACTAACCAGTAATATTCACAAAGCCATATCACAAAACGACCATAACTTTACTCCCTTAAACCTCAGTGAAAACCAACATATACGTTCTGAACACAGAGACCCCCAATCATATAAAATAGATAATTGGAAAAAGAAAACTCTGCACGGACGCCATCCACATGATCTTTATCAATCACATATAGACTCAGTAGCTTCTAACAAATGGTTAACAATAGGCAGCTTGTTTCCTGAAACAGAAGGGTTTATAACAGCTATACAGGATCAGGTGATAAACACTAAAAACTACAAGAAATTTATCATTAAAGACTCATCCATAATATGTGATAAATGTCGCAAATGTCACGTTCAACCAGAAACTATACAACATATTACCGGAGCATGTACAACACTAACACAGACAGACTACACTTACAGACATAACCAAGTAGTTAATATCATCCATCAAAAATTAGCATTAAAACATAATCTTGTAAATGATACTAAAACGCCGTATTATAAATACACTCCATCAACTGTATTAGAAAATGCCACACACAAATTGTATTATGACCGCGCTATATTAACCGATTCACTACAATAGACCAGATATAACTCTTCAAGACAAAACTAATAAAGTAACTTACCTCATAGATGTTGCCGTACCAAATACTCATAACATACAGAAAACTATAACCGAAAAAATCAATAAATACTCAGAACTCAAGGAAGAAATAGCTAGAATCTGGAAGCAGAATAAAGTGTATGTAGTTCCAATAGTTCTTTCTTCTACTGGTGTGATACCTAAGCATCTTCGTCATAGTTTACAAATTTTAGACCTTAAAGACACACTCTACATCACTTTCCAAAAAGCCGTAATTTTAAATACTTGCAGAATTGTGAGAAAGTTCTTACAAATCGACATCAATGAAACATACACGCACACATTATAGATACAACTTTAGAATCTGCATTTACTTGGCCCTGGCCCGTAAATGTGGATACAAACCAGCCCAAGAGCTGAGAAATAGGTAAAATAATAATAATAATAATAATAATAAATCTTTATTTCAGGCATCGAGGCCTATAACATAAATACCTTACAGACTAACATACATACAAAAATATAGACTTAAAAACTAATTCACTTATTCGCGAAGTGAGACGCGCTTTCGGTGACTCCCGGTGGTCGTCGTCGTCCACGGAACGAAGAGATAAGATAAGGAAATATAGAAATTTTGATGACCCCCTTTTCTGTCGGGACCCCTACCTAAAATGAATGGCCTCTAAAGCACCATCAGGTGATTTGTCTGCGCATTTGTAGAGTATTCACAATAACGTTGGAAAAATGGTTATAAACATATGAATCAGAACACGTGTGAACGATTGGCCTACTAAAGTGGTAGCTTACCACATTCTCGCTTCGACCACATCTTTACCTATAGATAGCATTATCTATGCGTCCGTCGAGCCGGTTTCGCTACACGAGAAACCGCGAACAGGTACGTCTGTGGGTTTACTGACACCCTTTAAGTCTATTCCTGCAGACCTCTTACCAACATATATTATGTCATGCTGTGTTAGGTACTATTAACTTCAAGGTACGGAGTAAGCCTTTAGTCACTAAAAGGAGGTAGCCAACATGTACCCCGGAAATGGTTAAAATACTCTTATTTGTACAAGGTTTTAGTCCCTTGAAAAGACATGTTTTCCATTTATTAAAACATAACTAGAATTTTAATTTTCTTCTGAACTCCGCCATTAGTAGTCATAATAAATTAACAATAAAAATAAGTTGTATAATCTTCTACTTCCTCCATTGCTATTACCGGAGGTTGACAATTGGCTGACAGAAATGCAAATGTCTGCTATATTGACATTTGATTTATGAGTTTGATTTCTGCAAAATAATAATTGTGTTTGATTTTTTGCCGTGAGATGCATTAATTGCGCGGTTGATATTGAGCGCATGGCACGTCACTCAATATCTTCGCTAGCAAGAAACCTTTAATCCATATTGGTTGGTAGAATGGATCACTGCAGTACAGGTATGGCATTTTTCTTTACTATTAAGTAAGTAGTGCTTATAGCTAAGACTAGGTTCACGTGGCAATGTACAATATTACTATGTTTTTTTTGCAATATTACTCATAGAATATCTCGCTATTTTTACAAAAAAAATCTCTCTTTCAAACACTTTTCCACAATTACTTATGTTTTGCAGAATGTCAAATTACAAAAGCTAAAACTCCCCGTAAAAGGAGAATCTCAAGTTCTGAAGATTTTTATTGACAAAATTATCAAAGTAGATATTGTAAGCTTTAATGTAAGGTAAAATTAAAATGTGTACATTATATTTCACAAGTGGGGCAAATGCCTATACAGATGTTGGCCATCTCCTTTACGGGTGATTGAACGTCAGACTCCTGATAGAGGTCCGCATTCAATGTCTGCAAACAGATTTTCAATGATGTGCGTTGGAATCAATTATCACTTCCCTGTGTGAAGATAAACATTGTGAAGAAACCTGCGCACCTAATGCTGGCCATATACGATCAAGTATACTTGTCAAGTGTGCAGCGGATTTGACGCGGCATCCAGTAAACTTGCTGGTGTATGGCCACGGTATGGCTATCTGGCCATATAGCTATCTCATGCACACTGGATGCGGCGTCAAGTCAAACTGCAAACTTGACAAGACACTTGATCGCGTATGGCCAGCATAACAAAGGTGTGTGGTGTGCCAATCCGCACTTGACCATCGTGATGACGTGCATGTCATTGACACCGAGAAGAGAGCCAAGCAGTGGGACAGTTATGGAATGTGATGAAGATCATGAGCTTAGCGATTTAGACATTCATTTAGTACGCTTATACTATT